>QRFJ01002984.1:66721-105086 GCA_006176705.1 Cocos nucifera | reverse complement strand
AGTTTCTTGTATTAGTAATGGGATAATGTCATTGATCTCTATTCATAGAACATCATCGGAAACTGCCTTTCGATGGATCAGCACTCTTTCTTGATTCGAAACAGCATAGAATGATCGATCATCTAAATCATTCTAATGCTCCCAAAACCACCATGACACCTAGCAGTATGGTGGCAACCCATCAGAGCTGAATGCGAACTCTTGGTGGCAGGCTACCTGTTGTGATTCAGTTCTTCTATCTTGAGCCCCGATCAGATAGGTTTAAGGTGAACTCTCAAAACCCTAGTCTCTGTCATATGAGCGTAATCATCATTCGATCGCCATGTGAAACTAATTAGAAAATCTTTCTGATTATTTCACTCTACATTGGCATTGGATTTTGGCTTGGATTCGTCATGATCATCATAGGGCTTACTCCTCGTACCACCGAGGTAAGATAATCCCATCTTGATGCAATCCAGTTCCTACAATGAAACATGCTAAGCCAACATACACCTTCAGGGTTCCATATGGCTAGGAGACCGAGTAATGGTGTAGTCAAACTATAACACCCTCAAGGTGGAACTGCCGTCGCATTCTCAGGTAAAGAACACAGACACACTACTGCCAGGATCGAGTCAGTCATTGACGAAAGAAGTAAGAACTCCCTAAAGACTACTCGAGGTGGTCACGCTCATGTCTCGTTCTCTAACGAGTACCTTACTCTCTCCCGGTGTCTCCACACCGTAGACTCAAAGACTCATCTACTAAAGAGAAGCGATCGTACACCAACCTTCTGGATCAACACCATCCTCGTGATGATACCTATGGTCTGGGAGCTGTTTAGAGTAATATGATATTCACTGTCTTAAAATTTTCAACTCTTGAAAATATGAATTATCATTATCATTAACTCAAAGGATGTATCACAGACACTAAATCACATGTGTGATAGAAAATAACCCATTTCATTAAATTATAGTTCAAAATAATAATTTGCCCCTAGAATAGTAATACAAGTGCAGCCAATTCTGGCTTCTAGGGCACATACGTGACACCTCGATACAATAAGAAGTCTACTCTTCTCGTCAATGACTGACTCGATGCTGCAGTAGTGTGTCTGGGTTCTTTGACCTGAGATGCATCGCAGTTCACCTTGAGGGTGTTATAGTTTGACTACACCATTACTCGTCTCCTAGCCATATGGAACCCTGAGGTGTATGTTGGCTTGACATGTTCATTGTAGGAACTGATTGCATCAAGGGATCTATCTACCTCGGTGGTAGAGGAGACCCTATTGATGATCATGAGAATCAAGTCCAAGCCATGGCCATGGTAGAGTGAAATAATAGAAAGAGTTTCTTTTAGAGTTTTCACATTGGACTCGAATCGAATGATTACATCATATGACAGAAATAGGGTTTGACGAGTTCACCTTAACCCTAATCTGATCGGGGCTCAAGATAGAAGAACTAATCACACAGGTAGCTGCACCAAGAGGTTCATTAGCTCTTGATGGGTTGCCACCATATACTGCTAGGTGTCACTGGTGGATTTTGGGAGCAATTAGAATGATTTAGATGATCGATCATTCTAGCTGTTTCGAATCAGAAGAGTTCTGATCCATCGAAAGGAGTTTCGATGATGTCATGATAGAGATCATGACATATCCCATTACCATACAGAACTGAACCTAACTGGGTCACACAAAATAAGGGTTGAATCTGGTGATCATCAATTGAACTGATCTAGTTCAATTATCTTGAATGAGATTCAATTAGGTTCAAGGAAATCGTGCTAGCACTCGATTGAACCTAACGTTCTTCTTTACTATCATAATAAGTTGTCCTGACTGAGCCAAGGAGTTTTGCTCAATCAAGGCCTTCATATGGTCTGACTGGAGGTTGTCCAAGTCAGAATAGGTTGTCTTATTTGTAAGACATACCTGCCATTTTGTCACCTGCCTTTCTTGTTCTTTTGACTTTGGTCAAAATTGTTGACCTTTGACACTTTGACTAATTAGCCCATGTTCATGCACCCTTATGGAGAGCGTAGGGGCGCTGTCCCTCTAGAATGAAGGAGGGCGCCTAGGTCCGTGGCAGAAGGGACCTGGAGCCCTCACAGGACTCATCTTTGGATTCAACTAGGTCCTAGAATCAGTTGACAATTTTAGGCACCTTAAAGAGATTAGTCTCATCTGATGGATCAGGTATTATTCAACCAATCAGATTTAGATCTGATTCACAAAGGTGATTGGAGGGAGAGTGGAATGATCCCAGAGGTCTATAATAAACCCTACGCCAACTTTAAGAGTTCTTAGCCACACCCCAAGGCTGCCTCCCCCTCCTTCTCCATGCCATCTCTTCTTCCCTTGCTCTCCACATCCAAAGGAGTTTGGCTGTTTGGTGCGATTCAGATAAGAGAAAAGGACGAAAAGAAGGCCGTGCTGCAAAAGAGACGATGCAGATCTTCAAAAGAGTTTTGAAGATCCTCCAGAATCAGATCAGATCTAATTTTGGAGTGTGATAAAGAAGAGAGATCTCCAGATCCAACTGAGTGGATAGGTAGGGCCAGGCGCTTGGTGGCTTAGATCCAGAACCTTCCGCTGCAATAGGATCATCACAGGGTAATAGATTACCCAAAAAGTAAATTAAATGATTTAATTTTTTTTATTTTATTTTATTAATTATAAAAATTAAATCAAAATATCTAAATCTAATTAAATCAAGAAAAGAAAATTTTTAAATATATCTCTTGATCAATCAGATCTGGACGAACCTGGACCAAATCAGATTTCTTCAACTGGTATCAGAGCCATGGTTCTATAAATTATTTAGATCTGATTTTAATTTTATTTTAATTAATAAAGGAATTTTCAGATGTCACATGAGATGTGATCAGATCTGAAATAAAAAAATTAAAATTAAATGATTTGATCTAAGAACAAGTATGCATGACTAGTTTAGAATAGAATATTCTATGAATAGTTTGCATGTTCTGATTTAAATTTAATAATATAATTTAGATCTTCTTATTACTATTTTTTTATTTATAAGTATATTAATAAATCTGAAAAAAGAAATAAAAATTATTTAATTTTAAATTCATATGAGATATGATGAATGCATGTCTAGACTAGTTGTAGAATAGTTCTACATAATTTCTAGATTAGAATTTATTTTGATTTGATCAATTTAAATAATTTTTTAGATTATTATGAGATAATTTATATAAAAATGCATGATATGATACATGAGATGTAGCAAAATATTTATTAGATCAATTTTTATATATGAGATATATGATTAGATCTAAACTTTTTAGATTTTATGTTTCCTGATTAAGCGTTCTCTTGGCCGTTCATCATGAGAAAGAAGAGGTTTAAACCCTCTTTCCCATTCGATGGGGTTTCTTATGAGTGTAGGGGTGCTGCGTGTTCTCCTTAATCAGAAACAAAACTTACTTTCTGCAAAACCTAGATCCTGAACCTAGATTTATTGTCATTTTTTTTTGAACCCAACTTAATTAAGAATTAAGTTTATGAAATATTTTAGGTCTAAAATAGAATTTTAGATCTAAGAATATTCATAATACATTGGGTTCGGGCTTGGGTAGCTCAATTAGGTCTAAGCGGTTGATCAAACGAATCAAGAGTTGGTTAGATGGGATCAACAATGCTTAAATTGACCAGCCTAATAGGATTAAGTTCTGGTCAAGAAATCACAGATCAAGCAAGACCTAATTAGGCTCAGAGGTTAGAGTCTGGATTGTAGGCTAACCCAATTGGTTCTGACTCAATATTTGGTGTCTAAGGTAGTTTGCAACGACGACTGTTTTTAATTAAGCTACTCGACTGAATGCGTTCTTTGCGAGTTAAGGCATATTCCTTCCACCGTCTCACTTACCTGCCATATCTTGTATTGCACAGTTCTGATCTAGAGTGGTCAATAATCCGAGCTGAACCCATGCCACTAGGTTAGTCATAATTGTTTATGACTAAGCAAGTCTAGTTTAATGAGACCTGAATCAAATCTCCCTAAGAAAGATTAAGTCAGGTCTTCCACCATTGTAGATGCGGGCCTTCCGGGTTGATTGTTCTCGGCTGGTATAGTGGAGTTGCACCAAGAGCAACCATGTCTATTAGGCATTGGATGCTAGGCTAGGATGGTTGGGCTCAATATTCTGATACGTGAGAGACCAATTAGGAAACATCTATGCAAATGGTGGGTCTGACTTAACTAAAGAGTGGATCAATATTTCGGAATGGTGAGATTCATGAATTAGAGACCATTTTGGTGCACCATGATTAGAGAATTATTGAAAAGAGTTGTTCACTCATTGGCTAACCCATCACCAATAACTGTTAGGTGAGGTGATGAGTCAGTTGGTGAGACCGCCACCACCCATAGAAATATAATCTGAGATTTTCGCATCTCTACAAGGAGTGTAGGGATCGAGAAAATAGTGGAGCTAATTTTTTAAAAATAAAATTTCTAAAAAATTGGTTAATAATTACAATACTAACTAGAATTTTGACTCTACAGGAAAATTCTCGTCCAACCACTGACATATCCTAGACACACCATAGACTGACCAACCAATATAAAGATTGGCTCGAACTACAAAATTATTTTGGTTCAGAGAAGTTAAACCATGTTTGGACCAGACCTCCCACTTACCAGCTCTCCATCCACTGAACAGAGAAGCGTCTCTGAAAATGGAGACGAAGAACAAGGCAGATACTACATGTTGGCTCGATGTCTGATGACTCCAGCGCCAACATGAAGATATCGGACTGCTCGCGCAAATGTTGGTACCTACAGGAGATGTTTGGTGAACAGATCGCGCAGCCAATATCAAGTCACCAAAGACTTTTTAAGGCTAAAATGCTGATGGGCAGTCAGTCCAAGATCATGTCTGAATGATCAAGGACATGAAGAGCTTGAGAAGCTGTTGTAAGTTGGACTGGATCTTAGAATGATATATTCTCAATCCCGATGATGCATTGGGCATTCATCATGAATACCCACATCATAACTTCAAAATCCTTGGCCGAGTTGATGAAATGCTGGTTACGCTGAGCTTTCTATGAAAGGTTCTAAAGGCTCATCTTGCATGGAAGACTTCTTCCAAAAGAAAGTCTTTTGGAAAGAAAAGAAGTGTAAAAAAAATAGAAGGAAAGGAGGAAGAAAAAAGAAGAAGAGCGAAGAAGAAGGCGATGAAGAAAGTATTTTCCATTGCAACCAGCGGCCATGAAGCGGAACTGCCCTACTTACCTGGCCACCCTGAAGAACAAGAAGGAAGGTCCTTCTGGAGGTATGCTCGTTATTGAGTCTAACCTTAGGTTTCTTCTCATCCAGTTGGTGCTTGACTCTGGTTCTAGTGCTCATCTGTGCACTTCTATGCAGTCTTGAGATAGCAGGAGGCTGAGGGATGAGATGATCCTGCCTCGGTAATGGAGCAAATTGCTAGCCGTGGAACATACCCTCTTTCTGATTACCATCTGTTTAGACTTAGTTTAAAAGACTGTTATTATGTGCCTGCAGCTAGCAGAATTTGATTTCTTTATGCTAGCACAGAAGGTATGATTATTTCTTTAAGGACCATTGTACATTCTTATGAAAGAAATAAAATTGCAATGGTTCCTTTATGGTCTTTATCATTATATATTACTGTATCGTTAATATCGAAGCAAAAATCTCTAGAACCTAACTGGGTCCACACAAACAAGTTTGAAATCTGGTGTCATCAATTGAACTGATCTAAGTTCAATTGATCTGAATGAGATTCAATTAGGTTCAAAAAATCGTGCTAGCACTCGATTTGAACCTAACGTTCTTCTTTTACTATCACAATAAGTTGTCCTGACTGGCCAAAGGATTTGTGCTCAATCAGAGGCCTTCTATGGTCTGACTGAGGTTGTCCATCAGAATAGGTTGTCTTATTTGTAAGACTTCCTGCCATTTTGTCACCTGCCATTTCTTTTCTTTGACTTTGTCAAAAGTCTCCTTTGACTGGTCAAACGTTGACCATTTCCTTTGACTTTTGACCACATGTCATCACCTATTGGAGAGCTGGTGGGGGCCTGTCCCCTGCCAGAACCTGGCAAGGAGAAGGGCCACGCCAAGGGTGCTGAGCCCAAGTAGGAGGCGCCTAGGAGTCCTTGTTGGACAAGGACTCCACCTCCTTAGATTCCAATAGAGTTCTACTAAAATCCATTTTGATTGGTCTTAGGACCCTCTAAGGGAACCAGGGGTCTTATTCCAACCAATCAAGATTTAGATCTGATTTCACAAAGGGTTGTGATTGGTGAGAGGAAGAGGAGTTGGATCACAAGAGGTCTATAAATAAGACCCTGCGCCCAACCCTAATAAGTGAATGAATTCCCACACCCCAAGGCTGCCTCTCCTCCTCTCCATGCCATAGTCTCTTCTCCCTTGCTCTCCACGTCCAAAAGAGTTTTGGACTTAGGTTGGTGCGATTCAGATCAAAAGGCGATCAAAAGCAAGAAGGCGCGCTGCTGCAAAAGGACGACTGCAGATCTTCAAAAAGTTTTGAAGATCCTCCAATCAGATCCAGATCTGATTTTTGGAGTGTGATGGGATCCAACCCGTGATACCGGAGAGCCAGGCGCTTGCGTGGCTAGATCCGAACCTTCCGCTGCAATCAGGATCCATCTACAGGGTAATAGGATTACCCAAATCAGGTAAATTAAATTTGATTTAATTTATCTTATTTTATTTTATTTATTAAAATAATAAGAATCAGATCTGAAACATATCAAGATCTGATTGAGATCAAGAGAAAATTTTTGAAATATATCTCTTGATCTAATCAGATCTGGACGAACCTGGACCGGGAAATCAGGATTTCCCTTCAACGGTATCAGAGCCATTCTAAATTTTTAGATCTGATTTTAATTTTATTTAATAAAATAAAGTGATTTCAGATGTCCACATGAGATGTGTCAATCTGAATCAGAAAATTAAATTAAATGATTTGGATCTAGAACATGAAGATATGCATGACTAGTTCTAGAATAGAATAGTTCTATAAATATTTTGCATGTCTTTGATTTAATCTGATTAAATCATATTTTAGATCTTCTTATTTACTATTTTCTGATATTATAAGTGTTATAATAACATCTAATAAACAGCAAATAAAAATTATTTAATTTTAAATATCATATGAGATATGATAGATGCATGACTAGACTAGTTGTAGAATAGTTCTACATAATTGTCTAGATTAGAATTTATTTGATAGATCAATTTAAATCTAATTTTTCAGATTTATGTGATAATTGATCAACATGCAGAATTTGATACATGAGATGTATGCAAAATATGCCTGATTAGATCTAAATTTGTATATGAGATATATATATGATCTATAATTGTTTTTGTAGATTACATGTTCCTGATTAAGCGTTCTCCCTTGCCGTCCGGTCAAAAACGAAAAAGGTTTAAAGGCCCTCTCTTCCCATTCGATGGGGTGTTCTTATGATGTGTAGGGGTGCTGCGCGTTCGTCCTTAATCAGAAACCCAAAAACTTACTTTCTGCAAAACCCTAGATCCTGAAACCCTAGGATTTATTGTGCATATTTTTTATGAACCCAACTTAATTAAGAATTAATTATGGAATATTAATTAGGTCTAAAATTGAGAATTTAATCTAAGACATATTCATAATACTGGGTTCGGGCTTGGTAGCTCAATAGGTCTAAGCGGTTGGTCAAACGAATTCAAGAGTTGGTTAATGGATCCAATGCTTAAATTGACCAGCCTAATAGGATTAAGTCTGGTCAAGATCGTCACGATCAAGCAGACCTAATTAGGCTCAGAGGTTAGAGTCTGGATTGTAGGCTACCCAATTGGTCTGACTCAATTTGGTGTCTAAGTAATTTGGCATAGAACGACCGACTGTTTTTATTGGAAGCTACTCGCCTGTGATTCTTGTGCGATTAACGCATATTCCTTCCACCGATCGCACTTACCTGGCCATACTGTTGACACATTCTATTTGAGGTGGTCCAATAATCCGAGCTGACCCATGCCCTAGGTTAGTCATAATTGTTTGACTAAGCAAGTCTATTTAAGAGACTGAATCAATTCTCCTAAGAAAAGATAAGTCGAGGTCTTCCACCATTGTAGACGTGCGGGCCCTTCCCGGGGTTGATTGTTCTCGGCTGGATACAGTGGCTCAGTTGCACCGGGAAGACGCAACCATGTCTATTAGGCATTGGATGCTATGGGCTGGAGGATGAGTTGGGCTCAATATTCCGGATACGGTGAGAGCCAATTAGAAACAGCTATGCAAATGGTGGTCTGACTTAACTAAGGAGTGGATCAATATTTCGGTACGGTAGATTCATGAATTAGAGACCAAGTTGGGTGCACCATGATTAGAGAATCATTGAACAAGAGTTGTTCACTCATTGGCTAACCCATCACAATAACTGTTAGGTGAGGTGATGAGTCAGTTGGTGAGACCGCACCACCCACTAAAAATCATCAATCGCGGAGATTTTCGCATCTCTACAGAGGGAGTGTAGGGACCCGAGAAAATAGTGGGAGCTAATTTGTTTAAAAATAAAATCCCTAAACAAATTGGTCAAGTCAAAATTACAGTATCTAACTATGAATCCTTTGACTCTCTACAGGAAAATGTCTGCGTCCAACCCCATTGCACGTATCCTAGACACAATAAGACTGGATCCAATTATAAAGATTGGCTCAGGAACTACAAAATTATTTTGGGTTCCGAGAAGTTAACCCATGTTTTGGACCAGGACCCTCCCACCTTACCAGCTCGTCCATCCACTGAACAGAGAACGTCTCTGGAAAAATGGATTGACGAAGACAATAAGGCCAGATACTACATGTTGGGCTCGATGTCTGATGAGCTCCAACGCCAACATGAAGATATCGGGACTGCTCGCCAAATGTTGGCTCACCTGCAGGAGAGTTTGGTGAACAGAGTCGCGCAGCCAAATATCAAGTCACGAAATGACTTTTTAAGGCTAAGATGCGTGATGGGCAGTCATCCAAGATCACTGTTGACAATGACAAGACATGGAAGAGCTTGAGAAGCTCGGTGTGAAGTTGGACTTGGACTTGCAGAACGATATTATTCTGCAATCCTTGACTGATGCATATGGGCAATTCATCATGAATTACCACATGCATAAACTTCAAAATTCCTTGGCCGAGTTGATGAATATGCTGGTTACCGCTGAGCTTTCTATGAAAGGTTCTAAAGGCTCAGTTCTTGCTATGGAACGGACTTCTTCCAAAAGAAAGTCTTAGAAAAAAAAAGAAGTTGAAAAGCAGAAGGTGAAGGATCAAAGAAAAGAAGGCAGAAAAGAAAAAGGGTCGATGGCAAAGGAAAGTGTTTCCATTGCAAACGACGGCCAGGAACTGCCCTACTTACCTGGCCACCCTAAAGAACAAGAAGGAAGGTCCTTCTGGAGGTATGCTCGTTATTGAGTCTAACCTTACGTTTCTTTGCATCCAGTTGGGTGCTTGACCTGGTTCTAGTGCTCATCTGTGCACTTCTATGCAGGGTCTTGAGGATAGCAGGAGGCTGAGGGATGGAGACATGATCCTACACATCGTAATGGAGCAAGATTGCTGCAGTAGTCCGTGGAACATACCCTCTGCGATTACCATCTGGTTTAGACTTAGTTTTAAAGACTTATTATGTGCCTGCAGCTAGCAGAAATTTGATTTCTGTTTCATGCTTAGCAAAGAAGGTTATGTGATTACCTTCTTAAGGACCATTGTAACATTCTTTATGAAAGAAATAAAATTGCAAAGGTTTCTTAATGGCTTTATCAGTTGATATTGATGTACCTGTTTTAACTATCGAGCAAAACGTGAATGCCAAACGACCTAGGATAGTCCAAACGACAGATCTATGGCACCTAGATTAGGTTCATATAGCAAAGATAGGATTAAAAATGGAGAAAAATGGGCTATTGAGTCCATTGACTTTTGAGTCATATCCAACTTGTGAATCTTGTCTTCAAGGCAAAATGACTAAACTCCCTTTTGTTGGACATGGGAGAGGGCCACAGATCTCCTTGCCCTAGTACATACTGATGTGCGGCCCATTCATGTGCGGTAGAGCATTTGTCTACTTCATTACCTTTACCGATGATCTATCTAGGTATGGGTATGTGTATCTTATGAGACATAAGTCTGAAGCTTTTGAAAAGTTTCAAAGAATTCAGACATGAAGTAGAAAAACAAACTGGAAAAAACCCATTAAGGTTCTTCGATCAGATCGAGGAGGTGAATCTTAGCGGGAATTCCTAGACTATCTTAAGAAAAATGGCATAGTCTCTCAATGGACTCCACTAGAACACCTCAACTCAACGGGTTTCAGAAACGGAGAAATCGGGACTCTATTGGATATGGTTCGATCCATGATGAAGCTTCACAGACCTCCCAGATTTTCTTTGGGACATCATTGTTAACTTCAATTATTTACTGAATAGGGTTCCTCTAAAACCGTTCCTACCACACCGTATGAGATATGGCACGGTAAGAAACCAAGTCTGAGTCATCTCAGAATTTGGGGTTGTCCGGCTTATGTCAAAAGACAACAAGCGGACAAGTTAGAGTTTAGGTCCTTTAGAGCTCGATTCATAGGATATCCTAAAGAGTCATTAGGATACTATTTCTACATTCCAGAAGACCACAATGTGATTGTGAGTCGACATGCCATATTTCTTGAAAAACAATTTATTCAAGATAGTGGCATTGGAAAGCAGATTAAGCTTGATGAGAAAGTCTCACAAGCAGAAAGAGCTAAGGACCAAGTGGAACCAAATCAGGTTGAGCCAATAAGAACACTACCTCCTCCACCTCGTAGATCGGAAAGAGTTTTCCGTCCCCCTGAAAGATACTTAGGTATTATTTCAGAGGACGTAGAGGAAATGTTCCTCATAGGTAATGGTGCTCATGGTGATGATCCCAAAACCTACAACGAGGCGATATCAGATATCGACTCCGAGAAATGGCTTGAGGCAATGAAGTCAGAGATCGACTCGATGCACTCAAACCAAGTCTGGACCTTGGTAGATCCACCAGAAGGTATAGTACCTATTGGGTTTAAATGGATCTTCAAGAGAAAGATTGGTACAGATGGGAATGTAGAGACATTCAAGGCTAGACTGGTGGCAAAAGGTTATAGTCAACGTGAAGGCATTGACTATCAGGATACCTTTTCCCCGGTAGCTATGCTAAAATCCATCCGCACATTGCTTGCTGTTGCAGCCTATTTTGATTATGAAATATGGCAAATGGACGTGAAAACGGCATTCTTAAATGGATATCTTGAGGAAGATATCTATATGGAACAGCCGCTAGGTTTCACATCCAGAGATACTGATCACAAGGTTTGCAAGCTGCAAAGGTCCATATATGGACTTAAGCAAGCATCTCGGAGCTAGAACACTCATTTCAATGATGTGATCAAAAAGTTTGGTTTCATCAAAAATGAAGAGGAACCATGTGTTTTCAAAAGGGTTAGTGGGAGCGCTGTTGTCTTCCTCGTATTGTACGTGGATGACATCCTCCTTATTGGGAATGATATTTCCATGTTGACATCAGTCAAGATGTGCTTGTCCAAGGAATTCTCCATGAAAGACCTAGGTGAAGCATCCTTTATTCTAGGAATTAAGGTCTGTAGGGATAGACCGAATAGGATGCTAGGACTTTCACAGAAAATGTACATAGAGAAAGTACTAAAGAGGTTTAGTATGGAAAACTCTAAGAGGGGATTAATACCCTTCAGACATGGTATTCATCTTTCTAAGAAGATGTGCCCCAGCACACCTGAGGAAATAGAATGCATGAGCAAGATCCCTTATGCTTCTGCAATAGGGAGCCTCATGTATGCCATGCTATGTACACGACCTAATATAGCCCATGCTGTGAGTGTCACAAGCAGATATCAGTCAAATCCAAGTGAAGAACACTGGACTTCTGTGAAATGTATCCTTAAGTACTCGAGAAGAACTAAGGATATGATGTTGGTCTTTGGTAATGGAGAACTCCAAGTTCAAGGATACACAGACTCGGACTTCATGTCCGATATAGATGATCGAAAGTCGACATCTGGCAGACTGTTTGTGCTGGAAGAGTTCCAAGCAAACGGTGATACCACCTCATCCGCGATTACCTTGAGAAAGGTTACGTTGAGGTCAAGAGAGTCAACTCCACAGATAATGTGGCAGACCCACTTACAAAGCCGTTGGGCCACCAGAAGATCGAAGCCCACCTTCAGAAGATGGGACTTAGACTTGTAGCCAATTGGCTTTAGGACAAGTGGGAGATTGTTAGATATATGTGCCCTAGAAGTCAGAATTGGCTGACACTTGTAATACACTTCTAGGGGCAAAATTGTAATTTTGACTATAATTTATAAAATTGGTTATTTTCTATCACACATATGTATTTAGTGTCTGTGATACATCCTTTGAGTTAATGGTAATGATAATTCATATTTTCAAGAGTTGAAAATTTAAGACATGAATAATCATTATTAACTCATAAACAGCTCCCGACCATAGGATCATCACGAGGATGGTGATTGATCCGGAAGGTTGGTGTACGATCGCTTCTCTTTAGTAGATGAGTCTTGAGTCTACGGTGTGGAGACATCGGAGCGAAAGTACAGGTACTCGTTAGAGAATGAGGGCACTGAGCGTGACCACCTCAAGTAGTCATTAGGGAGTCTACCTTCTCGTCAATGACTGACTCGATGCTGCAGTAGTGTGTCTGGTTCTTTGACCTGAGATGCATCGACAGTTCACCTTGAGGGTGTTATAGTTTGACTACACCATTACTCGATCTCCTAGCCATATGGAACCCTGAGGTGTATGTTGGCTGTGACATGTTCTTTGTAGGAACTGGATTGCATCAAGATGGGATCTATCTACCTCGGTGGTAGAGGAGCAGCCCTATGATAATCATGAGAATCAAGTCCTGAAGCCCATGGCCATGGCAGAGTGAAATAATAGAAAGAGTTTCTATTTAGATTTTCACATTGGACTCGAATCGAATGATTACATCATATGACAGAGACTAGGGTTTGACGAGTTCACCTTAACCCTAATCTGATCGGGGCTCAAGATAGAAGAACTTAATCACACAGGTAGCTGCACCAAGAGGTTCACATTCAGCTCTGATGGGTTGCCACCATATACTGCTAGGTGTCACTGGTGGATTTTGGGAGCAATTAGAATGATTTAGATGATCGATCATTTTCAGCTGTTCGAATCAGAAGAGTTCTGATCCATCGAAAGGAGTTTCGATGATGTCGATGATAGAGATCATGACATATCCCATTACCATACAGAACTGAACCTAACTGGGTCACACAAACAAGGGTTTGAATCTGGTGATCATCAATTGAACTGATCTAGTTCAATTGATCTGAATGAGATTCAATTAGGTTCAAGAAATCGTGCTAGCACTCGATTGAACCTAACGTTCTTCTTTTACTATCATAAATAAGTTGTCCTGACTGAGCCAAAGGAGTTTGTGCTCAATCAGAGGCCTTCATATGGTCTGACTGGAGGTTGTCCAAGTCAGAATAGGTTGTCTTATTTGTAAGACATTACCTGCCATTTTTTGTCACCTACCATTTCTTATTCTTTGACTTTGGTCAAAAGTCTACCTTTGACTGGTCAAATGTTGACCATTCACCCTTTGACTTTTGACCACATGTCATGCACCTATTGGAGAGCTGGTGGGGGCCTATCCCCCTGCTAGAACCTGGCAAGGAGAAGGGCGTACGCCAAGGGTGGCGTGAGCCCAAGTAGGAGGCGCCTAGGAGTCCTTGTTTGACAAGGACTCCACCTCCCTTTTGGATTCCAATCAGAGTTCTACTAAGAATCTAGTTTGACTGGTCTTAGGCGCCCTCTAAGGAGGAATCCAGGGGTCTCTATTCCAACCAATCAGATTTAGATCTGATTTCACAAAGGGTTGTGATGGATTGAGAGGAAGAGGAGTTGGATCACAAGAGGTCTATAAATAAGACCCTGCGCCCAACCCTAATTTAAAAAAAAGAGTGAATGCTATTAGACACGCCCCAAGGCTGCCTCTCCCCTCCTTCTCCACGCCATAGTCTCTTCTCCCCTTGCTCTCCATGTCCAAAAGGTGTTTTGGACTAAGGTTGGTGCGATTCAGATCAAGGAAAGGCAATCAAAAGCAAGAAGGCTGCGCTGCTGCAAAAGGACGACTGCAGATCTTCAAAAGAGTTTTGAAGATCCAACAGATCAGATCTAGATCTGATTTTGGTGGTGTGATAGAGAAGAAGAGGATCTCCAAATCCAACCCGAGTGGATATCGGTAGAGGCCAGGCGCTTGCATGGCTAAGATCCAGAACCTTCCGCTGTAATCGGGATCATCTACAGGGTAATAGGATTACCCAAATCAGGTAAATTAAATTTGATTTAATTTATCTTATTTTATTTTATTTATTAAAATAATAAGAATCAGATCTGAAACATATCAAGATCTGATTGAGATCAAGAGAAAATTTTTGAAATATATCTCTTGATCTAATCAGATCTGGACGAACCTGGATCGGGAAATCAGGATTTCCCTTCAATTATCTGATGATGATCAAGGACTTGGAAGAGCTTGAGAAGCTCAGAGTGAAGTTGGACTTGGATTTATAGAATGATATAATTCTATAATCTTTGACTGATGCATATGGGCAATTCATCATGATCTACCATATGCACAAACTTCAAAATACTCTGGCTGAGCTTATGAACATGCTGGTTACTGCTGAGCTTTTGATTTTGGTTCTAAAAGCTCAGTACTTGCTATAGAACGAACTTCTTCCAAGAGAAAGTCTTTTGAAAAGAAGAAGAAGTCTGTGAAAAAGCAGAAGATGGAAGGTGGAAAGAAAAAGGTGGAGCTGAAAAAGAAGGCCACTGACAAAGGAAAATATTTTCATTGCAAGACTGACGGCCACTAAAAGTGGAACTGCCCTACATACCTGGCCATCCTAAAGAATAAGGAGGAGGCAGGTCATTTTAGAGGTATGCTCGTTATTGAATCTAACCTTATGATTTTTTTACATCTAGTTGGGTGCTTGACTCTGGTTCTAGTGCTCATTTGTGCACTTCCATGCAGGTCTTAAGGATAGCCGGATGCTGTGGGATGGTGAGATGATCTTATGCATTGAAAATGAAGCAAGGATTGCTACTATGGTCGTAGGAATCTACCCTCTTTGACTACCATTTGGTTTAGATTTAGTACTTAGGGATTGTTATTATGTGCCTACAGCAAGCAGAAATTTGATTTCTATTTCATATTTAGCACAAGAAGGCTATGTAATTAGTTTTCTTAAGGACCATTGTAACATTCTTTATGAAAGAAATAGAATTGCAAGTGATTTTCTTATTAACGATCTTTACCAGTTATATATCGATATATCTATTTTTAATATCGACCAAAATGTGAATGCCATAAAATTAAAATGATCCAGGAATAGTCCAAATGATAGGTATCTATGGCACCTTAGACTAGGTCATATAGCAGAAGATAGGATTAACAAATTAGAGAAAATCAGACTATTGAGCCCATTGGCTCCCGAGTCATATCCAATTTGTGAATCATGTCTTCATGGCAGAATGACTAAACTTTCTTTTATGGGACATGGGGAAAGGGCCATGGATTTACTTGCCCTAATACATACTGATGTGTGCGGCCTATTTGATGTGCCAACTAGAGGTAATTTTATCTCCTTCATAACCTTCATCAATGATTTGTCTTGGTATGAATATGTGTATCTTATGAGACACAAGTCTGAAGCCTTTGAAAAGTTTAAAGAATTCAAACATGAAGTAGAAAAGCAAACTGAAAAATCCATTAAGATTCTTTGATCAGATCGAGGAGGTGAATACCTTAGTCGGAAATTTCTAGACTATCTCAAGAAGAATGGCATAGTTTCTCAATGGACTCCACCTGGAATACCTCAACTCAATGAAATTTTAGAATGAAGAAATCGGACCCTATTTGATATGGTCTGATCCATGATGAGCTTCACAAATCTTTTTAATTTTCTTTGGGGACACAGTTTGTTAACTACTATATATTTACTGAATAGGGTTCCTTCTAAAATTGTTCCTACCATACCGTATGAGATATGTCATGGTAAGAAATCAAGTCTAAGTCATCTCAGAATTTGGGATTGTCCGACTCATGTCAAAACACAACAAGCGGATAAGTTAGACTATAGGTCCTTTAGAGCTCGATTCATAGAATATCCTAAAGAGTCATTAGGATATTATTTCTACATTCCAGAAGATCACAATATGATTGTTAGTCGACATGCCATCTTTCTTGAAAAATAGTTTATTCAAGATGGCGGCATTGGAAAGTAGATCATGCTAGAGGAGAAAGGCTTCCAAGAGCAAAGAGCTAAGGACCCTTTGGAACCAAATCAGGTTGAGCTAATACAATCACTACCTCCTCCACCTCGAGTATCGGAAAGGATTTCCCATCTCCCTGAGAGGTACTTAGGTGCTATTTTAGAGAAAGTAGAGAAAATGTTCCTCATAGGTAATGGAGTTTATGGTGATCATCCTAAAACCTATAACGAGGCGATATCAGATATCGACTCCAAGAAATGGTTAGAGGCAATGAAGTTAGAAATTGACTCGATGTACTCAAACCAAGTCTGGATCTTGGTAGATCCACTAGAAGGTATAGTACCTATTGGGTGTAAATAGATCTACAAGAGAAAGATTGGTGCAGATGGAAATGTAGAGACATTCAAAACTAGATTAGTGGCAAAAGGTTATAGTCAGCATGAAGGCATTGACTATCAGGATACCTTTTGTCGGTAGCCATGCTTAAATCCATTCGCACATTGCTTGCTATTGCAGCCTATTTCGATTGTGAAATATGGAAAATGGACGTGAAAATGGCATTCTTAAATGGATATCTTGAGGAAGATATCTATATGAAACAGCCGCTGGGTTTCACATCCAGTGATACTGATCACAAAGTATGCAAGCTGCAAAGGTCCATATATTGACATAAGCAAGGATCTCGAAGCTGGAATACTCATTTTAATAATGTGATCAAATTATTTGGTTTCATCAAGAACGAGGAGGAACTATGTATTTTCAGAAAGATCAGTGGGAGTGCTATTATCTTCCTCGTATTGTACGTGGATGATATCCTCCTTATTGGAAATGATATTCTCATGTTGACCATAGTTAAAATATGGTTATCTAAAGAATTCTCCATGAAAGACCTAGGAGAAGCATCCTTCATTCTAAGAATTAAAGTCTATAGAGATAGACCGAATAGGATGCTAGGACTTTCACAGAAGATGTACATAGAGAAAGTGCTAGAGAGGTTTAGCATGGAAAACTCTAAGAGGGGTTTGGTATCCTTTAGATATGGCATTCATCTCTCTAAGAATATGTATCCCAACACACCAGAAGAGATTGAATGCATTTGCAAGATCCCTTATGCTTTTGTAATAGGGAGCCTCATGTATGCCATGTTATGTAGCCCATGCTGTGAGCGTCATAAGTAGATATCAATCAAATCTAGAAGAAGAATACTGGACTTCTATGAAATGTATCCTTAAGTACTTAAGAAGAACTAAGGATATGTTCTTGATTTTTGGTGATGGAGAAATCAAAGTCCAAGGGTATACTGACTTGGATTTTATGTTCGATATAGATGATCGAAAGTCGACATCTTAGAATCTGTTTGTATGTAATGATGGTGCTGTTAGTTGAAAGAGTTCCAAACAGACAGTAATAGCAGATTCCACTATGAAAGCAGAATACATCGTTGCATTAGAAGCTACGAAGAAGGCATTCTGGTACAAAAAGTTTGCCATAGAGATTAGAGTGATGCCATTATACGTCATTCCTCTGTACTTTGATAATAATGATGCCATAGCCCTTGCTAAGGAGCTGAGGTCTAATCAAAAATCCAAACACAACGAGCAGCGATACCACCTCATCCGCGATTATCTCGAGAAAGGATACATCGAGGTCAAGAGAGTCGACTTCATAGATAATGTGGTAGACCCACTTACAAAGTTGTTGATCCAGCAGAAGATCAAAACCCATCTTGAGAAGATGGCCCTTAGATTTGTAGCCAATTGGTTTTAGGTTAAGTGGATGTTTGTAAGATATGTGTGCCATAGAAGCCAGAATTGGCTGTCACTTGTTATAAAATTCTAAGGGCAAAATTATAATTTTAACTATAAATTATAAAATGGATTATTTTCTATCATAATGTGTATTTAGTGTCTGTGATACATCCCTTAAGTTAATGGCAATGATAGTTCTTATTTTCAAGAGTTGAAAATTCAAGACATGAATTTTCATTATTAACTCATAAAATGCTCCTGACCGTAGGATCATCATAAGGATGGTGATTGATCCAAAAGGCTGGTGTACAATTGCTTCTTTATAGTAGATGAGTCTTGAGTCTACGGTGTAGAGACACTAGAGCAAGAATACAGGTACTTGTTAGAGAATGAGGGCACTGAGCGTAACCACCTCGAGCAGTCATTAGAAAGTCTACCTTCTCGTCAATGACTGGCTCGAAGCTGCAGTTGTATGTTTAGTTCTTTGACCTGAGGTGCATCGGCAGTTCATCTTAAGGGTGTTATAGTTTGACTACACCATAACTCGGTCTCCTAGCCATTCAGAACTCTGAGGTGTATGTTGGCTATAGCATGTTCATTGTAGGAATTGGATTGTACCAATAGAGAATCTATCTACCTTGGTAGATGAGGAGTAGCCCTATGATGATCATGAGAATCAAGTCCATAAGTCCATGGCCATGGCTGAGTGAAATAATAGAAAGAGTTTCTATTAAGGTTTTCATATTGGACTTGAATCGAATGATTAATCATATGATGGATATTAGGGTTTGACGAGATTACCTTAACCCCAATCCAATCGGGGCTTAAGATAGAAGAACTTAATCACATAGGAAACTGCACCAAGAGGTTCATTTTTAGTTCTGATGGGCTGCCGCCATATGCTGCTAGGTGTCACTGGTGGATTTTGAGAGCAATTAGAATGACTTAGATGATCAATCATACTAGTTGTCTGAGTCAGAAAAGTTCTGATCCATCAGAAGGTATTTCGATGATGTCGATGATAGAGATCATGACATATCTCATTACCATATGAAACTGAATCTAACTGGATCATACAAATAAGGGTTTTGATCTGGATATCATCAATTAGACTAACCCAGTTCAATTAATTTGAATTAGATTCAACTAGGTTCCAAAAAATCATGCTAGCACACGATTAAGCCTAATGTTCTTCTTTAATTATCATTAAAAGTTGTCTCGACTGAGACAAATATATTTGGGCTCACTCAGGTACCTTTACTTGGTCTGACTGGAGTTTGTCCAAATCAGAAAAGGGTTATCTTAATTTATAAGATGAGTTTGAGACAACACCTATCATTTTCCATCACCTACTAAATCCTGTTTCGGACATTTGGTCAAACGTTCATATTTGACACTTAGACATCTACCCATGTGTCAAGCCATCATAGGAGAGAATTTTTGGATCAGTCCACCTACTAAAAGCAGATGGATAAGGGATGCATGCCTAGGGAGGCATGCACCCATGGATAGAGCATTTGGAGTCCCATACAGATGGGACTCCAGTTGCTTTGGGGTTTCTACCTAGGTGGCATCAAAGACTTATCTTTAACCAGTCTTGGCACCATATAAGGATGATTCAGAGGGGCTCTCATTTGAAAGGCCATGATTAGTCGGGATGATGTGGCACTGCATGGCTCAACAGGGTCTATAAAAACCTTGTCTGCGCTAAGGTCTAAAAAGCTTGTTCAATTGCCCATGCCATAAGGCTGCCCCTCTCCCTCCTCCATGCCATCTTCAGGTCTTATCTCTCCTACCCACACTCAAGAATTTTTGGACTTTGGTTTGGTGCGATCCAAGCAAGAGAAAGGCGATAGAAAAAGGATGAAGGCAGCACTGCTGCAAGAGATAACTCACATCTTCGAAAGGAGTTTTGAAGATTTTAAAAGTTAGATCTAAATCTGATTTTTGAAGAGGTGATAAAGAAGAAGACGATCTCCAGATCCTACCTGAGTGCATATCGGTAGAGGCCAGACACTTGCATGGCTAAATCCAGAACCTCAGATAGATATCAGGATCATCATAGGATAATCAGATTACCCTCAACAAGATAAATTAAATTAGATTTAATTTATTTTTTATTTTATTTTTTTTATTAGATCAATAATATCAGATCTAGAAAGTCTCGGATCTGATCTGGATCCAAAATTATTTTTTAAAAATATCTTTCTTGATCCAATCAGATCTGAATAAACTTGATCCGAAAAACTAGGTTTTCCCTTCACATGCACGCCCATAGCTCTCTCTTCTCTCTTACATGGTATCTTGTTGTGGATGAAGTCAAATTAGGAAGTTGGTTTCTAATTTGAATTTCTCTTGAATTGAGTTTTAGGAAACTCAAACTCCTCTCATATGGCACCAACCCCAACCAGATTTTTTTGAGATTTTTGATGAAAATTGGGAAGTTTTGTGTGCCAATACTTTATGGTCCATAGATTGAAATATGGAGGGGGCACCCAAGTGTTGGGCGCTCCATATCTTGCCTTAATTGAACATTCCTTGCTAGGTATTTGACCTATACAAGGATTGTTCCCTAACTCTCTATTTAATGGGTCTTTAGCCCTGAGTTTTTGTGTGATTCCAAACTTGAGAGCGAGGCTTTGGGGCATGGAAAAAGATGGGCACAATTAGGCTTGGGCATGGAGTCTTGAGAAGACAAAATCTCAAGTGTCTTGATGAGAGAAACAAGGAGGAAAGGTCTTCTTCTAGGGTTTTCCTTAAAATATTTTCCTCCATCTTTCTGCAAGTTTTTGAGATATGTCTCAGATTTACAAGACTTTCTCCTTCCTTTTGAAAGTTGGAGAGTTCAAGATTTGAAGAAGGAAGATCCAAATTGATCAACAAAGAAAGATCAGCAGAATACTAGCATACTATGTTGATTTCTAGCCATCAAACTTTTGATCAGAGATCGAGGGGTTGTGTGGACATTCTATAGAGGCTGGACACATGTGCCACTCGAAGCGGCAACCTCAGCCCTAGATCAGTGAGCTAGAGAGTCTAACTTGCAAAGGTAAGGATGATTTGATCTCCTTAGTTCATGTCTAGATTTGATCTAGTATTGTTGGTTGTTGATATGATCAATATGTATTTTTTAATCTTTTAATTTTTTATTTAGTTATATGCTTAAATCATGTGATAAGATCCTAGATCTAGAAATTTTACTTATATTATTCATGAATTAATATGATTAATTCATTCCTTCCACTATATATTTTGAAAAAGTTTCAAAATATAATCCTAAAATCCTTGATCTGTTTCCTTTAATTCAACCCTCTACGATCATGAGGCCCTATTTGTGAGTCTAATGGGGGCTACTTAGAGTTTGGACTAGGTTTGGATCCATGGGATTGAGTGCATGATGAGACCATAGGTGTACATGGATTTGGGTGAGTGCATTCAAAATGGATTAGCCTAGAGAGTTTTTTATGGGTTAGGATTTTGGTCTATGTATAGGTATTTATATACATGTATATTATAAATCCTAGTTGTAAGAAGAGAAGATTAATAGAACTATTTTCTCCTACATTTATTTCTCTCTTTGGTCTTTCATATGCCAAGGTGCCCTAGGGGCGTGCCTCCAAGCTTGGAAGAAGGAGGCGTGCCCCACTCTTCCATCAGTCTTAACAATGTCAAGAGATCCTATACAATATTGCTACAATCGGAGCCACCTTAAAGAGATGAACCATAAGAAAATTGGCCTCTAATCAAGATCATCAACACCATTGCTAGGGGATATCGATAGGTGGCCAGTAGATCAACAGAGCCTGCAAAGAGATAGAAGATTGAAAAATCCATTGCTTTTACTGAAGAAGATGTACAAGAAATTTAATTTCTGTACAATGACTGTTAGGAAATGTATCCTAAAGCCAATCATCTTAGTTGTAAATGATTGAAATTAGTATATGAATTATCAAATAATAATAGTTATTTGGCTTATTCATCATAAAAATTTTATTTTTCTTAAATAAACTCCTAAGTTATGATGAAGTTCTTCAAACCACACTTAATCGATAAAGAAGGAATTATCAAATGGTTCTTAAATTATTCATAATCAAATAATAAGTTATTAATAAGGATGATAACTTATTGAGTGTAGGTTGTTGTATGCCATATGCATTGATTGTCCTCGCAACCAAGTGGTATGGAGATACTAGTATGAAATCCAGATGGGATGTAGGAGTACATCTGTACTGAACATGATCAATGTAGCACTCTACTGTTAAGAGCAGCTAGCTAAGGCTAATGGCTATAAGTGTCCCTCTAACCTGATATCACCACGATGACTTGCAAGCAACTCACTATACTTTGGTGCCAATCTACCTTTATTTTTAATATAGCAATGGAAGGTTTCTAGGTATAGTCAAGCACTTGCAGAGTCGGTGTGTGAGTTGAGATGGGATTGACTACTCCTAATTAAGTTCATAAAGTGAATATCTCATCGTGTTTTAATTTAGCAAAACTTAGGACTAAATAATCCTCGTGAGGAGTCATGAGATTTGCAAAATTTTAAATATTATATGGATGATTTGTATGAGTGTTGATAGCTAACTCGATATTATCTTGAGTATTATTGGTCAAAGGGATAAATTATACAGTAACCATAGGCCAGGGATATAAGAATGTTGCTTTGCATACATTTGACCTATCCGGATGTCAGGTACCATTGTTAGATGGTCATTTCAATTGGTATAGAAATTGATTCTTATGCTACTGACTTTGGTTCAAACTTATGGGGTCACACACATAAGATGTTGTTATCTGATTGGATCGTTGATCGACGATTGAGAATCGTTCTAAGATCAAACAATCAATAAAATTGATATTTGACCTAATGCAAGTATGGTAGGAGGATCAATTAGCAATTAGATTGCTAATTGGCTCAATTTGATTGAATAATCAGGCTAAGATTAAGTCTAATTGAATTAGAATTAGTTTGGACTTAATTAAATTTAGTCTAATTGGTTTATTGGATAAGCCAATTGCAAGGGCGAACAAGTCCTTATTCAATTAAGACTTGAGTGCACCTAATTTTTAATTTCATTAAAAATTAAATATAATTTAAATTTAATTAAATCTAATTTATTTAGGCTCTTAATTAGATTATAATTATTTATTAATTAGGTTGATACAAAACTATTTTGATTTGGGTTTAAAAGTTTTTGACCTAATCAAAATAGGAGAGTCTTAGTTAGACTAGGACTCCTCCTCTCCTTGTGCCTAAGAAAATCCCATGCCCAACTTTATTTTTAGATGTTTACATGAAATATTCCATGTCTTTGAGAGGTCTCCACACCCCCTTTTCTGAAGTTTTTAGAATAGAATTTGACTTGGTCAAATTTGGAGTTGGTTTTGGTTTAAACTCTATTTAATAGAGTCCCATGAAACAAAACTACCTCCTCCCTTCTTTGCACCATAACCTATTTTGTTCACCCACTTTTCTTCTTCCTTTTATATGTGGAAATAAAGGGGCTCATTCCTGATTTAAAGGGAGGGGCATCCAACTCTTGGATGCCCCATAGGATTCCTTAGAATCCCTCTTATACTAGGTTTTGACCTAGTCATAGGAGGTTGTTATGGGATGCCTCCATTTTAGGAGGAGATGGTGTCAAAATCCTTGGGGTTTTTGACAGCACAAACTAGAGAAAAGAAAGGGAAGAGGCATGGAGGTTTGGGGTGCAAATAATCTTGGAGGAGAGACATCATTAAGACATCAAAAGTTGATGTCTTGAAGAGAAAAGGATAAGAGAAGATTGTCTTCTCTTGTGGTTCTCTTTCAAGATTTTTTTCTTCTTATTTTTATATAATTTTTTTGTGAGAAAAATCTGAAAGAGAGAGGGAGAGGGCATGGAGGATGGATACTCCAAGGAGTTGGGATATGGTGGTCTCTTTTGGATATGATTTGATCATGTCCTAATGGGAAGAAAGAGAAAAGAAGATGGTCTTCTCTTAGGGTTCTTTTGAGAACCTTTTTTATTCTCAATTTTTGTGTGACTTTTCCATAAGAAAAATTAAAGAGAAAGAGATTTGGAAGCATGGAAAAATTCTTGAGGAGAAGGTCTCCTCTTGTCCTGACAAGGAGATGTGTTCATGACATTAATGGTTGATGTCCTAAAAGAGAAGACGTGTTTTCTCTAGGATCTTTTTCTTAAGCTTTTATTTTTTGACTTTTGGATGATCCAAGGGTTAGATTTCTTTCTCAATTCTTCTTGTATTCTTTTTCTCTTGGAGTGTCTAAGAGATCCGAAGAATATTTTTAGATGGACCATCATGAGGAATCCATGAGAAGCTAGCTCTTTGAGCGGATCTTCATTCGACGAACCTTCAATTTATGTTGCAGCCTTATGTGGATTACCTGTGAAGGTCGAACATGCTGTGCAGCTCTAAGCAATAAAGAACAATAATAGGATTCAACTACGGTATTCTCGAGTCATGCAAAGGTATAAGATTTGATCTTTTATCTGACCTAGATATGATCTAGATTTTCTAGAATAGTTCTAGATCTAGGTATTGATTTGATCAATACCAACCATTTTTATTTAATTTTTAGATTTATATTTACATTATGACATATTTTAGATCCTAGATATAGGGTTTAGTGATTAGATCACATGCATTAGTAGATTAAATAGTTTAATCTACATCTTCCACTATGATTTATTTTGAAAAAAAATTGAAATACAAGCATGAAATCCTACATATTTTTCAACAATAGTATTAGAGCTCTAGGTTCTTTTATGACATGATCATGCATGCTTTGAAATAAATTTAAAAATAAAATTTTAAAGATTGCAGATACCAATATAAGGTTGTCCTATTATAAGGTTAATCCCTTACAATGAAAAGGTTATCCTAGCATGTGCTGATCTAAATTTTTAAATCATGAATAAGTTAGATGTGATCTAAATAATTTTATGATTTAATTTTCTAATTTTAAATTTAAAATAAATAGATGTTATATCTATTTTAGATTATTTAGATTAGATCTAAATAATATCGGATCATACTTACTGATTATAAGATTGTCCTGTTATAAAATTTATCTCTTATAGTGGAAAGATTGTCCTAGTATGTGCTGATCCAAATAATCTAAATCATAAATATATTAGATAAGATCTAAAATAATTCATAATTTATTTATAGATTTTAAATCTAAAATTAAATAGTTTATGATCTGATTTTGATCATTTAGATGAGATCCATATGGTGTGTTTTCTATTTTGATCTACATCCTCTAGTTGCATATGTTGATATGTAGCTTTATTCTTTGAATCTAAAATTTATTTATTTAATATATTTTTTTTATAGAATTTAAATTAAGAACTTATTTTTTGCAAAATCCTAGATTCAAAATCCTAGGATATAATCTAAAAATTAAAACAAATCAGATCTAAAATCATGAATTAAATTTGATTAAATATAAATTATTTACACTTGAAAATATTTCAAAAACTTAAAATCAGACACTAGTTCTGAGGTTCCGAACCCCAACACATAAGCTTTGAACTTAATTGAGAATTAAGTAATTATTTAGGATCTAGGTTTGTGATTTAAAGATCCTAAGATAATTTCATAAAATATAGGTTAAAGGATAATGTGTTATCGTTGATCAAGTCATTAACTGGGTTAGATCTAGGGTTAGATTAAATATGGACTAAGTTAAGAAATTGATCTAATCAATTAATAGTTAATTAGGATTAGATCATTTCTTTTTCATAGATCAATTCAATAGTTGTAGTTGATCAAAGTCTATACATCTAATAAATGGACACCGATCATAGCTCAGTGGTTGAGCTCGAGTCTTTAGGCAAATCAAATCAAAACTGATAAATCGATTGGTATCTAAGGTAAGTCTAGCATTCTTAGATTGATGGTTTTTAATTAGCAGCCAACTTACTTGGCCATTTTTGATGGTGTTTAAGGCAAGCTTTGGTAGACCCTCCCACTGATCTTACTGTTGGGAATTATGTTCCAAAGCCAATCATCAGCCTGTTGATGGTTGAGATATTATAATTAATTTATTAATTAATAAAAAATATTTTGGCATCTTTTTTCATCATAAATTTACATCTTCTAATGAACTCCATTATTCTTATGAAGTCCTTAGAACTATCTAGTTTCGATAAAGAGAGGATTTATCGATTAGTCGTTAAATTTATTCACGACCAAATGATGGGCTGTTAATTAGGATGACAACATCTATCAAGCATAGATCGCTATATGCCATATAGGTTGGTAGTCCTCTTAACTAAGGAGTATGGAGATATTGATATGGCATGCAGGTGAGATGTATGGGCATATCGTCATTGAACATGATCAAGTCCATAGCATTCTACTGTCGAGAATATCTCTGATGGGATATTGGTATAAGTATCCCTTAGACCTGAGATCACCTCAGTGACTTGCATGCAACTCACTGTGCTTTGGTATCAGACTAACTAAATTTCTAATTCAGCAATGAAAGGCTTTTGGGCACCATCAAGTACTTGCAAAGTCAGAGTGTGATCAAGATGGAATTGACCACTCCAAGAGTTGGAGAAGAATGTATCACTGTATTTCAATATAGCAAAACCTTGGCCAAGGTAATCCATCAGATGGATTTGATATTTTGAAATATAATGTAGACAACCCGATGACAGTTAAACTCTGAGGTGTCCTACGAGCATTATGGTCAAGGGGATGAATTATATGGAAACTATATTCGTATGGGTTCTAAGAATGGTGTTCTACACCTTTCGACTTATCCGATCATCGGGTATCATTGCTAGATGGTTACTTCAATTGGTATAAAAAATTATTTCTATGCTATCAACTTAGGTTAAAACCTATGAGGTCACACACATTAGAGTTCACATTCCGATCGGATGGTTGATCAGCGATTTAGAATCATTTTAGGGTTAAACGATCCATACGATTGATGTTTGACCTAGTGCAAGTGTTGCAGGAGGATCATTTAGTAATGCAATTGATAATTAGCTTAATTTGATTAAGATAAAAGGCTGAGATTAAGTCTACTTAAATATAATTTAATTATATTTGGTTTGGGCTTGATTGGTTCAAGTTCAATTGGCTTATTGGATAAGTCAAGTGCAAGCAAGAACTAGTCCTAGTCTAACTAGGACTCAGGTCAATCCAATTTTTTAATTTAATTAAAAAAATTAAATTAAAATTAAATATAATTAAATCTAATTTAATTAAATCTTTAAATAAATTAGGATCTTATTTAATTGGGTTGATTTACTCTTATTTTTATTTCGTTAAAAGATCTTGTTTGACCAAGTCAAAATAGGAGTCCTAGTGTGACTAGGACTCCCTATTCCTTGTGCCACCTAATCCTCACACCCCATCCTTTTCTCTTTATGTTTTACATGAATAATCTCCATGCCCAAGATTTCTCATGCCTCCCTTCTCTCTTTCTTTTTCTAATATGGAAGTTTGTTGGAAGACCAAGTCAAAAGGGGAATTAGTTTTGCTTAAGGATTCTATGAGATAAAATCCTTGTCAACCAAAACTCTTCCCATAAGTGTACCGACCCATCCTTCCTTATTTTCTTTGATTTTCATGGTAAAAGAGGACTTTTTTGTGCACCCCCCTTTGCTGGTCCACAGTACAAAAAAAGGTGGGGGCATCCAATAGTTGGGTGCCCCAAGATCTTCCCTTATTTGGTCCTTCCTAGTCTAGGTTTTTGACCTAACTTGGACTCTACATATCTCTTTATTTAAAGAGAATTTTTGGTAGAAATTCTTGTGGATTGTATACATTTGAGTTTCCTCTTTGGTGTAGAAAAATGTGAGAAAAAATCATCTAGGTCATGGAGATATTGAAAACACAAATCAACATGTCTAGAAAAAGAACAAAGAAGAAGAGGGTCTTCTTCTAGGGTTTTTGTTCCAGATCTCTTCCTCCCTTTTTGTGAGATTTTAAGAGGCATCACAGCATCACAAATCTTCCTCTTTTCTTTTGATATTTTGGAGTGTCCAAGTTTTGAAGAAGAAAAAATTGGATCAACCGTCGAAAAGAGATCAGCACAATGCTAGCATACTGTGCTGATTTCCTGCATCAGGATCTCTGATCATGTTCGTGGGCTTGTGTGGATGACTCCTAGAGGTTGGACACATGTGCAGCTCATGACTTCATCCTCAAGCCAAGATTAGTAAGTTAGAATGTCTAACTTTCTTAGGTAATAGATCTGATCTTTTAACTTCATACCTGCATTTGATGTACTGTAGATCTAGGTTGATTTGATCAACCTTTCTTTTCTTATTTGATTTTAATTTCTAATTTAATATCATATCATGATCATGTAATAGATCTAAGATCTAAGTATTTATATATTTATTTAAATAAATATTTAATTTATTTAAGTCTTTCGCTGCATGATCTTGAAAAAATTTCAAGATCTTGAAAAAATTTCAAGATCTACCTGTGAAACCCTAGATCTAGTTCCGTTAATTGGTATCAGAGCCAGATTCTTGTTACATAATTTTCATACATATTTAGATTATTTCTTAGATTAAATATAATTTATAATCTAATTATTAAATCTAAAATTTTAAAAAAAAATTCAGATCTCACGAATTGTCATAAGGTTGTCCTGCTGTAAGATTTATCCTTTACAGTGAAAAGGTTATCCTAGTTCGTGATAATCTGAATCTAATTATAAATTTATTAGATTTAATCTAATTTTATTTATAATTTAATAGATTTAAAATAATTTTAGATATAAAAATAAAATATTTTAGATTGCACGGACTGCCATAAGATTGTACTGCTATAAGATTTATCCCTTACAGTGAATAGGTTGTCCTAGTAAGTGCTGATCTAAAATATTGATCATAAAATTTTTGATTAGATCTAAAAAAATTTATGATCTGATTAAAAATATTTTAATCTAATTTCAATCATCATAAATGTGTTAGATTTGATCTAGGAAGATTTATGATTGATTATTATTGAAACTATTATAGTTACATGAACCTATTTAGATTAGATCTAAAGTAGTTTTATATTTATTTTACTTGCATATTGACTATGAATCAAACATGCAACTTGATTGATAGAATCATATTGTAAAAATATTTTACCAATATAAAAATCATTTTTGAAAAGCCAAACCCCAATCCGCAGCGCATAACTTAATTGAGAATTAAGAAGTTGATTGATTAGGATCTAGGATTGTGAATTAAAGATCCTAAGACACAAATCATAACACATTGGATTAAATGGGTTAGTGGGGATTAGGTTCATTAATTGGGTAAACCTAGGGTTAGATTAAAGAATGAACTTAATAGAGAATGACTAAATTAATAATTATTGTTAGATAGATCAAGGATTCTCAGATACTTAATAGTTTGTAGTTCATCAAGTCCATATCTTTAAAAGACCAAGATGGATTATTCTTGGTACGCAATCTTATGAACTATTAGGTTGATCTAATTAAAACTAATTAAACTAGTTGGGCTAAAGGTAAACCACATCAGTGGTTTTATGACAACCTAACTTACCTAGCCATTTCTGATGGTTCTAAGGCAAGCTTTGAAAATCCTCACATCGATCGAACTACTAGCCTTTTGGTGAGTTATATTTGATTGAATCACTTAACTATTCGAGCTAACCCATGTCACAGGTAAAGCAGTGTGACTATTTAGTGCTCTAGACCGCCTGTTAGTGTTTCCTTAAGTAACTTGGTGAAGCCAGTGGTTGATCATGACAATATTTAACTACCTACTCACTTTCTATAAAAATTTCTAAAATTATGGATTCCTAAATGAAATAGTTAATGATAATTGATCATAGCTTTATTTAAGTGGATTAATGATCATCAATTGGATAACATTGGAGGCCAAAAGGCCTAGTGCTTATCGTTGATGAATGATCATTCATTATTGATCTCTTGATTACATCTTTCTAAATGGTGTCAGGGGGCCAATCAAGTTGGCCTGATCATTTATTGTTAATGGGCTAGTTGGCCATATAATGTGGACCTAACTAGACCTTTTCTGAAAGGCCAAAGCTAACTGATCAGGGGCTGGGGCAAAAATAATTACTAAAAATTATTTAGAAAAATAATAGTTATGAACCTACCTTTAGATATACATGGATTGGAACCAAAGTTGGGCTCGTGTGCAGTCTATTGGATTCTAGTACCCACTGAGGAATAAGGATAATTTTTCGAATTGGAGGTAGAGGCTATCAATTCGAATAAAATGGGAAAGAAATATTTTTAAATCTAAATTTAGGTTAATGAATTAATTATTAATTAGATTTTGATTTTTCTTTGTGCATACATGGCCACTTTCCATCACTCGATCATGGGGACAATGATAATGGTGGGACCCAACTTCGATAGCTAGTACCAAAAGTTAAGATGCCTGAGCATGAACGGATCCTATTATGTGCTGACAATCCTGCATCTGAGGAGCTGCTGTCAATCATAGGAACAGTCAGAACACTATCAAGGCTAGTGTCGAACCATGTGCGCGCATTATGCAGTATGATGAGCAATGAGTTAGGTGAGTTTGAGACAGCTAGCCAAATTAATGCTCAAGTGTGGGGATGATTTGCACACTCGATGATGCGAGAGGCACAGACTAGTGTGGCATTTCAACGCCAGAATGTGGATGAGCCTCTATCACTGACATGTACCATACATGATCGAGCTGACAGAGCGCTGAGCAAATTCGCTTTCCTTTCAGAACAACTTGGAAGATGCAAGACTAAACTCGCTGCCAAAGTCTATCTTCCATTTCTTACTCATTATAAATGACAAAGTTTGAAGTAACTACAAGCTTATGGGATTACTTCAAAACATTGAGAAGGATCACCACTCCATAAAGAGTTGGTGACTTAGTAGGAAGTTCGTCTTCTGGTTCTCGACCCTTTAGAAAGAAGAAGAACAAGAAGAAGGAAACAAGAAGGTGCAAGTTCAAGCTGGGACATATGCAAGGCTAATCAGGAAGATCAAGCTCGATAAAGAGTCAGGCTAATGCTTCTTTTGCAAGAAGCGAGCACTGAATAGAGAAACTGTCCTCAGTCATTGCCCCTAGACCTGAACAGGTAAAAAGAAGCAAGCTATTGCTGGACAAATTTTATTTTATACTCCTTGCATTTCTCTATTTATTGATATACTGATGGTATTGGATACTTACCCTTACCATATTTGCAATTCATTGCAGGGTTTGCGGTCAGTAAGAAGACTCTCGAGCAAGGTGAGGATTCCTGAATGTTAGAGATGGAAGATCAGTTCCATTCTAAGTTTAGGAATTTTGAATTGTATTGAATCTATACCATTGTTCTTATGATTGTTATTTTTATCTTAGTTTCTTTTTAAATATCATTTCTATAGCTTTGCCATGAATATTATGAAATTTCAATAAAGAATAAGTTGTAATATCATTATGAATGATGTCACTACTTTTTTGGACAATTGAACAATGGTATATAATGTTATCACAACCTGGATGTAGTCATTCTCTGCAGCATCCTATATTAAATAGTTGTATTGATATCTAGCATCATAGGCTAGGTCCATATAATAAGAACAGGATAAATAGATTGGACTCAAGAGGAATCCTCGAAGTCAGTATTTGAATCACTTCCAACCAATGAGTCCTATTTCTTAGTAAAATGACAGTCACCTTTTACTGAAAAGATGAGAGAGCCAATGACTCTTAGGTCTAGTACTGTAGGGGATAAACCTGCTCCTACCGAAGTTTGTTGGATGCTTGATCTTGGAAGGATCCCGTCCAACAGTAGCCTCCATGGTTAAACCCGCTGCTGTGCAAGTTCGGCTGACTTGATCTTAGAAGATCCTACCCAGTAGCACCTCCATGGTTAAACCTCAAATCCTCCAAACATCGACTCCTCCCAAACCCTCCAACTAAACTTCTCCACAGCGAACTCCTACCGAACTTTCCCTCAGCCGACTCCTTCAATAGTCTCGACTTCTCCCAAGCTCCTCCCAAACTTCTCCTTCAGCCAGACTCCTCCAACAGTCGAACTCCTCCCAAACTTCTCCTTCAACCAGACTCCTCTCCCAGCTGGACTCCTCCAACAGTCGAACTCCTACCGGACTTCCCCTTCAGTCAGACTCCTCCAATAGTCGATCTCCTTCCAGATTTCTCCTTCAGACAAACTCCTCCAAATAGCTAAACTCTCTCTGAAGTCCATCTAGCAGCCCCAAAGGATGTTGGCTCTCACCCTCGATGTTGCCAAAAGAATCATCAATCTCTCCCATCCAAGCTTCGATCGTTGGATCCCGATAGGCTCGCACACTGTAATAGCAGACACTATCCCCCGTAACAAACTCCACATGACCCTGAATGGCCCACTACTGGATAGTTATGGCTGTCACTATCAGATTGTTACAAGCTTCGTCCATATAAGAGACCCTCCAGATATGCTTTCTTTCGGAAGCTCTCCTTCGCTTCCTTAAATCTCTGCTAGAATTTCTCTATGTCTTCCATTTCTGTTGGCTGAAAGAGCTGACTTGATCGTTGAAGGATCTTACTAGAGCCACCACCCAAGACTCCAAATAAGACTTGTTTTGCAGGTCCCAGTGGCAACCTCATCCTCTCCAAATCCAGCTTTGACTCTGGCGATGGCCAGATTTCACACCAACAGGATTAGCACTAGAGGAAGGGCTTGAAATTATTGAGGTTTCCTTATTCTTGAAGGAATATGTGGTGGAGATCCCTCTTCATCCCAGCCAGAGTCTTACTTTTCCTCTTAACCTCTCAAGGATGCCCCATAGAAAGGCTTCAACCTAGTGATCAACTACCTCCATGGTCAGATCTCATCCATATCTTCCCTCCCCTATTTCACCTCCTACGTCTTAAGCCACATCGCCTGCGATGGTGGATATGGTGCAATTTGACCTACTGGTCCAGTAGGTCCACGGCCTCACTGAAGTAGTGCAGGCCGTGTGGTATTAGCAGCCATCTTCGATGCCATCTTGGTCAGAGCAGGTTTCTCGAGAACTAGACAACCCGATCTGGAGGTGGCCGACTTGGGTCAATCAGTCGGTGACCCCTAGAAAAGGGAAGCAGAGGGTGGAGAGTCCTTGCTCGAATCATGACTCGACCCCAGGGGGAGCTTTGCCTCCATTCCACTAGAAAATCCTGGAGATCAACGATCATGAAGATCTCCTAGATCAAAAGCTCCAAAAATTGAGCCGACAAATCAAAAAACTCCATCATGCTCCCTCCTCCCATGATAACGATATTTGCACTGATCCTGCTTTTTCTCAGAAGATTATGTAGGAACTAGTCTCACCAAACTTCAAGCTTCCTCAGTTTGAGAGTTATGATGGGACCACTGATCTGATCGATCACTTGAAGGCCTTTCGATAATGATGCTGCTCCATGGCATGCCTGATGCTATTTTATATCGGGCTTTCCCGTCCACCCTCAAGGGAGCTACCAAGAACTGGTATTCGACCCTTAAGTCAGATACCATCTCTTCCTTTGATTAAATGATCCATCAATTTGTGGCTCATTTGTTAGCAGCCGATGTTCCTACCGAGGTTCGAATTTTCTGATGAATATCAAGTAGAAGGAGGGGGAATCTATCCGATCTTATGTCATCCAGTTTAATGCTGCTGCATTGGAGGTCCAAAATTTAGATGAATTTATTGCAATGGCCACATTCAAGGATGGCCTTTAGAAGAATGATTTGCTATTTTTTCTAGAGAAGAAGTACCCCAGGAACTTTGCTGATATGCTGGCTCAGGATGAAGGTTATGCTCGAGCTGAAGAGGCCTTTAAGGCCAAGGATAATGAAGCAGCCCAGGAGCGGCGGGCGGGCGAACCGAATGTACCCATGACTGAAGAGAAATCAAGCAGAGCTCGGCCACACTCCCAAACTCCTCCAAAGCATAAGCGGGTCCGAACTCCTACCTAGGCCCAAAGGCGAAGAAGCCCGAATAGAAGGGCATGGCGGAGCTCTCCCTTTAGAAGATTCCACAACTACGTCCCTCTCAATACTCCAAAAACCCAAGTACTAATGCAGATCAGGGAGCAACTACCAAGATTAGAAAGGATGTGCACTCACCCTAACAAGCGCAATTCTAGCAAGTTCTGCCTCTACCATCACGATCATGATCATGATATAGAAGAGTGCATCCAGCTCTAAGACGAGATCGAGGAGCTCGTCAGGTGTGGTAGGCTTGGTCAATTCTTACGACGTCAGCCAGAAGGATGGGAGTATCGATCAAGAGTACCCCCACCATCAGAACCACCAAGGGATGAGGAGCAGTGAGAAGATCAGCCTCTGATTGGCATCATTAACACCATCTCTAGAGGACTTTAGCGTGGGAAGGCTAGTAGATCGACAAAGCTTGAGAAGAGATGAAGGACCGAGGAGCCCATCACTTTCATTAACGAGGATGCTCGAGGAGTCCAGTTCCTACATAATGACATGGTTTTAATCTCTTTAAACATTGCTGATTATGATGGATGCCGCATTTTGGTAGATAATGAAAGTTTCACTGACGTTCTATATTATGATGCTTTCTTTAAAATGTCCATACCAGATAATCACCTGGGATCCGTGAGCTCCCCGTTGGTTGGCTTCACTAGCGATACTATGCCAGTGGAGGGAATGATAACTCTAGCCATGACTATAGGGCAATATCCAAAGCAGGCCAAGGCGTGGGTCAACCTTTTGGTGGTGAAAGCTTCCTTCACTTACAATACAATCCTCGGCCGACCTGGTCTTAACACACTATGAATCATGGTGTCGATCTATTATCTGAAGATAAAATTTCCAGTAAACAATGGAATAGGTGAAATCAGAGGTGATCAAGCATTAGCCCGGCACTGCTACTCCATCACCTTACAAAATGACACTCGACTTGACCACAGCCAAGTTGATGGGCTTGATGTCCGCAATGACCTTATCGAAGAATGGGGTGAGCCCATAGAAGATCTTGTGACCGTCCCCCTGAATGATGGGAATACGGGGCATACAGTGCAAATTGGCTCCAATCTGGCAGATGAAGTTTGGGAGCAGCTCATCGCTTTTTTATGGAGGAATGCCGACATCTTCGCCTAGGTTTCGATGGATATGCCTAAGATTGATGCCGAGGTTATGGAACATCGGTTGGCCGTTGATCCCAAGCATCAACCAGTGAAAGAAAGAGTTTGGAGCCATGCACCAGAAAGATAGAAGACAATAGTACAAGAAGTCGACAAGCTTCTCAATGCCGGATTTATTCAAAAAGTCAGCTATCCGATCTAGGTCTCTAACATGGTCTTGATCAAGAAGGCCAACAGCAAGTAGAGGATGTGCATTGACTTTAAGAAGCTGAACAAGGCTTGCCCAAAAGATAGCTATCCTTTGCCAAAATTGACCAACTGGTGGATGCGACTTCAGGATACGAGCTCCTCACCTTCATGGATGCCTTCTCTGGCTACAACCAAATTTGGATGGCACCGAAGGATGAGAAGAAGGCTATTTTTATTACTAACCATGGTCTTTAATGTTACAGGGTCATGCCCTTCGAGCTTAAGAATGTAGGCACGACTTATCAACACTTGGTCAATAAAATCTTGAAGGAGCAGATCGGTTGCAATATGGAGGTTTACATCGATGACATGCTGGTCAAAAGCTGAATGTCTATCAACCATGTTGCCGACCTTGAAGAGGCCTTCGATGAACCCTACCAAGTGTACCTTTGGGATAGCCTCCGAAAAATTTTTGGGGTTCATGGTCTTGAGATGTGGGATTAAGGCCAATCCGGAGAAGATTCGAGCTATCTAGAAGATGAGCGCTCCAAAGTCCATCAAAGAAGTTCAGTGTCTGATCGAAAAGGTGGCATCTTTGAATCTTTTTATCTCAAGGTTGGTCGAACGCTGCATGCCCTTCTTCCAAATCCTCAGGAAATCGAAAGATTTTCACTAGACTCGGGAATGCCAAAAGGTGTTCGATGAGCTCAAGAACTACCTCGGCTCGCCTTCCCTACTAGCCAAACCAAATTTGGAGAGGAGCTATTTCTTTACATCATGGTCTCTCCTGCAATTCTTGCAATAGTCCTGATCAAAGAAGAAGCGAAAGTGCAGTGACCAGTCTACTACATAAGCCAGATCCTAAGGGATGCTGGGATCAAGTATACAAAGTTAGAAAAATTAACTTATGCTCTTCTGATTGCAGCAAGGAGACTTCAGCTTTACTTCTAGGGACATGCTATAACACTCTTCGCTGACCAGCCGATTAGAGAGATCCTTCATCAAACGGACGCTTTCGGAAGAATTGCAAAATTGGCCATTGAATTAACAGAGTTTGACATCAACTATCGATCTCGACCAGTAATCAAAGCTTAGGCACTGATCGACTTCATAGTTGAATGTACCATCCCAGACGATGCTGAGCTTCAGAATGAATAACATTTCATGGTTGCATCCGAGCTCCTCTGAAGAAAGAACGGACCTTCCTAAAGATTTCTGAGCCCTATATGTTGATGGCTCCTCCAATACTTTTGGAGCAGGTGTTGGACTGATCCTGATCAATCCAAAAGGATTCATCATAGAGTATGCACTGCATTTTGAACTTTTGGCGATAAATAATCAGACAGAATATGAGGCCCTAATAGCCGGACTCAGGATAGCCAAAGAATCAGGAGCTGATCGGCTTTAGGTTTATAGTGACTTCCAACTGGTCATGGGGCAGGTCAGTGATAATTATGAAGCTCGAGAAGAGAGCATGGTAAAATATCTTGAGAAGGTGAAGAGCTTGATCCCAGCCTTCGGTAGCTTCAGCGTTCGATAAATCTTGAGAGCGAAGAATGCTAGGGCGGACCTCCTTTCCAAGCTAGCCACCCTAGCTCCTAACGAGCTTTCAAAAGAAGCTTATTATGAGACTTTGAAATGCCCATGAACGAGAAATCGCAGTTCGTCATGCAGGTTGGCCAAGAGCCCTGCTGGTTTGACCCACTGACCGCTTATCTTAAGGATAGGGTTCTTCCTCGTGACCCAAAAGAGGCTCGAAAGTTGAGAAATCAAGCCTCCCGATGTATTCTTTTTGAGAATAAGCTATATAAAAGATCTTATTCCCTGCCGTTATTGCGGTGCCTCCGACCCTCTGAGGGTGATTTTGCACTATGGAAAGCACACGAGGGAATTTGCAAGAGCCATCTGGGTGCCAGATCTCTATCTCATGAGCTACTCCAATAAGAAAATTCCTGGCCGACTATGCATGATGATTGTGTTGATTACGTCAGGAGATGTGACCGCTACCAAAGGAATGCGAATATCCAAAGGCAACAAACCACCGAGCTTGCCCTGTTGAGTGCTCCTTGGCTGTTTGTGTAGTGGAGAATGGATATTCTTGGACCCTTCCCAATGGCATCTGGGTAGCAAAAGTTTCTCCTAGTCACTATCGACTATTTCAATAAATGGGTCGAGGTCGAACCATTGGCAAAGATTATTGAAGCTAAGGTGCAGGACTTTGTTTGGAAGTCGATCGTCTGCATATTCGGACTACCCCGAACTATTATAACAGATAATGATCGATAATTCGCTGGGGTGAGGTTCATTGAGTTCTGTGAAGATCTAAATATCTTCCACCACTTTACGTCGGTAGCTCACCCACAGGCAAATGGAGAAGCTGAAGTGACCAATCAGACCCTACTACAAGGCATTAAGACAAGACTCGAAAGAGCAAGAGGGGCCTGGGCGGACAAACTTTATCATATTCTATGGGCATACCGTACTATCCAAAGACTGCCGACTAGGAAAATACCATTCAACTTAGCTTTTGGAATAGTGACAGTCATCCCAATCGAACTTAAGCTTCCATCGGTGTGGGTAGTGGCTTTCAATGAGCAGCATAACCCGCTAGACCTCAGAGCCAACCTCGACCTACTGAAATAAAAAAGAGAGAAAATCCAAGTTCGGATGGCAGCTTACAAGCAAAAGATGGTTCGATACTATAACTCTAGAGATAGAGGTAAAATATTCAGAGTGGAAGACTTAGTGCTTTGATGAGCCACCATCTCTCAGCCTCAGAACTAGGGAAAGCTTGCCCCAAATTGGGAAGGACCCTATGAGGTCATGGAAATCATCCAACCCGGGACATACTACTTGAAGGAACTCCGACTATAGCCCATTAGAAATAGGAGGAGAACCTCATCCTAATGTGAGCAAAGTCAAAGGTCTCATTCATTTTAGATGAGATGAGGAAAGAGGTCCTGACAGCGGCCCTA
>QRFJ01002984.1:0-66711 GCA_006176705.1 Cocos nucifera | reverse complement strand
AGGGAACCTCATCCTAATGTGAGCAAAGTCAAAGGTCTCATTCATTTTAGATGAGATGAGGAAAGAGTGTCCTGACAGCGGCCCTAATGTGCCCTATAGCCCATTAGGAACAGGAGGAGAACCTCATCCTAACGTGAGCAAAGTGCGAAGCCTCGTTCATTTTAGACGAGATGAGGGGAGAGGTCCTGACAATGGTCCTAATGTTGCCCCTACAGTCCATTAGAATAGGAGAGAACCTCATCCTAACTTAGCAAAATTGAAGCTGAAGGGAAATCCTGATTTCTCGGTCCAGTTCGTCCAGATCTGATCAGATCAGAGATATATTTCAAAAATTTTTCTCTTTGATCCCAATCAGATCTTGATATATTTCAGATCTGATTCTTATTATTTTAATAAATAAAATAAAATAAGATAAATAAAATCAAATTTAATTTACCTGATTTGGTAATCAATTACCTGTAGATGATCCTGATTGCAGTGGAAGTTCTGGATCTAAGCCATGCAAGCGCCTGCTTCTATCGGTATCCACTGGGTTGGATCTGGAGATCCTTTTCTTCTTATCATGCCTCCAAAAATTAGATCTGGATCTGATCTGGAGATCTTCCAAAACTCTTTTTGAAAGATCTCAGTCGTCCTTTTGCAGCAGCGCAGCCTTCTTGCTTTTATCGCCTTTCCTTGATCTGAATCGCACCAACCTAAGTCCAAAACTCTTTTGGACGTGTAGAGCAAAGGGAGAAGAGACTATGGCATGGAGAAGGAGGGAGAGGCAGCCTTGGGGCATGGGTTTCTCAATTGAATTGCATTCTTATTAGGGTTGGCGCAGGGTCTTATTTATAGACCTCTTGTGATCCAACTCCTCTTCCCTCAACCAATCATAACCCTTTGTGAAATCAGATCTAAATCTGATTGTTGGAATAGAAGACCCCTGGATTCCTCCTTAGAGGGCACCTAAGACCAGTCAAACTGGATCTTATAGAACTTTGATTGAATCCAAAGGAGGTGGAGTCCTTGTCCAACAAGGACTTCTAGGCGCTCCTACTTGGGCTCACGCCACCCTTGGCGGTGCGCCCTTCTCCTTGCCAGGTTCTGGCAGGGGGACAGGCCCCCACCAGCTCTCCAATAGGTGCATGACATGTGTCAAAAGTCAAAGGTCCATGGTCAATATTTGACCAGTCAAAGGTAGAAACTTTTGACCAAAGTCAAAGAACAAGAAATGGTAGGTGACCAAAAATGGCAGGTAATGTCTACAAATAGACAACCTATTCTGACTTGGACAACCTCCAGTCAAGACATATGAAGGCCTCTGATTGAGCACAAACTCCTTTGGCTCAGTTAGGACAACTTATTTGTGATAGTAAAAGAAGAACGTTAGGTTCAATCGAGTGCTAGCACGATTTCCTTGAACCTAATTGAATCTCGATTCAGATCAATTGAATTAGATCAGTTCAATTGATGATCACCAGATTCAAACCTTGTTGTGTGACCCAGTTAGGTAACAGTTCTGTTGATAATGGGAATATATTCATGATCTCTATCATAGACATCATCAAAACTTCTTTCGATGGATCAGAACTCTTCTGATTCGAAACAGCTAGAATGATCGATCATCTAAATCATTCTAATTGCTCCAAAATCCATCCAAGTGACACCTAGGCAGTATTATGGGCACCCCATCAGAGCTGAATGCGACCTCTTGGTTAGCAGCTACCTATGTTGATTTAAGTTATTCCTATTCTGACTCCGATCAGATTAGGGTTTAAAGGTAAAACTCGTCAAACCCTGTCTCTTTGTCATCATTGATATATCATTCGATTCGAGTCCAATGTGAAAATCTAAATTGAAACTCTTTCTGATTATTTCACTCTGCTATGGCCATGGGCTCAGGACTTGATTCTCATTGATTATCATAGGGCTGCTCCTCACCACCCGAGGTAGGTAGATCCCATCTCTTGATGCAATCCCAGTTCTACAATGCAACATGTCACTAGCCAACATACACCTCAGGGTTCCATTATGGCTAGGAGACCACAGTAATGGTGTAGTTTCAACTATAACACCGTCAAGGTGACTTACCGGATGCATTCTTTTTTTTCAGCGTCCAAAAAGAAAACAGACACATACCTGCAGCACGAGTCAGTCATTGACGAGAAAGGTTAGACTCCCTAAATGACTATCTCGAGGTGGTCATGCTCAGTGCCCTCTGTCTCTAACGAAGTACCTTGTTTTCTTTCGCTCTGGTGTCTCCACACCATAGATCAGACTCATCTACTAAAGAGAAAGTGAATCGTACACCAACCTTCCAGTCAAATCACCATCTCGTGATGCTCCTAATTGGTCGGGAAGCTGTTTATGGATTAATAATGATTATTCATGTCTTAAATTTTTCAACTTTTTGAAATATGAATTATCATATAACATTAACTCATAAAGGATATATCACAGACACTAAATATCACATGCGTGATGGAAGAATAACGCCATTTTCATTAATTTATAGTCAAAATTACAAATTTTGCCCCTAGAAGTGTATTCAAGTGTCAGCCAATTCTGGTTCTAGGGCACCATATATTCTAACAATCTCCCACTTGTCCTAAAGCCAATTGGCTACAAGTCCTAAAGTTCCATCTTCTCAAGGTGGGCTTCGATCTCTGCTTGGCCCAACGCTTTGTTAAGTGGGTCTGCCACATTATCTGCCGAGTTGACTCTCTTGAACCTCAAACGTAACCTTTCGCAAGGTAATCGTCGGATTAGAGAATGGTATTATCGCGCTCATGTGCTTGGACTTCTGGTGAGACCTCGGTCCTTAGCAAGGCTATGGCACCATTATTTGTGCAGTAAAGAGAATGGCATCTGATCGGCATTACTGCCAATTTCTGCAGCAAACTTCTGTACCAAATGCTTCGCTTCTGCACCTCGATGCAGCTATATATTCTGCTTCCATGGCGGAATCTGCTATCACAGTTTGCTTGGAAACTCTTCAGCTGACAGCTCCACCATTGCACACAAACAGACTTCCAGTTGTCAGACCTTTTATTCGATTTCGTATCTATATAGACATGAAGTCCAGTCTGTGTATCCTTAGAACCTTGGAGTTCTCCCATTACCAAAGACCAACATCAAATATCCTATAGTATCTTCTCAAGTATTTAAGGATACATTTCACAGAATTCAGTTGTCTTCACCTAGATTTTGACTTGATATCTGCTTGTGACACTCGACAGCATGCGGCTATATTCAGGTCGTGTACAATACTCATGAGCAATACATGAGGCTCCCTATTGGCAGAAGCAAAGGGATCTTGCTCATACTTCTATTTTCTTAGGTGTGCTGAGGGGCACATCTTCTGGAAAGATGAATCCATTATTCTGAAAGGGTATTAATTCCCTCTTAGATTTCCATACTAAACCTCTTTAAGTACTTCCTCTATTACATCTTCTGTGAAAGTCAAGCATCCATCGGTCATCCTACAGACTCTTAATTCTAGACTATAAGGATGCTTCACGCTAGGTCTTTCATGGAGAATCCTTGGACAACACATCTGTGACTGATGGTCAAACAATGGGAAATGTGGAGTCCATTGAGAGACTATGCCATTTTTCCTTAAGATAGTCTAGGAATTCCGGCTAAGGTATTCACCTCCTCGATCTGATCGAAGAACCTTAATGGGTTTTTCCAGTTTGTTTTTCTACTTCATGTTTGAATTCTTTGAACTTTTCAAAAGCTTCAGACTTATGTCTCATAAGATACACATACCCATACCTAGACAGATCATCGGTAAAGGTAATGAAGTAGACAAAATTGCCTCTAGCCGGCACATCGAATGGGCCGCACACATCAGTATGTACTAGGGCAAGGAGATCTGTGGCCCTCTCACCATGTCCAACAAAAGGGAGTTTAGTCATTTTGCCTTGAAGACAAGATTCACAAGTTGGATATGACTCAAAAGTCAATGGACTCAATAGCCCATTTTTCTCCAATTTGTTAATCCTATCTTCTGCTATATGACCTAATCTCAGGTGCCATAGATATCTATCGTTTGGACTATCCCTAGGTCGTTTGGCATTCACGTTTTGCTCGATAGTTAAAATAGGTACATCAATATGCAACTGATAAAGACCATTAACAAGGAAACCATTTGCAATTTTATTTCTTTCATAAAGAATGTTACAATGGTCCTTAAAGAAGGTGATCACATAACCTTCTTGTGCTAAGCATGAAACAGAAATCAAATTCCTGCTAGCTGCAGGCACATAATAACAGTCTTTTAAAACTAAGTCTAAACCAGATGGTAATCGCAGAGGGTATGTTTCCACGGCTACTGCAGCAACTCTTGCTCCATTATCGATGCGTAGGATCATGTCTCCATCCCTCAGCCTCCTGCTATCCTCAAGACCCTGCATAGAAGTGCACAGATGAGCACTAGAACCAGAGTCAAGCACCCAACTGGATGCAGAAGAAACCGTAAGGTTAGACTCAATAACGAGCATACCTCCAGAAGGACCTTCCTTCTTGTTCTTCAGGGTGGCCAGGTAAGTAGGGCAGTTCCGCTTCCAATGGCCGTCGCTGTTGCAATGGAAACACTTTCCTTTGCCATCGACCTTCTTCTTCGGTTCTGCCTTCTTCTTCTTTGATCCTTCTAACTTTTGCTTTTTCACAGACTTCTTTTTCTTTCCATAAGACTTTCTTTTGGAAGAAGTCCGTTCCATAGCAAGAACTGAGCCTTTAGAACCTTTCATAGAAAGCTCAGCGGTAACCAGCATATTCATCAACTCGGCCAAGGAATTTTGAAGTTTATGCATGTGGTAATTCATGATGAATTGCCCATATGCATCAGTCAAGGATTGCAGAATAATATCGTTCTGCAAGATCCAAGTCCAACTTCACACCGAGCTTCTCAAGCTCTTCCATGTCCTTGATCATTGTCAGACAGTGATCTTGGACTGACTGCCCATCACGCATCTTAGCCTTAAAAAGTCATTTTGTGACTTGATATTTGGCTGCACGACTCTGTTCACCAAACATCTCCTGCAGGTGAGCCAACATTTGGCGAGCAGTCCCGATATCTTCATGTTGGCGCTGGAGCTCATCAGACATCGAGCCCAACATGTAATATCTGGCCTTATTGTCTTCGTCTATCCATTTTTCCAGAGACGCTCTCTGTTCAGTGGATGGACGAGCTGGTAAGGTGGGAGGGTCCTGGTCCAAAACATGTGTTAACTTCTCTGAACCCAAAATAATTTTGTAGTTCCTGAGCCAATCTTTATAATTGGGTCCGGTCAGTCTATGTGTGTCTAGGATACGTGCCAATGGGTTGGACGCAGACATTTTCCTGTAGAGAGTCAAAGATTCTAGTTAGATACTGTAATTTTGACTTGACCAATTTATTTAGGAATTTTATTTTTAAATAAATTAGCTCCCACTATTTTCTCGGATCCCTACACTCCCTCTGTAGAGATGCGAAAAATCTCCACGATTAATGATTTCTAGTGGGTGGTGCGGTCTCACCAACTGACTCATCACCTCACCTAACAGTTATTGGTGATGGGTTAGCCAATGAGTGAACAACTCTTGTTCAATGATTCTCTAATCATGGTGCACCCAAACTTGGTCTCTAATTCATGAATCTCACCGTATCCGGAATATTGATCCACTCCTTAGTTAAGTCAGACCCACCATTTGCATAGACTGGGTTCCTAATTGAGTCTCTCACCGTATCCAGAATATTGAGCCCAACTCATCCTCCAGCCCATAGCATCCAATGCCTAATAGACATGGTTGCATCTTCCCGGTGCAACTGAGCCACTGTATCCAGCCGAGAACAATCAACCCCGGGAAGGGCCCGCACATCTACAATGGTGGAAGACCTCAGACTTAATCTTTTCTTAGGGAGAATTGATTCAGGTCTCATTAAACTAGACTTGGCATTAGTCATAACAATTATGACTAACCTAGTGGCATGGGTTAGCTCGGATTATTGACCACCTCAGATCAGAACTGTGTCAACAGATATGGCCAGGTAAGTGAGACCGGTGGAAGGAATATGCCATTAACTCGTACAAGAATGCATTCAGGTCGAGTAGCTTCCAATTAAAAATCAGTCGGTCGTATGTGCCAAACTTACCTTAGACACCAAATTGTTGAGTCCAGAACCAATTGGGTTAGCCTACAATCCAGACTCTAACCTCTGAGCCTAATTAGGTCTTGCTTGATCGTGACTCGATCTTGACCCAGACTTAATCCTATTAGGCTGGTCAATTTAAGCATTGTTGATCCCATCTAACCAACTCTTGATTCGGTTTGATCAACCGCTTAGACCTAATTGAGCTACCCAAGCCCGAACCCAGTATTATGAATATGTCTTAGATCTGAAAATTCTCAATTTTAGACCTAATTAATATTCCATAATCTTAATTCTTAATTAAGTAGGGTTCATAAACAAAATATGCACAATAAATCCTAGGGTTTCAGGATCTAGGGTTTTGCAGAAAGTAAGTTTTGGATTTCTGATTAAGGACGAACACGCAGCACCCCTACACATCATAAGAACACCCCATCGAATGGGAAGGAGAGGGCCTTTAAACCCTTCTTCATTCTTATGACCGGACGGCCAAGAGGAATGCCTTAATCAGGAACATGTAATATACTACAAAATAGTTTTAGATCTATATCATATATCTCATATACAAATTAGATCTAATCATGGCATATTTTGCATACATCTCATGTATCGAATCATGCATATTTTCAGATCTAAATTATCTCATAATAATCTAAAAAATTAGATTTAAATTGATCTTAATCAAAATAAATTCTAATCTAGACAACTATGTAGAACTATTCTACAACTAGTCTAGACATGCATCAATCATATCTCATATGATGTTTAAAATTAAATAATTTTTATTTGCTATTTTTTAGATGTTATTATAATAATTATAATATCAAAAAATAGTAAATAAATAGATCTAAAATATGATTTAATCAAATTAAATTAAAACATGCAAGACTATTCTATAGAACTATTCTATTTTAGAACTAGTCATGCATATTTTCTAATCTTAGATCCAAATCATTTAATTTTAATTTTTTTGATTTCAGATCTGATCACATCTCATGTGACATCTGAAAATCACTTTATTTTTAATTAAAATAAATTTAAAATTAGATCTAAATACTTTAGAACCTTGGCTCTGATACCAGTTGAAGGGAAAATCCTGATTTCCCGGTCCAGGTTCGTTCAGATCTGATCAGATCAAGAGATATATTTCAAAAATTTTTCTCTTGATCTCAATCAGATCTTGATATTTTCAGATCTGAATTCTTATTATTTTAATAAATAAAATAAAATAAGATAAATTAAATCAAATTTAATTTACCTGATTTGGGTAATCCTATTACCCTGTTGATGATCCTGATTGCAGCGGAAGGTTCTGGATCTAGCCACGCAAGCGCCTGGCCTCTACCGGTATCCACTCGGGTTGGATCTGGAGATCCTCTTCTTCTCTATCACACCTCCAAAAATTAGATCTGGATCTGATCTGGAGGATCTTCAAAACTCTTTTGAAGATCAGCAGTCGTCCTTTGCAGCAGCGCAGCCTTCTTGCTTTTGATCGCCTTTCCTTGATCTGAATCGCACCAACCAAAGTCCAAAACTCCTTTTGGACGTGGAGAGGAAGGGGAGAAGAGACTTGGCATGGAGGAAGGAGGGGAGAGGCAGCCTTGGGGCATGGGAATTGATTCAATCTTTAAATTGAGTTGGGCGCAGGGTCTTATTTATAGACTAAGCTTGTGATCCAACTCCTCTTCCTTCCCAACCAATCACAACCCTTTGTGAAATCAGATCTAAATCTGATTGGTGGAATAGAGTCCCCTGGATTCCTCCTTAGAGGGTGCCTAAGACCAGTCAAAGTTGGTTCTTAGGAGAACTCTAATTGGAATCCAAAAAGGAGATGGAGTCCTTGTCCAACAAGGACTCCTAGGCGCCTCCAACTTGGGCACACGCCACCCTTGGCGTGCGCCCTTCTCCTTGCCAGGTTCTGGCAGGGGGACAGGCCCCCACCAGCTCTCCAATAGGTGCATGACATGTGGTCAAAAGTCAAAGTGTCAATGGTCAACATTTGACCAGTCAAAGGTAGACTTTTGACCAAAGTCAAAGAACAAGAAATGGCAGGTGACCAAAAATGGCAGGTAATGTCTTACAAAATAAGACAACCTTTTCTGACTTGGACAACCTCCAGTCAGACCATATGAAGGCCTCTGATTGAGCACAAACTCCTTTGGCTCAGTCAGGACAACTTATTTATGATAGTAAAAGAAGAACGTTAGGTTCAATCGAGTGCTAGCACGATTTCCTTGAACCTAATTGAATCTCATTCAGATCAATTGAACTAGATCAGTTCAATTGATGATCACCAGATTCAAACCCTTGTTTGTGTGACCCAGTTAGGTTCAGTTCTGTATGGTAATGGGATATGTCATGATCTCTATCATCGACATCATCGAAACTCCTTTCGATGGATCAGAACTCTTCTGATTCGAACAGCTAGAATGATCGATCATCTAAATCATTCTAATTGCTCCCAAAATCCACCAGTGACACCTAGCAGTATATGGTGGCAACCCATCAGAGCTGAATGCGAACCTCTTGGTGCAGCTACCTGTGTGATTAAGTTCTTCTATCTTGAGCCCCGATCAGATTAGGGTTAAGGTGAACTCGTCAAACCCTAGTCTCTGTCATATGATGTAATCATTCGATTCGAGTCCAATGTGAAAATCTAAATAGAAACTCTTTCTATTATTTCACTCTGCCATGGCCATGGGCTTCTGGACTTGATTCTCATGATCATCATAGGGCTGCTCCTCTACCACCGAGGTAGATAGATTCCATCTTGATGCAATCCAGTTCCTACAATGAACATGTCATAGCCAACATACACCTCAGGGTTCCAATGGCTAGGAGACCGAGTAATGGTGTAGTCAAACTATAACACCCTCAAGGTGAACTGCCGATGCATCTCAGGTCAAAGAACCAGACACACTACTGCAGCATCGAGTCAGTCATTGACGAGAAGGTAGACTTCCCTAATGACTACTCGAGGTGGTCACGCTCAGTGCCCTCGTTCTCTAACGAGTACCTGTACTCTCGCTCCGGTGTCTCCACACCGTAGACTCAAGACTCATCTACTAAAGAGAAGCGATTGTACACCAACCTTCCGGATCAATCACCATCCTCGTGATGATCCTATGGTCGGGAGCATTTTATGAGTTAATAATGATTATTCATGTCTTAAATTTTCAACTCTTGAAAATATGAATTATCATTACCATTAACTCAAAGGATGTATCACAGACACTAAATACACATATGTGATAGAAAATAACCCATTTTATTGATTATAGTCAAAATTATAATTTTGCCCCTAGAAGTGTATTACAAGTGTCAGCCAATTCTGGCTTCTAGGGCACATATATCTAACACGGGGGGGAGAAGTTCCGAGGTTGCTCGAGCCAATAATATCTTATCTCATCATCTATTGTCAAGAGATGCTCTCTGTCAGATGGAAGCTGGTAAGGTGGGAGATCGATCTAAACAAGAGTGAACTTCTTAATATCCAAAATAATTTTGAAGTTTTAGAGTCAATCCTTGTAATTGGATCCGATCAGTCTTTGGGTGTCCAGGATACGTGCTAGTGGGTTGGATATAGACATTTTATTTTTCCTATAGAGAGTCAAAGTTTCTAGTTAGATATTGTAATTAAGACTTGACCAATTTATTTAGGAGTTTAATTTTAAACAAGTTAGCTCCCACTATTTTCTTAAATCTCTACACTCCCTTTGTAAAGATGCAAAAATCTCCATGATTATAGATTTCTAATGGGTGGTGCAGTCCCACCAACTGACTCATCACCTTACCTAACAATTATTGGTGATGGGTTAGCCAATGAGTGAACAACTCTTGTTCAATGATTTTCTAATCATGGTGCATCCAAACTTAGTCTCTAATTCATTAATCTCACCATGCCAGAAATATTGATCCACTTCTTAGTTAAGTCAGACCTACCATTTGCACAGATTGGATTTCTAATTGGGTCTCTCACTATATCCATAATATTGAGCCCAATTTATCCTCCAGCTCATAGCATCCAATGTCTGATAGACCTGGTTGCATCTTTTTGGTACAACTGAACCATTGTGACCAATCGAGAACAATCAATCCCGAGAAGGGCCCGCATATCTACAACGGTGGATGACCTTAGACTTAATCTTTTCTTAGGAAGATTTGATTTAGGTCTCTTTAAACTTGACTTACAATAGCCATAACAATTATGACTAATCTAGTGGCATGGGTTAGCTCGGATTGTTAACCACCTTAGATCAGGACTGGGTCGATAAATATGGCCTAATAAGTGAGACCAGTGGAAGGGATGTGCCATTAACTCGATAAGAATGCGTTCGAGTCGAGTAGCTCCCAATTAAAAACTAGTTGGTCGTATCTGCTAGACTTACCTTAGATACTAAATTCTTGAAATAGAACTAATCAGGTTAGCCTACAATCCAGACTCTAACCACTGAGCCTAATTAGGTCTTAGCTTGATCGATCACTCATGTGATTCGATCTTGACCTAGACTTAATCCTATTAGGCTGGTCAATTTAAGCACTCTTGATCCCATCTAACCAACTCTTGATTCGATTTGATCAATCGCTAGACCTAATTGAACTACCCAAGCCCGAATCCAATTTTATGAATATGTCTTAAATCTAAAAATTCTTAATTTTTAGATTTAACATATTTCATAATTTTAATTTTTAATTAAGTTTAGGATTTACAAACAAAATATGTAAATAAAATCTTAGGATTTCAGGATCTAGAATTTTACAAAAAATAAGTTTTAGATTTCTGATTAAGGACGAATGCACAGTAACCCTACACATCATAAGAACATCCCATCTAATGGGAGGAGAGGGCATTTAAACCCTACTTTATTCTTATGACTGGATAGCCAAGGGGAACGCCTTAATTAGAATTATGAAAACTATAAAACTAGTTAGATCTACATCATATATCTCATATATAAAAATTGATCTAACTATAAACATATTTTGCATTCATCTTCATATATCATATCATGCATATTTTCAGATCTAAGTTATCTCATAATCATCTAAAAAATTAAATTTAAATTGATCATATCAAATTAAAATATATTCTAAATAATTATGTAGAACTATTCTACAACTAGTCTAAACCTGCATTCATCATATCTAATATGAACAAAAATTAATAACTTTATTTTATATTTTTTATATCTTATTATAATATTTATAATATTAAAAAATAGTAAATAAAAATATCTAAAAATTATAATTAATCAAATTAAATTATGACCATGAAAGACTATACATAGAATAATTCTATTCTATAACTAGTCATGCATCTTATACAACTTAGATCTAAATTATTTAATTTTTAATTTTTTTGATTTTATATCTAATCATATCTCATGTGACATTTGAAATCACCATATTATCAAATTAAAATTAAATTAAAATTAGATCTAATGAAAAAAAACTTGGCTCTGATACCAGTTGAAAGAAAAATTTAGTTTTCTGGATCAGGTTCGTTCAGATCTGATTGGATCAAGAAAGATATTTTAAAATTTTTTCTCTTAGATCTAGATCAAATCTGAGACTTTCTAGATCTAATATTATTAATCTAATAAAAAAATAAATAAATAATAAATTAAATCTAATTTAATTTACCTTATTGAGGGTAATCTGATTATCCTATGATGATTCTGATATCTATCTAAGGTTCTGGATCTAGCCATGCAAGTGCCTGACCTCTATCAAAATCCACTTAGATAAGATCTAGAGATCTACTCCTTCTTTATCACCTCTCCATAAGTCAGATCTAGATCTAATTTTGAAGATCTTCAAAACTTCTTTCGAAGATGTGAGTTGTCCTTTGCAGCAGTGCTGCCTTCTTCCTTTTCCTATCGCCTTTCTCTTACTTGGATCACACCAAACTAAAGCCTAAAAATTCTTGGGCAAGGGTAGGAGAGAGAAGATCTAAAGATGGCATGGAGGAGAGAGAGGGGCAATCTTGTGGTGTGGGCAATTGATCAAGCTTTTTAGACCTTGGCGCTGACAGGGTTTTTATAGACCCTGTTGCGCCATCCAGTGCCACATCATCCCGACCAATCATGGCCTTTTGTGCAATCAGATCTAAATCTGATTGATGGTATGATATTATCAGATCCAACCAGATGAGAGCCCCTCTAAATTATCCTTAGATGGTGCCAAGACTGGTTAAAGATAAGTCTTTGGCGCCACCTAAGTAGAAACCCCGAAGCAACTGGAGTCCCATCTGTATGGGACACCAGATGCTCTATCCATGGGCCCCCTTCTCCATCTACTTTTTAGCAGGTGGACTGGTCCAAAAATTCTCTCCTATGATGGCTTGACACATAGGCAGATGTCTAAGTGTCAAAGGTCAACATTTGACCAAATGTTCGAAATAGGATTTAGCAGGTGACGAAAAATGGTAGGTGCTGTCTCAAACTCATCTTATAAATTAAGACAATCCTTTTCTGACCTGGGCAAGCTTCAGTCAGACCACGTAAAGGTACTTGAGTGAGTCCAAATATATTTGGCTCAGTTGAGATAATTTTTAATGATAATTAAAGGAGAACATTAGGCTCAATCGTATGCTAGTATAATTTTCTTGAAGCTAATTAAATATAATTCAAATCAATTGAACTAGATTAGTCCAATTGATGATATCCAGATTAAAACCCTTGTTTGTGTGATCCAATTAGGATCAGTTCCATATGGTAATGAGATATGTTATAATCTCTATCATCGACATCATCAAAACACTTTCTGATGGATCAGAACTTTTCTGATTCAGACAACTAGTATGATTGATCATCTAAATCATTCTAATTGCTCTCAAAATCTACCAGTGATACCTAGCATCATATGGTGGCAACCCATCAGAATTGAAAATGAACCACTCGGCACCGTTACCTGTGTGATTAAGTTCTTCTATCTTGAGCCCCGACTGGATTGGGGTTAAGGTAATCTCGTCAAACCCTAATATCCGTCATATGATTAATCATTCAATTCAAGTCCAATATGAAAATCTTAATAGAAACTCTTTCTATTATTTCACTCTGCCATGGTCATGGGCTTATAGACTTGATTCTCATGATCATCATAGGACTACACCTCATCTATCGAGGTAGATAGATTTTCTATTGGTGAAATCCAATTCTTACAATGAACATGCTATAGCCAACATACACCTCAGGATTCTGAATGGCTAGGAGATCGAGTTATGGTGTAATCAAACTATAACACCCTCAAGGTGAATCGCCGATGCACCTCAGGTCAAATAACCAGACACACAACTGCAGCTTTGAGCCAATCATTGACGAGAAGGTAGACTTTCTAATGACTGCTCGAGGTGGTTACGCTCAGTGCCCTCATTCTCTAATGAGTATCTGTACTCTCGCTCTGGTGTCTCTACACCATAGACTCAAGGCTCATATACTATAAAGAAGTGATTGTACACCAACCTTTTGGATCAATCACCATCCTCACGATGATCCTACGGTCAGGAGCATTTTATGAGTTAATAATAAAATTTCATGTCTTGAATTTTCAACTCTTGAAAATAAAAACTATCATTGCCATTAACTCAAAGGCTGTATCACAGACACTAAATACACATTGTGATAGAAAATAATCCATTTTATTATTTATAGTCAAAATTATAATTTTGCCCTTAGAAGTGTATAACAAGTGTCAACCAATTCTGACTTCTAGGGCACACATATCTAATAGCATGAAGGCCTGGGATTGAGGTGTTTCCATGCAAAAGCTCCTAAGAATTGAGAATGGGGGCATGGAGAATATGTGGTGGAAGGATGGGAAGTCCTAGTCACACTAGGACTTCTAATTTGACTTGGTCCAACTTGATCTTTGGACTAAATTAAATCAAAATTTATTTAACCCAATTAGAATAGATCTTAGTCGAACTAATAACTAGATTAAATTAGATTTAATTTTGATTTATTTTTTAATCAAATTAGAGATTGGATTGATATAAGTCCTAATTGAACTAGGACTAGTTTATCCTTGCAATTGGCTCATCCAATAAACCAATTGAACTTGATCCAATCAAGCCCAAACTAAATCTAATTAAATTATATTTAATTAAACTTAATCTCAGCCCTCTAGCTTAATTAAATTAAGCTAATTAGCAATTCAATTGCTAATCAATCCTCCTATAATACTTACACTAGGTTAAACATCAATCGTATTGATTATTAACCCTAGAATAATTCTTAATCATCGATCAACCATCCGATCAGATTGAAAACTCTTATGTGTATGACCTCATAAATTTGAATCTAAGTTGATAGCATAAAAATAATTTTTTGTACCAATCGGTGTGACCATCTAGCAATGATATCCGACGGCTGGATAGGTCGAATGTGTAGAACAACATCCTTAGAACCGATATGGATATAGTTTTCATATAATTCATCCCCTTAACCAAAATGCTCGTAGGATACCTCAAAATTTAACTATCAACTCTGAGTAGGCCATCTATATTATATTTCAAAATATCAAATCTATCTCATGGATTATCATGGCCAAGATTTTGCTATATTAAAATACGGTGATGCATTCTTCTCTTACTCTTGGAGTGGTCAATCCCATCCTGATCACTCACTGACTTTCCAAGTACTTTATTATGCCCAAAAATCTTCTATTACTAAATTAGAAATTTACTTAGTTCCATACCAAAGCACAGTGAGTTGCTTACAAGCCACTATGGTGATCATAGGTCTAAGGAATATTTATATTTATATCCCATCAGAGCAATTCTCGACAATAGAATGCTCTAAAGTTGGTCACGTTCATTGATGATATATTCTTACATCTTACTTGTATGTCATACCAATGTCTTCACACTCCTTGGTTAAGAGGACAACCAATCTATATGGCATATAATGACCTATACTCGATAAGCATCGTCATCCTAATTAACAACATATTATTTGATCATGAATAGTTTAAGGACTAATCAATAAATCCTTTCTTTATTGAAGCTAAATAGTCCTACGGACTTCATCACAATAATGGAGTTCATTAAAAGATGTAAACTTTATGATGAAAATATCAAAATATTTATTTTATTCATTAATAAATCAATTACAATTATAAGATACCTCAACCATCAATAGACTGATGATTGACTTTAGGATACATTTTTCAACATGAACCTCCACCCTAGGACCAAACCAGTCCTAGCCCTAAGACCATACCAATCCTAGTATCCTAGAGCCAACACCCTAACTCCTCCAATGGCCTTCCAAGGCTTGAAATCACCACTAATCTTAATAATCTCCACCTTAGTGCCCTGAAGCCTTGGCAAATCTCACGTGAACTATCTACACCATCCTACTACCTCTAGAATTGACACCATCCCATCGAAGCCACCTCGCCTCCTTAGCTGCAAGAACGATCGATACTCCATTGCCCCTAAGACTCATGCTCTACTGCACTCCTTGCCTTCAAACTGATGTCCTCCTACTCTGACCTTATGGCTGCAATACCAACCTATGCTCCATAGTGCACCGAAATAGCTTTCTGTGCAAACTCAAATGCCTTTGCCAATCCTCTCCAGTTGCTGTGCACCCTTGGAGACCTTTGGCATGATCGCCTCCATAGCTAAAGACCTATGCTTACTTCTTCGCACCATCCTGGAATTATAGGATCCCTTATGCTTGGCACATCACTTTTCTTGAACTTTTCTAAAGAATCTATAGCATTCCTGTACCAGCACATGCTATATCAACTGACACGATCTCCTCAGAGCTATGCCTATCCACCTGCATATGATGCTCCACCTGGAATTATGCATCACTGACATTGGTGCTAGGATATCAATCCTCCTGCACCCCTCCGCTCTGAACTTATGCCAATTTTTTTCTCCATCTATGAACCCACCACTACGAAGCTCCACTTATACCCGAAGTCCATCTGATGCCATAGAAGAATCTGACTCTATCACCGAGTCATCCAAAGCCAACAACTTAATGCTGCACTACTGAGCCTGCTGCTGTATCTCAATCACCGTCGCTACTCCTTCTAATCCTTCGCACTTCGTAGACCCCTCCGAAGCCATCTTAGATACACTGCACCCTATAGACTCCTCTGAAATAAATAAGATCTCATCCAACTTCTCTGAATCTAATGATTGAATCCTAGGAAATTCCATCCTAGTACTTCATCCTCTTCTACTCCTGCATCAACCATCGCTTCAGTTGCATCCAGAGGAACTATAGCTTAAACTATGACCTAGGCTCAGACCCACCTATCTCATCTCGAGGCTTCTTGAGACCTCCTAGCTCTCCTTGAGACCTACTCCATGTCTCTCTGAGATGCCTCCTGATACTCTCTACTGAGATACCTCCCTCAACTGCTACATCATCGAGCCTCTCTTAGCCTCATGCCTCTAGAAAAGCACTACTGCAGCACTCCAGCGCTCCCTACCTCATCTCGACATAACCTCCTCATAGGTATCTAGATTCTTTCTTGCCGTGCACAATCTATCCTACACCTGAATCATGACTCTCTCTAGTGCTCCTGCAAAAAAACCCTGATCCAGGATACTTCTAGCTGCTAGATGCCCCTAGCGCTCCCTAAGACCTCCTGGCTCTCCCTAAGACCTACTCCCGATCTTCTTGAGATGCTCCTAATACTCTCTACTAAGATACCTCCCTCGATTGCTGTACCATCGAGTCTCTCTCAGTCCCTATGTGTCCAAGAAAGTGCTACTATAGTACTCTAGCACTCCCTGCCTGGTCTCTATGCCACTCTACAGCTGTTCAGCCCAAGCCTACTAAACCTCCTTGGATCATCCATCTCCATCATCCTTAAGGCTCCAATCGGTCACACCATAGAATACACTCCAGCTATTCTCCCAGCCTTCTACTAGATTGAATAATTACTTTTTCAACTCCACCTCGACCCCATGCCCTTAAGTGATTTCTCCTCTAACATGCCAAATAAAATTACCAGCAGCCCAGCCTTCGCATATTTTTTTACTTTTAACACCATGCAAAGTTGCATCCAAAAGATCAACGTCGAACCACTTAGAAAAAAAATAAAAGCTCCAAACCTTTTTCCTTTTTTTCTCTCTCCTAGAACCTTCCAGAGTCTTCTTCCACTTTCTCCTTCTTCCCGTCCAAACCAAAACAATGGAGATGCTATGGGCCACCACCAACTAATTTGAGCCTGCACGTCACCATCGAATCTGGGCGCCGCCACCATCAAATCACCACCATGGCTTCTTCCTCTTCATTTCGACCAATGTTGAAAATAGGGCCTGCACCATCTCATTGACTTGGATCCATGTGCCACCTCATCAGATCGGCATGCCACCACTAAATCCGTGCTCCCTGGTACTAGATTCTTCCTTATGGCTTGCTCTGACACTGAATCCCTGCTCCCTAGCTAGCTCTCCACTGCATGTGCACCTACCACCTACATTCCACCAACCATCATCGCCAATTGGTCGCTGCTACTCGCACTCATGCATGCTGCCATGTGCCACTTCCAGAATTAACGCCATCGCCATCTGTGACATTCCCAAAGGAGAAGACCCATGCCACCTCCCTATGGATCTCAACGTCCTGCACACGAGCACCACTAAATTGATCAGCTGTGAATACTCCACCGAACATCTTGCTCACCACAAATTGATCGCCATATGCCAAGATTGATGGCCAGTTCATAGGACTCGGCCTCCCAAAAACACTTATTTTTGTTCTTCATTCTGCTACTGAATCTTGAATCTACGCTGGATCTACTCTTCATGCCTCCTCATCAAGATGGCTCTGATACCAATTATTATGCAGGATCTCTTGACGTTATTGAGGCCGAAGGAAAAGTTGGCACTTCTCCTTCCTCCAAGGTTGGAGGCGTACCCCTTAGGGCACCTTGGTATGTGAAAGACTAGAGAAAGAGGAAGAAATATGGAAGAAAATGGTTCTATTGATCTTCTCTTCTTACAACTAGGATTTATAATATATATGTATATATGTACCTATATATATATGGATCAAAACCCTAACCCGTAAAAAACTTCTTGGGCTAACCCAGTTTGAATGCATTCATCCAAACCCATGTACACCCATGATCTGATCATGCACTCAATCTCATGGACCCAAACCTAGTCCAAACTCTGAGTAGCCCTCATAAGACCCACAAACTAGGGCCTCATGACCATAGAGGGCTGAACCTCTATCCTAAAATCAAACCAATCCGAGCCCTAGGATCGCACCTATCCAAGTATCCTGAAGTCAACATCCTGACTCCTCAAGTGGCCTCCTAAGGTTTGGGAGCACCACTAAACCTAATAGGTAATGCTCTTAGCTGATCTTCCCTCCTTTGTGGCCAACATCGTAGAAAGCGGTCCAGCCAGCCTCGTTTGATGAGCTCCTTGATCTTGTCTTAGAGCTGAATGCATTCTTCAATATTATGACCATGGTCATAATGATAGAGATAGTACTTATTAGGATCGTGCTTGCTGGGATGAGTCCATAATTTCTCCAACCTCAGCAGTTGCTCCTTTATTTTCATCAGCACTTAGATCTTTGGACCATTTAGGGGAGAGTAGTCATGAAATCTTCTAGGAGGGAGTTGTACATGTCCTCTAGTCTTGGCTTCTTGGTTGACAAGCTCGAGGAGGAGTTCGTGCCCATCTGCATTTTGGAGGAATTCTAAAATGCAGTCGAGCTTTACTCAGCTTTCAATAATCATGGGCTTGCTTGGTTCTCCCACCTGCCACTCTCCTGCAGCTTCTTCATCCTTTAATTTGAAAGCCTTCTCAACTCGGGCGTAGTCCTCAACCCAAGCTAGCATGTCGGCAAAGTTCTTGAGGTACTTCTTCTTCAAAGAGAAGAGAAGATCATTTTTTTTAGAGGCCATCCTTTAGTGTGACCATAGTAATAGACTGGTCCAAGTTTTGGACCTTCAATGCAATAGTGTTGAAATAGCTGAAGTAAGCTCAAATGGACTTTCCTTCTTTCTACTTGATATGGATAAAGGAGTCCAAACCTCATCTCTATTGTCGATTGCTGATAAAATAAGCTACAAACTAATGGCTCATCTGATCAAAAGAGTGGATGGTACTCAGTTTGATGTCTGAGTACCAATTTCTTATTGCTCCATTCAGGATAAAGAGAAAAGCTCGACACAAAATAATGTCCGACATGCCATAGAGCAATATCATTATCCAAAAAGCTTCAAGATGGTCGATGGGGTCCGAGGTGTTAATGTGTGCCTTAGAAGCCAGATTGGCTAACACTTGTAATACACATTTAGGGATAATTTTATAATTTTAACTATAAATTAATAAAAAAATTATTTTTATCATGGTGTATATTTAAAGTGTTTGTGATACATCCTTTGAGTTAATGGTAATGATAATTCATATTTTCAAGAATTAAAAATTTAAGACATGAATTTTTATAATTAACACATAAACTGCTCCTGATCATAGGATCATCATGAGGATGGTGATTGATTCAGAAGGTTGATGTATAATCTATTTCTTAGGATAGATAAGTCTTGAGTCTATGGTGTGGAGACACCAAAGTGAGAGTATAGATACTCGTTAAAGAATGAGCGCATCGAGCATGACCACCTCGAGCAGTCATAAAGGAGTCTACCTTCTCGTCGATAACTAGCTCAATGCTGCAGTGATGTGTCTGATTCTTTGACCTAAGGTACATCGACAGTTCATCTTGAGGATGTTATAGTTTGACTATACCATAATTTGATCTCCTATCCATTCAAAATTTTGAGGTGAATGTTGGCTATAGCATGTTCATTGTAGAAATTGGATTGCACCAATAAGGGATCTATCTACCTTGATAGATGAGGAGTAGTCCTATGATGATCATGAGATCGAGTCCACAAACCCATAGTCATGGCAGTGTGAAGATGATAAAAAGAGTTTCTATTAGGATTTCATACGAACTCAAATCAAATGATTAATTCAGATGATGGATATTAGATTTGAAGAGTTCACTTTAACCCTGATCTTGTTGGAGCTTAAAATAGAAGAAACCAATCACACAGGTAGCTGCACTGAGAGGTTCGCTTTCGATTCTAATTGGTTCCCACCATATACTATTAGGTGTTACTGATGGATTTTGGGAGCAATTAGAATGATCGTGATGATCGATCATTTTTAATTATATGAATTAAAAAAATTTTAATCCATCGATAGAAATTTTGATGATCTCGATGATAGAGATCGTGACATATCCCATTACCATATGAAACTTAACCTAACTAGATCATACAAATAAGGGTTTGGATCTAGATGTGATTAATTGGATTAATCCAATTTGATTGATTTGGATAAGATCTGATTAGGTTCAAAAAAATCATACTAGCACATGATTGAGTCTAACAATCTCCTTCAGTAGTCTCTCTGGTTAGTCTCGGATGAGTTTGACTCAACCAAAATCCTAACTAGAGCCTGTCTAGATGAGAAAATGATTATCTTAATTCATCAAATAAATTTAATGTTAGATGTGCACCCTAGAAGCCAAATTGGCTGTCACTTGCAATACACTTCTAAGGATAATTTTATAATTTTGACTATAAATTAATAAATAATTTATTTTCTATCATAGTGTGTATTTAAAATTATCTATGATACATCCTTTGAGTTAATGGTAATGATAATTCATATTTTCAAGAGTTGAAAATTCAAGACATGAATTTTCATAACTAACCATAAATCGCTCCCAACCATAGGATCATCATGAGGATGGTGATCGATCTAAAAAGTTGGTATACGATCGCTTTCTTAAGATAGACGTATCTTGAGTCTATGGTGTGGAGACACTAGAGCGAGAGTACAGGTACTCGTTAGAGAATGAGGGCACTGAGCGTGACCACCTTGAGTAGTCAAAAAGAAGTCTACCTTCTCATCGATGACTGACTCGAAGCTACAGTGGTGTGTCTGGTTCTTTGACCTGAGGTACATTGGCAGTTCATCTTGAGGGTGTTATAGTTTGACTATACCATAACTCGATCTTCTAGCCATTCAAAATTCTGAGGTGTATGTTGGCTATAGTATGTTCATTGTAGGAATTGGATTGCACCAATAGGGGATCTATCTACCTCAGTAGATGAGGAGTAGCCCTATGATAATCATGAGATTGAGTTCATAAGCCCATGGCCATGGAAAAGTGAAGATGATAGAAAGAGTTTCTATTAGGGCTTCACATTGGATTCGAATCGAATGATTAATTTATATGACGGACATTGGATTTGACAAGTTCACCTTAATCCTAATCCTGTTGGGGCTCAAGATAGAAGAATCCAATTACATAGATAATTGTACTGAGAGATTCGCTTTCAATTCTGATGGGTTGCCACCATATACTACTAGATATCACTGGTGGGTTTTGGGAGCAATTATGATTATTTTGCTGATCAAGCATTCTAATTGTATGAATCAGAAAAATTCTGATCCATCGAAAGGTGTTTCAATGATGTCGATGATGGAGATCGCAACATATCTTATTACTATACAAAATTAAATCTAATTGGATCATACAAACAAGGGTTTGGGTCTGGATGTCATCAATTGAGCTAAGTCAGTTTGATTGATTTTGATTAGATCGAAATAGGTTCAAGGTAATCATGCTAGCACATGATTGAGCCTAACATTCTTCTTCTAAAATCTTTCTGATTCACCACAATCGAGTCAAATTTTATGAGGATTTATGATGCTCCTAAGCCTTCGAAGGCCATGAGAGGAGTCAGGGGGTTGGCTCCGGGGATTCCAAGGGCTTGGTTGGTGCTTCGAAGATCTGAGACACAAGGTGAAGCAAGGAACCAAAGTCGGGAAATCAAGACTGCAGAAAAAAGATTTTCTATAGGTTAGCCAGCTCAGTCCAAAACTAGGTCGGCTAAGTCTCAGAGCATAGAAAAAATAAAGAGCTGTGCGTTCAAAACTATTGGCATGGCACAGGACTGGGCTGACTCAGTTTCAGACTGAGTTGACCTAGTGGAACTTAGCCAGCTCGGTGTTAAGACTGAGCCGACTCAGTGTGCAGGCAGAGTTATGCGAGGGTCTAGGTTGATCTTAGGAGTCTTAAGGCCTGGTTTGAGAGGTCTTAAGGAGGCTAATTTATGTATGGATCGGTCTAGATCTAGAGGGTGAGAGCATGGGAGACATGGGTGTACATGGGCTCAGTGAGTGCTTTCATGTATTGGGTCAGCCGAGGAGTTTTTCTAGTCAGGCCTAATAGCTATGTATAAATACATAAGTTGTATTAGGATTTCATTATGCTATGGAATACAGACCTTTTCTCCCTCAACTCTCTTCTTCTCTTCTCTTTAGATAGGGTTAACAAATAGGAGAAAATCGGGCTATTGAATCTATTGACTTTTGAGTCATATCCAATTTGTGAATCTTGTCTTCATGGCAAAATGACTAAACTTCCTTTTGTACGACATAGGGAAAGGGCCATGGATCTTCTTGCCCTAGTACATACTGATGTGTGTGGCCCATTTGATGTGCCGGCTAGAGGAAACTTTATCTACTTCATAACCTTTATCGATGATTTATCTAGGTATGGGTATGTGTATCTTATGAGACACAAGTCTAAAGCTTTTGAAAAATTCAAAGAATTCAGACATGAAGTAGAAAAGTAAACTGAAAAATCCATTAAGATGCTTTGATCAGATCGAGGAGGTGAATACCTTCATCGAGAATTCCTGGACCATCTCAAGGATAATGGCATAGTCTCTTAATGGACTCCACCTGGAATACCTCAACTCAATGGGGTTTCAAAATGGAGGAATCAGACCCTATTAGATATGGTCTGATCCATGATGAGCTTCACAGACCACCCTGATTTTCTTTGGGGATACTGTTTGTTAACTGCAATATACTTACTGAGTAGGGTTTCTTCTAAAACTATTTCTACCACACCATATGAGATATGGCATGGTAAGAAACCAAGTCTGAGTCATCTGAAAATTTGGGATTATCCAGCTTATGTCAAAAGACAACAAGCGAACAAGTTTGACTTTAGGTCCTTTAGAGCTCGATTTATAGGATATCCTAAAGAGTTATTAGGATATTATTTCTATATTTCAGAAGATCATAATGTGATTGTGAGTCAACATGCCATCTGTCTTGAAAAATAGTTTATTCAAGATAGCAACATTGGAAAGCAGATCAAGCTCGATGAGAAAGTCTCACAAGAGCAATGAGCTAAGGATCAAATAAAACCAAATCAGGTTGAGCCAATACAATCACTACCTCCTCCACCTCGTAAATCGAAAAGAGTTTTTCATCCCCCTAGGAGGTACTTAGGTACCATTTCAGAGAAAATAGAGGAAATGTTCCTCATAGGTAATGGGGTTCATGGTGATGATCCCAAAACCTATAACGAGATGATATCGGATATCAACTCCGAGAAATGGTTAGAGGCAATGAAGTTAGAAACTAACTCGATACACACAAATCAAGTCTGAACCTTGGTAGATCCACCAGAAGGTATAGTACCTATTGAGTGTAAATGGATCTACAAAAGAAAGATTGGTGCAGGTGGGAATGTGGTGACATTCAAAGCTAGATTAGTGGTAAAAGATTATAGTCAGTGCGAAGGTATTGACTATCAGGATACTTGTTCGCAAGTAGCTATGCTAAAATCCATCCGCACATTGCTTGCTATTGCAGCCTATTTCGATTATGAAATATTATAAATGTATGTGAAAATGATATTCTTAAATGGATATCTTGAGGAAGATATCTATATGGAACAGCCACTAGGTTTCACATCCAGTGATACTGATCACAAGGTATGCAAGCTGCAAAGGTCCATATATGGACTTAAGCAAGCATCTCAGAGCTGGAATACTTGTTTCAATGATGTGATCAAATTGTTTAGTTTTATCAAGAACGAGGAAAAACCATGTATCTTCAAAAAGATCAGTGGGAGCACTGTTGTCTTCCTCGTATTGTACATGGATGATATCCTCCTTATTGAGAATGATATTCCCATGTTGACCATAGTTAAAGTGTAGTTATCTAAAGAATTCTCCATGAAAGATCTAGGAGAAGCATCCTTTATTCTAGAAATTAAGGTCTATAGAGATAAACCGAATAAGATGCTAGGACTTTCACATAAGATGTACATAGAGGAAGTGCTAAAAAGGTTTAGCATTGAAAACTCTAAGAGGTTGTTTGGTATCCTTCAGACATGGAATTCATCTTTTCAAGAAGATGTGCCCTAGCACACCTGAGGAAATAGAATGCAAGAGCAAGATCTTTATGCTTCAGCAATAGGGAGCCTCATGTATGCCATGTTATGTACACGATCTGATATAGCCCATGCTGTGAGTGTCACGAGCAGATATCAGTCGAATCCAGGTGAAGAACATTGAACTTTTGTGAAATGTATCCTTAAGTACTTAAGAAGAACTAAGGATATGTTGTTAGTCTTTGGTAATAGAGAACTCCAAGTCTAGGGATATACGGACTTGGATTTTATGTCCGATGTAGATGATCGAAAGTCAACATCTGGGAGTCTACTTATGTGTAATGGTGGAGCTGTCAGTTGGAAAAGTTTCAAGTAGACAGTGATAGCAGATTCCACCATGAAAGTAGAATACATCGCTGCATCAAAAGCTATGAAGAAGGGATTTTGGTACAAGAAGTTTGCCACAGAGATCGGAGTGATGCCATCAGATGCCATTCCTCTATACTGCGACAACAATGGTGCCATAGCCCTTGTTAGGAGCTGAAGTCTCACTAAAAATTCAAGCACATCAAGCGACAATACCACCTCATCCGTGATTACCTCGAGAAGGCTTACGTCGAGGTCAAGAGAGTCGACTCTGCAGACAATGCAGCAGACCCACTTACAAAGTCGTTGGGCTAGCAGAAGATTGAAGCCCACCTTGAGAAGATGGGACTTAGATTTGTAGCCAATTGGCTTTAGATCAAGTGAGAGTCTGTTATATATGTGTGCCCTAGAAGCCAGAATTGGCTGACACTTGTAATATACTTCTAGGGGCAAAATTATAATTTTAATTATAAATAATAAAATGGGTTATTTTCTATCATAAATATATAATTAGTGTCAGTGATACAATCCTTGAGTTAATGATAATGATAATTCTTATTTTCAAGAGTTGAAAAATTTAAGACAAGAATTTTCATTATGAACTCATAAAATGCTCCTGACCGTAGGATCATCATGAGGATGGTGATTGATCTTGGGTTGGTGTACAATTGCTTCTTTACAGTAGATGAGTCTTGAGTCTAAGGTGTAGAGACATCGGAGTGAGAGTACAGGTACTCGTTAGAGAATGAGGGCACTGAGCGTGACCACCTCGAGCAGTCATAAGAAAGTCTACCTTCTCGTCGATGACTGGCTCGAAGCTGCAGTGGTGTGTCTAGTTCTTTGACCTGAGGTGCATCAGTAGTTTACCTTGAGGGTGTTATAGTTTGACTACACCATGACTCGATCTTCTAGCAATTCGGAACCTTGAGGTGTATGTTGGCTATAGCATGTTCATTGTAGGAATTGGATTGCAGCAAGAGGGAATCTATCTACCTCAGTGGATGACGAGCAGCCCTATGATGATCATGAGAATCAAGTCCTTAAGCTCATACCATGGCAGAGTGAAATAATAGAAAGAGTTTCTATTAAGATTTTTACATCAGACTTGAATCAGATGATTAAATCATATGATGGAAATTAGGGTTTGACGAGTTCACCTTAACCCTAATTTGATCGGGGCTCAAGATAGAAGAACTTAATCACACAGGTAGCTGCACTGAGAGGTTCATTTTTAGTTCTAATGGGTTGCCACCATATATTGCTAGGTGTCACTAGTGAATTTTGGGAGCAATTAGAATGATTTGGATGATTGATCATTCTAGGTGTATGAATCAGAATAAGTTTTGATCCATCAGAAGATGTTTCGATGATGTCGATGATAGAGATTATGACATATCCCATTACCATACAGAACTGAATCTAACTGGATCACACAAATAAGAATTTGGATCTGGATATCATCAATTGGACTAATCCAATATAATTGATTTGAATAAAATTTAATTAGGTTCAAGGAAATCATGCTAGCATACGATTGAGCCTAATGTTCTCCTTTAACAATCATTAAAACTTATCTCGACTAAGCCAAATATGTTTGGGCTCACTCAGAAACCTTTATTTGCTCTGACTGGAGCTTGTCCAAGTCAAAAAAGGGTTCTCTTAATTTATGAGATAAATTTGAGACAATACCTGCCATTTTCCGTCACGTGCTAAATCTTGCCTTTGGAATTTGGTCAAATGTTAACCTTTGACACTTAGACATGAGCCCATGTATCGTGCACCCATAGGAGAGAACCTTGGCCATTGTCCCCTACTAAAAAGTAGATAGACAAGGGACGCATGCCAAGGGTTGATCTATTTTCTGAGCAAGAAGGTCAACTTTATTTAATTTTTGGACAATTAGATTCATATTAACCATTATTATATTTAATGTGAATCAACCATTCAATTAAGTTCAACTAAATCAGAAAAAGTGATTTCCTACCATGCATGTATTAGTGTAACCCTAATGTATGGTTCAAAAAAAAAAATTAGAATATTTTTTTTATTATTTTTATTTTATTATAAATTATTTTTTTTATTTATTAATTTTAATTTAATTTAATTTAATTTAATTAATATTTTTAATATTTTTTTAGTTAGTTTAATTTAATTTTTATTTTATTTTATTTTATTTTTTTTAGAGGAGAAAGAAAGAAAAAAAATTCTCAAGAAGAGGTCCTAAGGAGTCCTGAACTAAGAAGAGAGAGAAGAATTAAATTTAATTAGGTTTGATGTTGGTTAGCAATTAAGTTGGTCAATCAATCTTGACTAAGGGTTATCCTAAATCTAGATAGCTCCTAACTGCCAAGGTCACCTTCAAGCCCTCCAAGTGTAGGATTAGCCAATCAACTAGCCAGGTAAGTGTAAGGTCGGTGGGAGTCCCCCCATTGCTTGCCTTAGACACCAATTATCTTGGCCAGGTAAGCGAACGGAACCAATTAGAAACACCTTCCTTCGGGGCCAATCGTCCCTGAACCACTTTCCTAGACACCAGTCAAATTTGACTTATCTAACCCGATTCAACTCTTTTGGATCCTACCTATTGAGCTCGAGTTCCTAGGGTGATGTCTAATTGATTTTAAAATTAAAGGCTTAGGTCAATGCAGGATGCTGGTTGGTTGTTTGTGGGCTAAGGAAGGGTGATCAAATCCTCACCTTATCTTGTTTAATTGGATTGTGCCCTTAATTTGATTTTAATATGATATGCAAAAAAAAAAAAATTCAATCAAAGGGTTCTATGCAATTTAAACTAGATGCATGTAACTAATTGTATTCTGAAAGGCTTACCTTGCCTCTAGCAATCACCAAAAATAAAAATAAAAATAAAACTAATATGATGCATGCTCTAAATAGTTAGGGTTTCTAATCTTATCATGAGGCTTTTAATTAGGTTTAAATGGATATTTTTTTAAATTAATTTAAAAATAAAATAAATAAATAAATAAATAAAAAGAAAAGAGGACTAGGGTTAGGATTGATCTTACCAAAATTAGATGCTTTCTTCATTTTCTCCCTTTTTTTTCTACAAAATAAATAAAAAAAATTAGTAAGCAATATTTAAAAAAATATAATTAATTTACAAAAAGAATCAAAGAAATCAAAGAAAAAAATAGCATCTATTCCTTCCCCAACAACGGCGCCAAAAACTTAGTGCGTTTGCCAGAATTATTTAAAATAAATCAAAGAAATCAAAATAAAAAATCAAAAACATTCCCCGACAATGGCGCCAAAAACTTATCTTTTTTTTATTTAATTTTTATTTATTTTATATCTTTTAAAATTCATATCTTTTCCATTTTAGCTCCATTTTACTTGAAATTTATTTCATTGTGATCAGTAAAATGAGCTCTTTCTATTGATAATAAAATTTTATTTTTTAATTTTTATTATTTTTTTATTATTTTTAATTAATTTTTTAATTCATAAAAATATGAATTTTTCAAAAATTATATATAAATTAATTATTAATTCTTAAAAATTAATATCAATTAATTGATAAATTAATACTTTTATTGGTGAATTTATGATGCTTATGATCAGTCCAAGATCAATGTCTGATGATGATCAAGAACTTGGAAGAGCTTGAGAAGCTTGGTGTGAAGTTAGACTTGGATCTGTAGAACGATATTATTCTGCAATCCTTGACTGATGCATATGGGCAATTCATCATGAATTATCACATGCATAAACTTCAAAATTCCTTGGCTGAATTAATGAACATGCTGGTCACCGCTAAGCTTTCTATGAAAGGTTCAAAAGGCTCAGTTCTTGCTATGGAATGGACTTCTTTCAAAAGAAAGTCTTCTGAAAAGAAAAAAAAGTCTGCAAAAAAGTAGAAGGTGGAAGGAGAAAAGAAGAAGAAGGCAGAGTCGAAGAAAAAAGCCGCTATCAAAGAAAAGTGTTTCCATTGCAACAGTGATGGCCACTGAAAGCGGAACTGCCCTACTTACCTGGCCACCTGAAGAACAAGAAGGAAGGTCCTTCTGAAGGTACGCTCGTTATTGAGTCTAACCTTACGATTTCTTCTGCATCCAATTGGGTGCTTGACTCTGGTTCTAGTGCTCATCTGTGAACTTCTATGCATGATCTTGAGGATAGCAGGATTGAGGGATGGAGACATGATCCTAGGCATTCAGTAAGGAGCAAGAGTTGCTACAGTGGCGGTAGGAAATACCCTCTTTGATTACCATCTGATTTAGACTTAGTTTTGAAAGACTATTATTATGTGCCTGTAGCTAGCAGAAATTTGATTTCTGTTTCATGCTTAGCACTAGAAGGTTATATGATTACCTTCTTTAAGGACCATTGTAACATTCTTTATGAGAGAAATAAAATTACAAATAATTTCCTAATTAACGATCTTTATTAGCTACATATTGATGTATCTGTTCTAACTATCGAGCAAAACATGAATGCCAAATGACCTAGGGATAGTCCAAACGATGGATATCTATGGCACTTGAGATTAGGTCATATAGCAGAAAATAGGATCAACGAATTGGAGAAAAATGGGCTATTGAGTCCATTGACTTTCGAGTCATATCCAACTTGTGAATCTTATCTTCAAGGCAAAATGACTAAACTCCCTTTTGTAGGACATGGGAAAAGGGCCATAGATCTCCTTGCCCTAGTACATACTGATGTATACGGCCTATTTGATGTGTCGGCTAGAGGCAATTTTGTCTACTTCATTACCTTTATCGATGATCTGTCTAGATATGGGTATGTGTATCTTATGAGACACAAGTCTGAAGCTTTTGAAAAGTTCAAAGAATTCAGACATGAAGTAGAAAAACAAACTAAAAAATTCATTAAGGTTCTTCGATCAGATCGAGGAGGTGAATACCTTAGCCGAGAATTCCTAGACTATCTTAAGGAAAATGGCATTGTCTCTCAATGGACTCCACCAGGAACACCTCAACTCAATGGGGTTTTAGAATGGAGAAATCGGACTCTATTGGATATGGTCCGATCCATGATGAGCTTCACAGACTTTCCTAATTTTCTTTGGGGACACTTATTGTTAACTTCAATTTATCTACTGAATAAGGTTCTCTCTAAAACCGTTCCTACCACACCGTATGAGATATGGCATGGTAAGAAATCAAGTCTGAGTCATCTCAGAATTTGGGGTTGTCCAGCTCATGTCAAAAGACAACAAGTGGATAAGTTAGAGTTTAGGTTCTTCAGAGCTCGATTCATAGGATATCCTAAAGAGTCATTAGGATACTATTTCTACATTCTAGAAGACCATAATGTGATTGTGAGTCGACATGTCATCTTTTTTAAAAAATAGTTTATTCAAGATAGCGACATTGAAAAGTATATTAAGCTTGATGAGAAAGTCTTATAAGTACAACGAGCTAAGGATCAATTGGAACCAAATTAGGTTGAGCTAATAAGAACACTACCTCCTCCACCTCGTAGATCGGAAAGAGTTTCCCGTCCTCCTAAAAGATACTTAGGTATTATTTTAGAGAAAGTAGAGAAAATGTTCCTCATAGGTAATGGTGCTCATGGTGATGATCCAAAAATCTATAATGAGGCAATATCAGATATCGACTCTGAGAAATGGCTAGAGGCAATGCAGTCAGAAATTGACTCGATGCACTCAAACCAAGTCTGGACCTTGGTAGATCCATCTGAAGGTATAGTACCTATTGGGTGTAAATGGATCTTCAAGAGAAAGATTGGTGCAGATGGAAATGTGGAGACATTCAAGGCTAGACTAGTGGCAAAAGGTTATAGTCAAACGAAAGCATTGACTATCAGATACCTTTTTCCTAGTGGCTATGCTAAAATCCATCTGTACATTTGCTTGCCGTTGCAGCTATCACACCCCCCAACTTAAGCTTTGCTCGTCCTCGAGTAAAGAAAGAATTTAGTTTTAAATACCTTTTAACTTTAGAGTTTCGAATTTTACCTAAGCAATTTTCAAAATGGCCATTGATATTCAGTAGAGCTTAAATGAGATATATCATTGGGGTATTAATACTTATCAATAGAAAAATTAAGTAAAGAACATTAAATTTTTCAGAACTTTTTCTAAATTATTCCACTTTTATCTCTGATTTGTCTAAACTTTCATATAGGCAGGTGTATTGCTACTTCCATCCTTCATTTATTAATTTTTATTTTCACATTGCCCACTTTTTGATGCGAATATCATTGCTTACTTAGGCAACGGGACCCGGTTACTCGGTGGGAAACCAATGTTTTTTTTTTTTTTTTTTTTTTTTTTTTTTTTAACGTTGTACCACTATTGAGTGTCTTAACTCCTTAAGCTTTCTATTTGATCCATGTAGCGAGTCTTGGGCCAATGACTCCCAAACCAGTTGGCTTTAGGGCACTAGGTATAGAATACCCCTCGGGCTTACTAGCTCGAATCAAATAGGCTACGAGTTAAGACTAGCTTTACAACGAGCTTCTTTGCCCTTCCCACCTTTTGACGCGAAACTCAATGCTTGCTTAGGCAAAGAGGCCCGGTTACTCAGTGAGAAGTACTTGGAAACTATTTTATTAAAATAAATTTTTATATGAAGAAACGTATAGTTACCCTACACAAGCCTATAAAAAGTAGACTTTTCTTTGATGCTAGTAGAAATAATTAGAAATGCTCCAAGAAAAATTTTTTTTATGTTCTGGACTTAACTCTTTATTGAATTTTCTTAATACTTGATTCCTCAATATCTCACAGATTCTCTGATCTGTGTATCAATTTTCTTTTAAAAATGCTTAGTTTTATTCGATTCTTAAGCATAATCAAGTATCTAAATACTAAATACTAACTTTTTCGAGGACTTAAAATTTTAAAATTTTTATTTTTCTCTCCCCCCAACTTAATCGACATTGTCCTCAATGGAGAAGAAAAAATAAAGGATGTAATAAAGAACATGGAAGAATACACCTAACTCAGTATATATTTATTTATTTATTTATTTTTTATTTTTTTGGTCCAGCACATGCCTTTACAAATTTGAGCTCTCCCTCCAACTTATTCAAATTATCCTAAAAAAAAAAATAAAAAGATAAATTAGATAAAAACTAAATATTGGGTTGCCTCCCAACAAGCGCTAAGTTTACCGTCTTCAGCCAGACACAATGTAGCTCACTATCCTGTGTCGAATATTGGATTGACAAATTCCAATGGTTTTGGATTGCCAATCTCAGAAAGTTGATTTTGATTTTTAATCCCATTATTGATATATTCACTGTTAATTTTTGGGATATATTTTATGATTCCATTCTCAGACCCATGTTTATTAAGAATTACTCCTATTTGTTCTTCTAAAATGCTCATGAATGGAGTTTTAGGAGTTAAGTTTGATTCAATGGGTGCTGGAATGGTGACTAAAGGCGGTTTTAATTCTGGAGGTAAATTAATGTGATCCTGCTTAAACAACTCCATTGATATTTCATTACATGCCTTTTGATTTTTATAAGAAGAACCAGCTTCTAGGGTTGAAGGGAATAGGACATTAGGTTTATAAGTCTCGGGTAAATCATCTATTCTCTTTTCCCTTATTTCTATCTCATTTAAACTGGAACTAGCATCAGTACTAATTCCTGGCTTGGGTTCTTCTATGTGGTTAGTCTCAGTACTAACCAGTTCCTCTAAATTTTTCATTTTGGCTAGCATCAGTACTAGCCTCTCTCACCTGGTCTTGGTATGGGTCCATAAGAATCCTATAGCTTTTAAGTTCAGGAATTACTTTGGTATTCTCAAATTGGAAGATTCTTAGATGAAACATTAGATTGATAATTTAATCCAGGTGGTTGGTGGTCATTAGGTGGGTTGTTTGAAATTGGTAGGTTCGGTAGTTGATCTAGTTCTCTCCTCATGTTAGACTCAACTAATTATCCTATTTGAGCTTCTAGTCTGGCGATAGATTGCTGTTGAGTTAGAATTAATTGTTGAAGTTGGTTAAATCTATCATCAGCTAGATTGGTCTGTTGAGGAGGTGGGTATGAAGGCTGATTATAATATGATGGCTGGTTAAACTGACTAGGCTGACCATTATTATAGGCATAATTTTGATAATTTTGATAATTTTGCTCAAGTGAAATTTGGGTCTGAGCCTGAGTCTGTTGGGATGTCCAAGAAAAATTAAAGTTACTCCAATCTGAATTATATGAATTTGAAAATGGGTCATTAATCAATTTGGAGTATCCTTGAGTAGCTTGAACTTGTTCTTGGATAAAATATGGAAACTGTGCAGTCATAGGATATTCACTTACATGATGGGTTGGACTAGCACAGATTGAATAATTCTCCTGATAATTAGAAGATGATGTGAATTGTGCAGGAGATTGTTGACCTAGGGTTAGGAGTTGATCTATTTTCTGATCAAGAAGGTCAACTTTATCTAATTTTTGGACTATTAGATTTCATATTAGCCATTTGATTATTATGTTTAATGTGAATCAACCATTCAATTAAGTTCAACTAAATCAGAAAAAGCGATTTCCTACCATGCATGTATTAGTGTAACCCTAATGTATGGTTCAAAAAAAAAAATTTTTAGAATATTTTTTTTATTATTATTATTATTTTATTATATTAAAAATTAATTTTTTTTATTTATTATTTATTAATTTTAATTTAATTTAATTTAATTATTATTTTTAATATTTTTTTAGTTAGTTTAATTTAATTTTTATTTTATTTTATTTTATTTTTTTAGAGGAGAAAGAAAGAAAAAAAAGAGTTCTAAAGAAGAGGTCCTAAGGAGTCCTAGAACTAAGAAGAAAGAGAAGAATTAGGTTTAATTAGGTTTGATGTTGGTTAGCAATCAAGTTGGTCAATCAATCCTGACTAAGGGTTATCCTAGATCTAGACAGCTCCTAACTGCCAAGGTCACCTTCAAGCCCTCCAAGTGTAGGATTAGCCAATCAACTAGCCAGGTAAGTGTAAGGTCGGTGGGAGTCCCCCCGTTGCTTGCCTTAGACACCAATTATGCTTGGCCAGGTAAGCGAACGGAACCAATTAGAAACCACCTTCCTTCGGGCCCAATCGTCCCTGAACCACTTTCCTAGACACCAGTCAAATTGACTTATCCTAACCCGGTTCAACTCTTAGGATTCCTTGTCCTATTGAGCTCGAGTTCCTAGGGTTGATGTCTAATTGATTTTAAAATTAAAGGCTTAGGTCAATGCAGGATGCTGGTTGGTTGTTTGTGGGCTAAGGAAGGGTGATCAAATCCCCACCTTATCTTGTTTAATTGGGTTGTGCCCTTAATTTGATTTAATATGAATATGCAAAAAAAAAAAATTCAATCAAAGGGTTTCTATGCAATTTAAACTAGATGCATGCAACTAATTGAATTCTGAAAGGCTTACCTTGCCTCCAGCAATCACCAAAAAAAAAAAATAAAAATAAAAATAAAACTAATATGATGCATGCTCTAAACAGTTAGGGTTTCTAATCTTATCATGAGGCTTTTAATTAGGTTTAAATGGATATTTTTTTTAAATTAATTTAAAAATAAAATAAATAAATAAATAAATAAAAAGAAAAGAGGACTAGGGTTAGGATTGATCTCACCAAAATTTGATGCTTTCTTCATTTTCTCCTTTTTTTTCTACAAAATAAATAAAAAAAATTAGTAAGCAATATTAAAAAAAATATAATTAATTTACAAAAAAAATCAAAGAAATCAAAGAAAAAAATAGCATCTATTCCTTCCCCGGCAACGGCGCCAAAAACTTGGTGCGTTTGCCGAAATTATTTTTAATAAATCAAAGAAATCAAAATCAAAAATCAAAAACCTTCCCCGGCAACGGCGCCACCTTCCTTCGGGCCCATCATCCCTTGAGAAGCTGGTGTGAAGTTAGACTTGGATCTGTAGAACGATATTATTCTGCAATCCTTGACTGATGCATATGGGCAATTCATCATGAATTACCACATGCATAAACTTCAAAATTCCTTGGCTGAATTAATGAACATGCTGGTCACCGCTGAGCTTTCTATGAAAGGTTCTAAAGGCTCAGTTCTTGCTATGGAATGGACTTCTTCCAAAAGAAAGTCTTCTGAAAAGAAAAAAAAGTCTGCAAAAAAGTAGAAGGTGGAAGGAGAAAAGAAGAAGAAGGCAGAGTCGAAGAAAAAAGCCGCTATCAAAGAAAAGTGTTTCCATTGCAACAGTGATGGCCACTGAAAGCGGAACTGCCCTACTTACCTGGCCACCCTGAAGAACAAGAAGGAAGGTCCTTCTGGAGGTATGCTCGTTATTGAGTCTAACCTTACGATTTCTTCTGCATCCAGTTGGGTGCTTGACTCTGGTTCTAGTGCTCATCTGTGCACTTCTATGCATGATCTTGAGGATAGCAGGAGATTGAGGGATGGAGACATGATCCTAGGCATCAGTAATGGAGCAAGAGTTGCTACAGTGGCGGTAGGAACATACCCTCTTTGATTACCATCTGATTTAGACTTAGTTTTGAAAGACTATTATTATGTGCCTGCAGCTAGCAGAAATTTGATTTCTGTTTCATGCTTAGCACTAGAAGGCTATGTGATTACCTTCTTTAAGGACCATTGTAACATTCTTTATGAAAGAAATAAAATTACAAATAATTTCCTTATTAACGATCTTTATCAGCTACATATTGATGTATCTGTTCTAACTATCGAGCAAAACATGAATGCCAAATGACCTAGGGATAGTCCAAACGATGGATATCTATGGCACCTGAGATTAGGTCATATAGCAGAAGATAGGATCAACAAATTGGAGAAAAATGGGCTATTGAGTCCATTGACTTTCGAGTCATATCCAACTTGTGAATCTTATCTTCAAGGCAAAATGACTAAACTCCCTTTTGTAGGACATGGGAAAAGGGCCATAGATCTCCTTGCCCTAGTACATACTGATGTGTACGGCCCATTTGATGTGTCGGCTAGAGGCAATTTTGTCTACTTCATTACCTTTATCGATGATCTGTCTAGGTATGGGTATGTGTATCTTATGAGACACAAGTCTGAAGCTTTTGAAAAGTTCAAAGAATTCAGACATGAAGTAGAAAAACAAACTAAAAAATTCATTAAGGTTCTTCGATCAGATCGAGGAGGTGAATACCTTAGCCGAGAATTCCTAGACTATCTTAAGGAAAATGGCATAGTCTCTCAATGGACTCCACCAGGAACACCTCAACTCAATGGGGTTTCAGAATGGAGAAATCGGACTCTATTGGATATGGTCCGATCCATGATGAGCTTCACAGACCTTCCTAATTTTCTTTGGGGACACTTCATTGTTAACTTCAATTTATCTACTGAATAGGGTTCCCTCTAAAACCGTTCCTACCACACCGTATGAGATATGGCATGGTAAGAAATCAAGTCTGAGTCATCTCAGAATTTGGGGTTGTCCGGCTCATGTCAAAAGACAACAAGCGGATAAGTTAGAGTTTAGGTCTTTCAGAGCTCGATTCATAGGATATCCTAAAGAGTCATTAGGATACTATTTCTACATTCCAGAAGACCATAATGTGATTGTGAGTCGACATGCCATCTTTCTTGAAAAATAGTTTATTCAAGATAGCGGCATTGAAAAGTAGATTAAGCTTGATGAGAAAGTCTCATAAGTACAACGAGCTAAGGATCAATTGGAACCAAATCAGGTTGAGCCAATAAGAACACTACCTCCTCCACCTCGTAGATCGGAAAGAGTTTCCCGTCCTCCTGAAAGATACTTAGGTATTATTTTCAGAGAAAGTAGAGAAAATGTTCCTCATAGGTAATGGTGCTCATGGTGATGATCCAAAAATCTATAATGAGGCGATATCAGATATCGACTCTGAGAAATGGCTAGAAGCAATGCAGTCAGAAATTGACTCGATGCACTCAAACCAAGTCTGGACCTTGGTAGATCCATCAGAAGGTATAGTACCTATTGGGTGTAAATGGATCTTCAAGAGAAAGATTGGTGCAGATGGAAATGTGGAGACATTCAAGGCTAGACTAGTGGCAAAAGGTTATAGTCAACACGAAGGCATTAACTATCAGAATACCTTTTTCCTAGTGGCTATGCTAAAATCCATCTGTACATTGCTTGCCGTTGCAGCATCCTTTATTCTAGGAATTAAGGTCTATAGGAATAGACCGAATAGGATGCTAGGACTTTCATAGAAGATGTACATAGAGGAAGTACTAAAGAGGTTTAGTATGGAAAACTCTAAGAGGGGATTAATACCCTTCAGACATGGTATTCATCTTTCCAAGAAGATGTGCCCTAGCACACCTGAGGAAATAGAATGCATGAGCAAGATCCCTTATGCTTCTGCAATAGGGAGCCTCATGTATGCCATGCTATGTACACGACCTGATATAGCCCATGCTGTGAGTGTCACAAGCAGATATCAGTCAAATCCAGATGAAGAACACTGGACTTCTATGAAATGTATCCTTAAGTACTTAAGAAGAACTAAGGATATGATGTTGGTCTTTGGTAACGGAGAACTCCAAGTCCAGGGATACATAGACTCGGATTTCATGTCTGATGTAGATGATCGAAAGTCGACATCTGGAGTCTGTTTGTGTGCAATGGTGGTGCTATCAGCTGGAAAGAGTTTCAAGCAAACCATGATAGTAGATTCCACCATGGAAGCAGAATATATCGCTGCATCAGAGGCTATGAAGGAAGCATTCTGGTATAAGAAGTTTGCTATAAAAATTGGAGTAATGCCATCAGATGCCATTCCTCTGTACTACGACAACAATGGCGCCATAGCCCTTGCTAAGGAGCCAAGGTCTCATCAAAAATCCAAGCACATTGAGCGGCGATACCACCTCATCCACGATTACCTCGAGAAGGGTTACGTCGAGGTCAAGAGAGTCAACTCCGTAGATAATGTGGCAAACCAACCTACAAAGCCATTGGGACAACAAAAGATCGAAGCCCACCTTGAGAAGATGGGACTTAGACTTGTAGCCAATTGGCTTTAGGACAAGTGGGAGATTGTTAGATATATGTGCCCTAGAAGCCAGAATTGGCTGACACTTGTAATACACTTCTAGGGGCAAAATTATAATTTTGACTATAATCAATAAAATGGGTTATTTTCTATCACATATGTGTATTTAGTGTCTGTGATACATCCTTTGAGTTAATGGTAATGATAATTCATATTTTTCAAGAGTTGAAAATTTAAGACATGAATAATCATTATTAACTCATAAAATGCTCCCGACCATAGGATCATCACGAGGATGGTGATTGATCCGAAAGGTTGGTGTACAATCGCTTCTCTTTAGTAGATGAGTCTTGAGTCTACGGTGTGGAGACACCAGAGTGAGAGTACAGGTACTCGTTAGAGAATGAGGGCACTGAGCGTGACCACCTCGAGTAGTCATTAGGAAGTCTACCTTCTCGTCAATGACTGACTCGATGCTGTAGTGGTGTGTCTGGTTCTTTGACCTGAGGTGCATCGGCAGTTCACCTTGAGGGTGTTATAGTTTGACTACACCATTACTCGATCTCCTAGCCATTCGAATCCTGAGGTGTATGTTGGCTATAGCATGTTCATTGTAGGAACTGGATTGCATCAAGATGGAATCTATCTACCTCGGTGGTAGAGGAGCAGCCCTATGATGATCATGAGAATCAAGTCCAGAAGCCCATGGCCATGGTAGAGTGAAATAATAGAAAGAGTTTCTATTTAGATTTTCACATCGAACTTGAATCGAATGATTACATCATATGACAGAAACTAGGGTTTGACGAGTTCACCTTAACCCTAATCTGATCGGGGCTCAAGATAGAAGAACTTAATCACACAGGTAGCTGCACCAAGAGGTTCGCATTCAGCTCTGATGGGTTGCCACCATATACTGCTAGGTGTCACTAGTGGATTTTGGGAGCAATTAGAATGATTTAGATGATCGATCATTCTAGCTGTTCGAATCAGAAGAGTTCTGATCCATCGAAAGGAGTTTCGATGATGTCGATGATAGAGATCATGACATATCCCATTACCATATAGAACTGAACCTAACTGGGTCACACAAACAAGGGTTTGAATTCTGGTGATCATCAATTAAACTGATTCAGTTCAATTGATCTGAATGAGATTCAATTAGGTTCAAGGAAATCATGCTAGCACTCGATTGAACCTAACGTTCTTCTTTTACTATCATAAATAGTTGTCCTGACTGAGCCAAAGGAGTTTGTGCTCGATCAGAGGCCTTCACTTGGTCTGACTGGAGCCTGTCCAGATCAAAAAAGGGTTGTCTTATTTTGTAAGATAATACCTGCCATTTTTTATCACCTACCATTTCTCGTCCTTTGACTTTGGTCAAAAGTTGACCTTTTACTGGTCAAATGTTGACCATTGATACTTTGACTTTTGTCCATGTCTTATGCATCTATTAGAGAGCTGGTGGGGGCTTGTCCCCCTACCAGAACCTGACAAGGAGGAGGGTGCATGCCAAGGGTGGCATGCACCCAAGTTTGAGGCACCCAGGAGTCCCTATTGGACAGGGACTCCATCTCCTTTTTGGATTCTGATTAGACTCCTCCTAAGAACCAACTTTGACTGGTCATAGATGCTATCTAAGGATGAATCCAAGGGACTCTATTCCCACCAATCAAATTTAGATCTGATTTCACAAAGGGTTGTGATTGGTTGGGATGAAGAGGAGTTGGATCACGCATAGTCTATAAATAAGACCCTATGCCCAACTCAAGGAGTAATATGAAAAATTCCCATGCCTAAAGGCTGCCTCTCTCCTTCTCCTCCATGCCAAGTCCATCTTCTCCCTCTCCTCTCTATGCCCAAAGTAGTTTGGGATCCAGTTGGTGCAATCTAGGTGAGAGAAAGGCGATAGAAAGCTAGAAGGTTGCGCTGCTACAAAGGACAACTGTTGATCTTCAAAAGCTATTTTGAAGATCCTCCAAATCAAATTCAGATCTGATTTTTGGAGATGTGATAGAGAAGAAGAGGATCTCTAGATCCAGCCTAAGTGAATATCGATAGAGGCCAGGCACTTGCGTGGCTAGATCCAGAACCTTCCGCTGCTTACAGGATCATCAATGGGTAATAGGATTACCCTAGATCAAGATAAATTAAATATGATTTAATTTATCTATATTTTATTTTAATTTTTAAAATAATAATGATCAGATCTGAAACATCTCAGATCTGATTTGGATCAAAGAGAAAATTTTTTGAAATATATCTCTTGATCCGATCAGGTCTAAACGAACCTGATCCAGAAAATCCGGATTTTCAATCATTTATTTGGTTAAAAGATTTTGTTTGACCAAGTCAAAATAGGAGTCCTAGTGTGACTAGGACACCCTATCACTTGCGCCACTTAATCCTCATACCCCATGCCTTTTATGTTTTTTTCTTACATAAAAATTCTCCACTCCCATGGCTTCTAACGCCCTCTTTCTCTCCTCCTTTTCTCATAAGGCAATATTTTGGAAGACAAAGTCAAAAGAAGAGTTAGTTTTGCTTAGAATTCTATGAGATAGAATCCTTGTTGACCAAAACACCTTTCCTTGAGTGCCCCCCTCTTTTAATTAATTCTTCTCTTATTTCAAGAAAATAATCTTCTTTCTTGTGCGCCCTCCCTTGCTGGTCCATGCCAATAACTGTGGAGGATTCCATGTTTGGATATTCCTAATCTAGGATTTTAATCTAACTTGGACTCTTCTTTTTCTCTATTTATTGGATGAATTTTATTTTGATTTTTTCATGGAATATAGAGCTTTGGGGGAGTTTTGGGGTGTGCAAAAATCAAAGGAATAGGGTCTTTGGGCATGGGGGTTCCATAGGCACCAAACTAAGTGTCTGGGTGAGAGAAAAGAGAAGAAGAAGAGGGTCTTCTTCTAAGGCTGTTTTATTTTCAATCACTCCTCTCTTTTTATGAATTTTTCTAAGAGAGTCTTAGATCAGTAAACTTTCATCTTTCTTCTCATATTTTAGAGAGTCCAAATTTTAAAGAAGAGAGCATCGGATCGATCGTCGAAGAAGGATGAGCATAATACTAGCATGCTGTGCTGATTTCCTACATCGGACATCAGATCAGAGATCGTAGGCTCGTGTAGACGACTCCTAGAGGCTGAATGTATGTGTGGCTCATGACATCATCCTAAATCTTGGATCAGTAAGTTAGAATGTCGAACTTGTTGAAGTAATAGATATGATCTATAAACTTCATACCTGCATTTGATATAGTGTAGATCTTGGTTGATTTGATCAACCCTTTACTTTCTTATTTGATTTTAATTGCTGATTTAATATCATGCCTTGATCATGTAATAGATCTGAGATCTAGGTGTTTACATATTTATTTAAATAAATATTTAATTTATTTAAGTCTTTCACTACATGATATTGAAAAGTTTCAAGATCCATCCATGAAACCCTAGGTCTAGTTTCTTTAATTTTTTATTTGAAATCAACTTAATAGAGTCCATGGAATCAAAACCACCTCCTTTCTTTTTGCACCTTCTATCTCCATGCTAATTAAATTTGTGCACCCATTTTTCTAAGGTTTTCCCATGTATTTTTTCTCCCTTTGCACATCGGTCATCTATTCTCTATGCCAAATAATTAGGAGGGTGGCGTCCAAGAGTTGGATGCCACCAAGACTCCTTGGAAGACTAGGTTTTGACCTAGTCTTCCTATAAAAGAGGGTGCCTCCTATTATGTAGGTGGATGGAATCAAATGCCTTATGTTTTTCCATAGTAAAAAGAGAGAAAAAAAGGAGGTGGCATGGGAGGTTATGGGTGCCAACAATCTTGGAGGAGGACCCTTCATTTGGACAACAAAAGTTGATGTCCTGATGAAGACAAAGGTAAGAGAAGATTATCTTCTCTCATAGTTTTCTTTCGAGCATTTTTCTTTCTAATAATATATGTTTTTATATGATAAAAATTAGAGAGAGAGAGAGAGAGGAAGAGGGAGTGATGATCTGTGCTCCAAGATGTTGGGGCATAGAGATCATTTTTGGACATGATCTGATCATGTCCTGATGAGAGAAGAAGAAGAGAAGAATGTCTTCTTTTAGGATTTTCTTGAGAATACTTCTTCTTCATATTTTTGTATGATTTCTTTATGAGAAAAATCAAAGGGGTAGAGATCTGGATGTGTGAAAATTTTCTAGAGGAGAAGGTCTCCTCTTGTCTAGCTATGAAGATCCGTTTAGGACATCAACGATTGATGTCCTGAAAAGAGAAGATGTGTCTTCTCTTAGGATCTTTCTTAACTAACTATTTTCTATTTTTTAGGAGATCCAAGAGTTGAATTTCTTTCTTAATTCCTCCTCTTATTCTTTATCTCTTAGAGTGTCCAAGAGATTCAAAGAATAAATTATAGATTAACCATCCAGAGGGATCCATAAGAAGCTAGCACTTCGAGCGAATCTTTGTTCGATGAACCTTCAATTTTGTTGCAGCCTCATGTGGATCATCTATAGAGGCCGGATGTGTGTGTGGCTCTAAAGGCAACAACAAGAATCAACCATGGAGTTCTTGACCCATGCAAAGATAAGAGATCTGATCTCTTCTCTCACCTAGATGCGATCTAGTTTTTAGATCTAGAATCGTTCTAAATCTAGGGTATTGATTTGATCAATACCAAAAACTTTTATTTTTTGATTTAAGAATATATTATGATATATTATAGATCCTAGTTATAGGATTTAGTAATTTGATTAAATATATTTATATATTAAATATTTTAATTTATAACTTTCACTGCATTATATTTCAAAAAAATTTTAAAATTCATGCATGAAACCCTGCATATTTTCTAACACTGCCCATATTCATCAGTCAAGTACTGCAAGATTACATCAATTTGCAGATCCCTGTCTAGTTTGATACCGAGCTTCTCAAGCTCTTCTAAGTTCTTGATCATCACTAGACATTGATCTTGGATCGATCGTCCACCATGCAATTGAGACTTCAAAAATCTCCTTATGACTTGATATTTGGCTGCGCGACTCTCTTCACCAAACAACTCTTGTAGATGAGCCAACATTTGATGAGCAGTCTTGATGTCCTCATATTAGCGTTGAAGCTCATTAGACATTAAGCCCAACATGTAGTACCTAATTTTATTATCTTCATCTGTCCACTTTTCTGGAGATGTTCTCTATTCAGTGAATGGACGGGCTGGTAAGGTGGGGGGTTCTAGTTCAATACATGAGTCAGCTTTTCAAAATTCAAAATAATTTTATAATTTTGAATCCAATTCCTGTAATTTGGTCCAATCAGTCTATAGGTGTCCAGGATACGGGCTAGTAGGTTGGATGCAGACATTTTCCTATAGAGAGTCAAAGTTTCTAATTAGATTTTATTATTAGACTTGGCCAATTTGTTTAGAAATTTTATTTTTAAACAAATTAGGCTTCTACTATTTTCTTGGATCTCTACACTCTCTTGGTAGAGATATGAAAATCTCTATGATCATAGTTCTTTAGTGGATGGTGTGGTCCCACCAACTGGCTCACTACCTCACCTAATACTTATTGGTGATGTGTCAATCAATGAGTGGACAACTCGTCCAATGATTCTTTAATCATGGTGAACCCAAATCTTGTCTCTAATTCATGAAGCTCACTATATGCGAAATATTGCTCTACTTCTTGTTAAGTCAAATCCACCATTTGCATGAATTGGATTTCTGATTGGATCCCTCATTGAATTTAAAATATTGATCCTAACCCATCCTCCAACCCATAGCATCCAATACCTAATAGACATGGTTGCATCTTCTTGGTGCAATTGAACCACTATAACCAGTCGAGAATGATCAACCTCAGGAAGTGCCCTTACATCTACAATGGTGGAAGACCTATGACTTAATATTTTCTTAGGAAGATTTAATTTAGATCTCCTAGACTTGACTTGACTTAGTCATAATAATTATGACTAACCTAGTGGCATGAGTTAGCACGAATTATTAGCCACCTCAAATCAGTACTGGATCGACCCAAATGGCCAGGTAATAAGTGAGACCGATGGAAGGAATATGCCATTAACTCAACAAGAATGCATTCAGATCGAGTAGCTCCTAATTAAAAATCAGTCGGTTATATCTGCCAAACATATCTTAGATACTAAATTATCGAACCAAAATCAATCGGATTAGTCTACAATCTAGGCTTGAACCATGGAGCCAAATTAGGTCTTGACTTAGTCAACCATATGTTACTATGAGTCGATCTTGATCCAGACTTAATCCTATTAGACTGGTCAATTCTAAGCACTCTTGATCCCACCTAACCAACTCTTGATTTGATTTGATCAACCACTAGACCTAATTGAGCTACTCAAGCTCGAACTCAAATTTATGAAGGTGTCTTAAATCTAAAAATTCATAATTTTTAGATTTAATTGATTTCATAATCTTAATTCTTAATTATGTTTGGGTTTATAAATAGAAACATGCCAAAAATCTTAGAATTTCAAAATCTAGGATATTGTAGAAAAGTAAGTTTTTAATTTCTGATTAAGGACAAATGCGCAGCATCCCTACATACCATAAAAGCACCCTATCGAATGAAAAGAGAGGGCCTTTAAATCCTTCTTACTCTTATGATCGAATGGCTAAGAAGAATGCCTTAGTCAGAAATAATTACTATACTATAAAATAATAAGATCTATAACATATAACACATATAAAATCATAGATTTAATTATGCATGTTCTGTATACATCTAATGTATCAATCATTAAATCACAAATTCATGCTTTTATATCTGATATATCACATATAATACCTAAAAAATAAAATTTTAAATTGATCACATCATAAAATCTATTCTAGATAATTCATAGAATTATTCTACAACTAGTCTAGACATGCATCTATCATATCTCATATGAATAACTAAATATTTAATTTTCTATTTTTTAGATCTGATTATAATATTTATAATATAAAAAAAATAAAAATAAAATAAATTTAAAAAATATATTTAATCATATCAACAACAAAAACTATACTAGACTACACATAGAATAGTTTTACACCTAGCATCGACATGTATCTCATACATAATTGATATGAATCTAAAAATTTTATTTTTTTTAATTTTAGATCTAATCACATCTGATGTGACATCTATAATTTTTTAATATTAGATCATAAAATATAATAAAAATTTGATCTAACCATTTGAAGGAAAATCGATATTTTCTACCATAGGATCATTCAGATCCGATTAGATCAGAACTGGATTTTTTAAAAAAATCTTATTTGATCTAATTAGATCTAAAAATTCTTAAATCTGATTCTAAGTATCTGATATTAAAAATAAAAATAAAATAAAATTAGGGATCAACTCTTGTACCTGATTAGGGTAAACTAGTTACCTGTCGATGATCCAGATGCTTCTAAGCTTCTGGATCTAGCCATGCAAGTGCCTGGCCTCTACTAGAGTCCACCTGGGCTGGATCTAGGGGTGCTCTCCTCTTGGATCTGATTACCAAAAATTAGATCAAGAATATTCTGGTTGATCCTTCAAATCTATCTCTGAAGGACATGTGTTCGTCTCACAAACAGCTTATCTTATGTCCTGATCTTTATGCCAAATAAGATTGATCTTCCCAACCCTTGGTGTGGAGAAGAGAAAGGATATCAGAGGAAAGGAGGCATGGAAAGGGGTAAGGATGGTAGCATGTGGGCATGGGATGCAAAGAATTATTAAAACCCTAGGGCGCAGGGTCTCTTAAATAGAGCCTGTGCCAAACTAGATTCCTAATTGATCAAGCAATCTAATTGCTTGATTAATCAGGCTTTAAACCTGATATCCTATGTTGAAACACACCTGATCCCATCAGGTTTGTCATCCAAAATATTCTCCATAATTGTCATACAAAATAAATAGGAGAAAGAGAAGAAGTCTAGGCACAATAAACTTCTTCCTAGAATTTGATCTCTATCAAATTCCTTTGACCCGGTCAAATTTAGATTTGACATGATCAAAAGCTATCCATATGGGGCGTATGCCTAGGGGGACATGCGCCCTCTCCATGCTCATGAAAACATCTAGGAGCATGCACCCCTAGAAATTCTCTAAGGGGCGCATGCTCCCTGTCCCTTCATTCTTACGTCAGGGTCAACCTTTGACCCTTGTCCAAAACAAAAAATGATAGGTAATAGGAATTAGCAGGTGTTATCCTAAATGAAGGAAAAATACTACTTTCCACCGCAGGATCGTGCAGATCTGATTAGATCTGAGGAAGATTTTTCTAAAAATTTCTAAATAATTTGATCAGATCTAAGAATTCTCAAATCTAATCATGGTGATCTAATATTAAAAATTAAAAAATTAAAATTAAATTAGATTTAATTTAAAGTACCTGATTGGGTAATCTAATTATCCTGCAATGATCCTATTGATTCTTGAGGTTCTGGAAGGAACCATGCACGCGCCAGGCCTCTACCAGTATCCACTTGGGTAGGATCTGAATGTCTTCTCCTTACAAACTTTTTCTCCAAAAATCAGATCTGGATCTGATCCGAAGACCTTCAAAACTATTTCTGAAGGCAGCCCAACCGTCACACGAACACCATCACGTAGATTCTGAATATTGTGCCAAAAACCTTGGACCTTCTTCTTAGATTTGTGCCTAACTTTTTAAGCTTGTAGAAGAGAAGAAGAGAGAGGATAGAGGGGGTGTCGAATTTCAAGGATGGCAGAATTTGGGCATGGAAAATTATTTCTTGCATTGAATGTACTTTGATGTGAGAAAGGCTTTTATATCCAATCCCTACTTAGAGTTCCTTTTGACCAAAATAACTCATTTATTTTATCATTAGGACTCTAGGACTTTATTCTCCATGAAAAACCATCAGATCTCATCTATTTTCTTCATTAAAAATGATTCAAAAAGGTGTCAGCACTAGTAGATAAGGAAGAGTCCACTGCGCCTAGGACTCTTCCCTTAAGAGTTTGATCTAAATTAAACTCTATCATAACTCAGTATAGATATCTTCAAAAATCATAAAATTTGGTACACCTAATGCATATCTCATTCTCTATTACATAGCCAAAAATTAGGTCAAAATGATTTATAAATAATTTTTTAGAAGCATCTGATTAGGTGATACTCAATTCTCTCAAATAGGTCAACTTTTGACCCTAGTCTAATTTGACTATGAATGGATTTAATTTCTGTAATTAATCTAACTTGGACTTATTTTAGTTAGATGAAAATAGACCTATTCAAAATACAAGAATAAGTCAAATCAAATTTGACTTGGTTGCGATGAATCAAAAAGATTTCAGAAGAAGAAAGTCAGGCTCAATCATGTGCTAGCATGATTACCTTGAACCTGATTGGATCTAATCCAAATCAATCAAACTGGCTTAGCTTAATTGATGACATCAAGACCCAAACCCTTATTTGTATGATCTAGTTAGGTTCAATTTTGTATGGTAATGAGACATGTTGCGATCTCCATCATCGACATCATCAAAATACCTTTCGATGGATCAGAATTTTTCTGATTCATAAAATTAGAATGACTGATCATCAAAATCATCCTAATTGCTCCCAAAATCTATTAGTGACACCTAGTACTATATGGTGGCAACCCATCAGAACTGAAAGTAAACCTCTCGATATAGTTACCTATGTGATTGGATTCTTCTATCTTAAGCTCCGACAGGATTAGGGTTAAGATGAACTCGTCAAACCCAATATCCATCATATGAATTAATCATTCGATTCGAGTCCAATGTGAAACCCTAATAGAAACTCTTTCTATCATCTTTACTTTGCCATGGCCATGGGCTTATGAACTCAATCTCATGATTATCATAGGGCTACTCCTCATCTATCGAGGTAGATAGATCTCTTATTGGTATAATCCAATTCCTACAATGAACATGCTATAGCCAACATACACCTCAGGGTTCCGAATGGCTAGGAGATCGAGTTATGGTATAGTCAAACTATAACATCCTCAAGGTGAATTATCGATGCACCTCAGATCAAAGAACCAGACACACCACTGCAGCATCGAGTCAGTCATCGATGAGAAGGTAGACTTTCTTTTGACTACTTGAGGTGGTCATGCTCAGTGCTCTCGTTCTCTAATGAGTACCTATACTCTCACTCCGATATCTCCATGCCATAAACTCAAGACACATCTATCCTCAAAAAGCGATTGTACATCAACCTTCTAGATCAATCACCATCCTCCTGATGATCCTACGGTCGAAAGTAGTTTATGAGTTAATTATGAAAATTCATATCTTAAATTTTCAACTCTTGAAAATATGAATTGTCATTACCATTAACTCAAAGAATATATCATAGACACTTTTAAATACACACTATGATAGAAAATAATTTATTTATTAATTTATGGTTAAAATTATAAAATTATCATTAGAAGTGTATTGCAAGTGATAGCCAATCTAGCTTCTAGGGTATACATCTAACAAACTCCCACTTGATCTAAAGTCAATTGGCTTCAAATCTATGTCCCATCTTCTCAAGGTGGGCTTTAATCTTCTGCTGGCTCAATGGCTTTATTAGTGGGTCAGCTGCATTATCTACAGTTTTGACTCTCTTAACCTCGACGTATCCTTTCTCAAGGTAATTACAAATGAGGTAGTATCATCGCTCGATGTGCTTAGTGAAGGAAAAAACTTTGTTTCTCGGATCAGATTCGTTCAAATTTGATTGGATTAAGAGAAATATTTCAAAAATTTTCTTTTAAGATTATAATCAGATCTAAGATTTTTTAGATCTGATCTTATTGATCTGATAAAATAAAATAAAATAAAAATTAAATTAAATCTAATTTAATTATATCTTTATTTTGGATAATCTAATTATCCTGTGATAATCTTGATATTTGCTTGAGGTTTTAGACGTAGCAATGCATGCGCCTGGCCTCTACTAGTATCCACTTGGGCAGGATCTGGAGATCTTCTCCTTCTCAATCAATCCTTCAAAAATTAGATCTAGATCTAATCTTGAAGGTCTTCAAAAACTCTTCGGAAGAATAACTATTGTCTCTTGCTGTAGTGTTACCTTCTTCCTTTCCTGTCGCCTTTTGCTTGCTTGGATCGCACCTAACTTATGCCCAAAACCTCTTAGGCATGGAGAGGTGAGAGAAGACCAGAGGGTGGCATGGCTAAGGAGGGAGAAAAGCTTTGTGGCATGGGCTAAAATAGAAGCTCTCAATTCTAAGTGTAGATAGGGTTTATATAGACCCTGCTACGCCATGCAGTGCCACATCATCCCGGCCAATCATGGCCCTTTGTGCAATCAGATCTAAATTTAATTTATGGAATGACATCATCTGATCTAATCAGATTAGAGTCCCTCAAAACTCTCCTTAGATGGTGCCAAGACTAGGTCAAATAAGTCTTCTTGGTGCCATCTAGGTTGATTCCCTGAAGCAACTGGAGTCCTATCTGTATGGGACTCCAAACCTTATCCACATGGGGCGCACGCCTACAGATAGGACTCCAAACCTTATCCACGTGGGGCGCATGCCTCCCCAGGCATGCACCCCTTGTCTATCTACTTTTTAGTAGGGAGACAAGGGCCAAGGTTCTCTCCTATGGGTGCATGATACATGGGCAGATGTCTAAGTGTCAAAGATCAACATTTGACCAAAATCCAAAGACAAGATTTAGCAGGTGATGAAAAATGGCATGTGTTGTCTCAAATTTATCTCATAAATTAAGATAATCATTTTCTTATCTAGACAAGCCCCAGTCAGACCAAATAAAGATTCCTAGGTAAGGCTAAACATATTTGACTCAGTCGAGACAAGTTTTAATGATTGTTAAAGGAGAACATTAGGCTCAATCATGTGCTAGCACGGTTTCCTTGAACCTAATTGAATTTTATTCAAATCAATTGACCTGGGTTAATCTAATTAATGATATCTAGATCCAAACCTTTGTTTGTGTGATCCAGTTAGGTTCAGTTCCATATGGTAATGGGAATATATCATGATCTCCATCATCGACATCATCGAAATATCTTCTCGATGGATCAGAACTTTTCTGATTCAAACAACTAGTATGATCGATCATCTAAATCATTCTAATTGCTCCCAAAATCCACCAGTGACACCTAGCAGCAGTATATGGTGGCAATCCATCATAACTGAAAGAACCTCTCAGTGCAGCTATTATATGTGATTAAGTTCCTCTATCTTGAGCTGAGCGATCCGATCGAATTAGGATTAAGGATGAATCTCGTCAAACCCTAATTTCCATCATATGAATTAATCATTCAATTCAAATCCAATGTAAAAACTCTAATAGAAACATTTTCTATTATTTCACTCTACCATGGCTATGGGCTTGTGGACTTGATTCTTTTGATTATCATAGGGCTGCTCCTCTTCTACCGAGGTAGAAAGATCCCCTATTGGTGTAATCCAATTCCTACAATGAACATGCTATGGCCAACATACACCTCAGGATTCCGAATGGCTAGGAGATCGAGTATGGTGTAGTCAAACTATAATACCCTCAAGGTGAACTACCGATGCATCTCAGATCAATGAACCAGACACACCACTGCAGCTTCGAGCTAGTCATCGACGAAAAGGTAGACTTCCTCATGACAACTCGAGGTGGTCACGCTCAGTGCCCTTATTCTCTAATGAGTACCTATACTATTGCTTCGGTGTCTCTATACCGTAAACTCAAGACTCATTTGTCCTAAAGAAGCGATCGTACACCAACCTTTTAGATCAATCACCATCCTCATGATGATCATATGGTTGGAAGCATTTTATGAGTTAATAATGAAAATTCATGTCTTAAATTTTCAACTCTTGAAAATATGAACTACCATTGCCATTAACTCAAGGAATGTAACATAGACACTTTCAAATACACATTATGATAGAAAATAATTCATTTGATTATTTATGTTTGTCAAAATTATAATTTTGCCCTTAGAAGTGTATTACAAGTGTCAGCCAATTCTGGCTTCTAGGGCACACATATCTAACAAACTCCCACTTGATCCTAAAGCCAATTGGCTACAAATCTAAGTCCCATCTTCTCAAGGTGGGCTTCGATCTTCTGCTGGCCCAATGGCTTTGTAAGTGGGTCTGCTGCATTGTCTGTGGAGTCGACTCTCTTGACCTCGACGTAATCCTTTCTCGAGGTAATCGCGGATGAGGTGGTATCACCGCTCGATGTGCTTGGATTTTTGGTGAGACCTCGGCTCCTTAGCAAGGGCTATGGCGCCATTATTGTCGCAGTACAAGAGGAATGGCATCTGATGGCATCACTTCAATCTCTGTGGCAAACTTTTTGTACCAGAATGCCTCCTTCACAGCTTTTGATGCAGCGATGTATTCTGCTTCCATGGTGGAATCTGCTATCACTATCTGCTTGAAACTCTTCCAACTGACAGCACCACCATTGCACACAAACAGACTCCCAGATGTCGACTTTCGATCATCTATATCGAACATAAAATCCGAGTCTGTATACCCCTGGACTTGGAGTTCTCCATTACCAAAAGACCAACAACATATCCTTAGTTCTTCTTAAGTACTTAAGGATACATTTCACAGAAGTCCAGTGTTCTTCACCTGGATTCGACTGATATCTGCTCGTGACACTCACAGCATGGGCTATATCAGGTCGTGTACATAACATGGCATACATGAGGCTCCCTATTGCTGAAGCATAAGGGATCTTGCTCATGCGTTCTAATCTCCTCAGGTGTGCTAGGGCACATCTTCTTGGAAGAGATGAATGCCATGTCTGAAGGGTACTAATCCCCTCTTAGAGTTTTCCATACTAAACCTCTTTAGTACTTTCCTCTATGTACATCTTCTGTGAAAGTCCTAGCATCCTATTCGGTCTATCTCTATAGACCTTAATTCCTAGAATAAAGGATGCTTCTCCTAGGATCTTTCATGGAAGAATTCTTTAGATAACCATATTTTAACTATGGTCAACATGGGAATATCATTCCCAATAAGGAGGATATCATCCACACGTACAAGTACGAGGAAGACAATAGCGCTCCCACTGACCTTTTTGAAAACACATGGTTCCTCCTCATTTTTGATGAAATCAAATAATTTGATCACATCATTAAAATGAGTATTCCAGCTCCGAGATGCTTGCTTAAGTCCATATATGGACCTTTGCAGCTTGCATACCTTTGTGATCAACATCACTGGATGTGAAACCTAGTGGCTGTTCCATATAGATATCTTCCTCAAGATATCCATTTAAGAATGCCATTTTTCACGTCCATTTGCCATATTTCATAATTGAAATAGGCTGCAACAGCAAGCAATGTATGCGGATGGATTTTAGCATAGCTACTGGCGAAAAGGTATCCTGATAGTCAATGCCTTCATGCTGACTATAACCCTTTTGCCACTAATCTAGCTTTGAATGTCTCCACATTTCCATCTGCACCAATCTTTCTCTTGTAGATCCATTTACACCCAATAGGTACTATACCTTCCGATGGATCTACCAAGATCCTAGACTTGGTTTGAGTGCATCGAGTCAATTTCTGACTTCATTGCCTCTAACCATTTCTTAGAGTCGATATCTAATATTACCTCGTAATAGGTTTTGGGATCATCACCATGAACCCCATTACCTACAAGAAATATTTTCTCTACTTCCTCTAAGATAGTACCTAAGTACCTCTTAGGAGGATGGAAAATTCTTTTTTTGATCTACGAGGTGGAGGAGGTAGTGATTGTATTGGCTCAACCTGATTTGGTTCCATTGGTCCTTAGCTCGTTGCTCTTGTGAGACTTTCTCCTCGAGCTTGATCTGCTTTCCAATGCCTGCTATCTTGAATAAACTATTTTTCAAGAAAGATGGCATGCTGACTCACAATCACATTATGGTCTTCTGGAATGTAGAAATAATATCCTAATGACTCTTTAGGATATCCTATGAATTGAGCTCTAAAGGATCTAATAGTCTAACTTAACTGCTTGTTGTCTTTTGACATGAGCCGGACAACCCCAAATTCTGAGATGACTCAGACTTGGATTTTCTTACCATGCCATATCTCATACGGTGTGGTAGGAACGGTTTTAGAGAGAACCCTATTCAGTAAATATATTAGCAGTTAACAGACTATGTCCCCAAAGAAAATCAGGAAGATCTGTGAAGCTCATCATGGATCGGACCATATCTAATAGGGTCCTGATTCCTCCGTTCTAAAATCTCATTGAGTTGAGGTGTTCCAGGTGGAGTCCATTGAGAGACTATGCCATTTTGCTTGAGATAGTCCAGAAATTTTCGACTAAGGTATTCACCTCCTCGATCTGATCGAAGAACCTTAATGGATTTTTTAGTTTGCTTTTCTACTTCATGTCTGAATTCCTTGAACTTTTCAAAGCTTCAGACTTGTGTCTCATAAGATACACATACCCATACCAAGATAAATCATCGATAAAGATTATGAAGTAGACAAAGTTGCCTCTAGCCGGCACATCAAATGGGCCGCACACATCAGTATGTACTAGGGCAAGTAGATCCATGGCCCTTTCCCCATGTCCTACAAAAGGAAGCTTAGTCATTTTGCCATGAAGACATGATTCATAAATTGGATATGACTCAAAAGTCAATGGACTCAATAGCCCGATTTTTTTCTAATTTGTTAATCCTATCTTCTGCTATATGACCTAGCCTTAGGTGCCATAGATACCTATCATTTGGACTATCCCTAGGTCATTTTGATCTTATGGCATTCACATTTTGCTCAATATTAAAGATAGATACATCAATATGTAACTGATAGAGACCGTTAATAAGAAAACCACTTGCAATTTTATTTCTTTCATAAAGAATATTACAATGGTCCTTAAGAAAACTAATTACATAGCCTTCTTGTGCTAAACATGAAACAAAAATCAAATTTTCTGCTTGCTGCAGGCACATAATAACAATTCCTAAGTACTAAATCTAAGCCAGATGGATAGTCGAAGAGGGTAGGTTCCCATGGCCACAGCAGCAACCCTTGCTCCATTTTCGATGCATAGGATCATCTCACCATCCCTCAGCCTCCTGCTATCCTCAAGATCCTGCATGGAAGTGCACAAATGAGCACTAGAACCAGAGTCAAGCACCCAATCTGGATGCAGAAGAAATCGTAAGGTTAGATTCAATAACGAGCATACCTCCAGAAGGACCTGTCTCCTTCTTATTCTTTAGGAGTGGCCAGGTATGTAGGGCAGTTCCGCTTTCAGTGGCCATCAGTATTACAATGAAAATACTTTTCTTTATCAGCGGCCTTCTTCTTTAGCTCTACCTTCTTTTTCTTTCCACTTTCCACCTTCTGCCTTTTCACAGACTTCTTCTTCTTTTCAAAAATTTTTTTTTTTAAAGAAGTCCATTCTATAGCAACTATTGAGCCTTTAGAACCTTTCATAGAAAGCTCAGCAGTAACCAGCATATTCATAAGCTTCGGCCAAAGTATTTCTGAAGTTTATGCATATGGTAGTTCATGATGAATTGCCCATATGCATCAGTCAAGGATTGCAGAATTATATCATTCTATAGATCCTGAGTCTAACTTCACTCCGAGCTTCTTAAGCTCTTCCAAGTCCTTGATCATCATCAGACAATGATCTTGGACTGATTGCCCATCATGCATTTTAGCTTTAAACAATCGTTTAGTGACTAGATATTTGGCTGCACGACTCTGTTCACCAAACAACTCTTGCAGGTGAGCCAACATTTGACGAGCAGTCCATGATATCTTCATGTTGACGCTGAAGCTCATCAGATAATGAGCCCAACATGTAGTATCTAGCCTTATTATCTTCATCCATCCATTTATCAAGAGATGCTCTCTATTCAGCGAACGGACAAGCTGGTAAGGTGGAGGGATCCTGGATCCAATACATGAGTTCAACTTCTCAGAACTCAAAATAATTTTAAAGTTTTGGAGTCAATCCTTATAATTGAGTTTGGTCAGTCTATGGGTGTCCAGGATACGGGCTAGTGGGTTGGATGTAGATATTTTTTTTTTTCTGTAGAGAGTCAAAGTTTCTAGTTAGATTTGTAATTAAGACTTAACCAATTTATTTGAGGGATTTTGATTTTTAAATAAATTAGCTCCCACTATTTTCTTGGATCCCTACACTCCCTTTGTAGAGATGCAAAAATCTCCACGATTACTGATTTCTAGTGGATGGTGCAGTCCCACAAACTGACTCATCACCTTACCTAATAGTTATTGGTGATGGGTTAGCCAATGAGTGAAAAACTCTTGTTCAATGATTCTCTAATCATGGTGCACCCAGGCTTGGTCTCTAATTCATGAATCTCACCATGCCCGAAATATTGACCACTCCTTAGTTAAGTCAGACCCACCATTTGCACAGATTGAATTCCTAATTGGATCTCTCACCATATCCAAAATATTGAGCCTAATCTATCTTCCAGTCTATAGCATCCAATGCCTAATAGACATGGTTACGTCTTCCCAGTGCAATTGAACCACTATGACCAGTCGAGAATAATCAACCCCGAAAAGGGCCAGCATATCTACAATGGTGGAAGACCTTAGACTTAATCTTTTCTTAGAGAGATTTGATTTGGGTCTCTTTAAACTTGACTTGATATAGCCATAACCATTATGACTAACCTAGTGGCATGGGTTAGCTCGGATTATTAGCCACCTTAGATCAAGACTGAGCTGACAAATATGGCCAGGTAAGTGAGACCGGTGGAAGGGATATGCCATTAACTCGATAAGAATGCATTCGAGTTGAGTAGCTCCCAATTAAAAATCAGTCGGTCGTATCTGCCAAACTTACCTTAGACACCAAATTATTGAGCTAGAATCAATCGGGTTAGCCTACAATCCAGACTCTAACCACTGAGCCTAATTAGGATCTTAACTTGATCGATCACTCATGTGACTCAACCTTGACCCAGACTTAATCCTATTAGGCTGGATCAATTTAAGCACTCTTGATCCCATCTAACCAACTCTTGATTCATTTTGATCAACCGCTAGACCTAATTGAGCTACCCAAGCCCGAACTCAATTTTATGAATATATCTTAGATCTAAAAATTTTTAATTTTAGACCTAATATATTTTATAATCTTAATTCTTAATTAAGTTTAGGATTCATAAACAAAATATATATATAAAATTCTAGAGTTTCAGGATCTAAAATTTTGCAGAAAATAAGTTTTAGATTTTTGATTAAGGACGAACGTGTAGCACCCCTACACATCATAAGAATACCCCATTGAATGGGAAGAGAGGGTCTTTAAACCCTACTTTATTCTTATGATCGGATGGCCAAGGAGGATGTCTTAATCAAAAATATGATAAATCTACAAAACTAGTTAGATCTACATCATATATCACATATATAAAAAAATGATCTAACTAAAATATGTTTTGCATACATCTCATGTATCATATCATGGATGTTTTCAGATCTAAATCATCTCATAAATATCTGAAAAATAAGATTTAAATTGATTATATTAAATTAAAATTTATTCTAGATAATTTTGTAGAACTATTCTACAACTAAATCTAAACATGCATCTATCATATCTCATATGAATAAATTAAATAAATTTATTTTTTATTTTTTAGATATAATTATAATATTTATAATATCAAAAAATAGTAAATAAATAGATCTAAAAATTATAATAAATTAAATTAAAATTATGATCATGTTAGACTACACATAGAATAATTCTATTCCTAATCTAGTCATGCATCTCATACATCTTAGATCTAAATTTATTTAATTTTTTAATTTTTTGATTTTAGATCTAATCAAATCTTATGTAATATCTAAAATAATCTAATTATTAGATCAAAAATAAATTTAAAATCAGATCTAAATAATTTTAGAACCTGGCTCTGATACCAGTTGAAGGGAAAAAATCTTATTTTTCGGATCAAGGTTTCGTTCAGATCTGATTGATCAAGAGAAATATTTCAAAAATTTTTTTTTAAATTCTAAATCAGATCTGAGACTCTTTAGATTTGATTTTATTGATTGATAAAATTAAATAAAATAAAAATTAAATTAAATCTAATTTAATTATACCTTTATTTTGGGTAATCCTATTATCCTATGATGATCTTGATGTTTGCCTGAGGTTCTGGATCTAGCCATGCAAGCACCTGGCCTCTACCGGTATCCACTTTAGCTAGGATCTGGAGATCTTCTCTCTTCTCAATCATCCTCAAAAATTAGATCTAGATCTGATCTTGAAGATCTTCAAAAATTTTTTGAAGATAACCTTGTCTCTTGCAGTAGTGCTGCCTTCTTCCTTTCCTGTCGCCTTTTCTTGCTTGGATCGCACCAAATTGGAGCCCAAACCTCTTGGGTGTGGAGAGGAGAGAGAGGATCAAAGATGGCATGAGAAGGAGGGAGAGGGAGCTTGTGGCATGGGCAAAGGGTGAAGCTCTTAAACCTTGGGCAGATAGGGTTTATATAGACCCTGCTGACCATGCAGTGCCACATCATCCCAACCAATCATGGCCCTTTATGCAATCAGATCTAAATCTGATTGATGGGATGACATCATCTAATCCAATCAGATTAGAGTCCCTCAAAACTCTTTACAAGTGGGAGATGTATTAGATCTATATGTTCCTGTTTAGATATATGTGCCCTAGAAGCCAGAATTGGCTGACACTTGTAATACACTTCTAGGGGCAAAATTATAATTTTGACTATAATATCAATAAAATGGGTTATTTTCTATCACATATGTGTATTTAGTGTCTGTGATACATCCTTTGAGTTAATGGTAATGATAATTCATATTTTTCAAGAGTTGAAAATTTAAGACATGAATAATCATTATTAACTCATAAATGCTCCCGACCATAGGATCATCACGAGGATGGTGATTGATCCGGAAAGGTTGGTGTACAATCGCTTCTCTTTAGTAGATGAGTCTTGAGTCTACGGTGTGGAGACACCGGAGCGAGAGTACAGGTACTCGTTAGAGAACGAGGGCACTGAGCGTGACCACCTCGAGTAGTCATTAGGGAGTCTACCTTCTCGTCAATGACTGACTCGATGCTGCAGTAGTGTGTCTGGTTCTTTGACCTGAGATGCATCGGCAGTTCACCTTGAGGGTGTTATAGTTTGACTACACCATTACTCGGTCTCCTAGCCATATGGAATCCTGAGGTGTATGTTGGCTATAGCATGTTCATTGTAGGAACTGGATTGCATCAAGATGGAATCTATCTACCTCGGTGGTAGAGGAGCAGCCCTATGATGATCATGAGAATCAAGTCCAGAAGCCCATGGCCATGGCAGAGTGAAATAATAGAAAGAGTTTCTATTTAGATTTTCACATTGGACTCGAATCGAATGATTACATCATATGACAGAGACTAGGGTTTGACGAGTTCACCTTAACCCTAATCTGATCGGGGCTCAAGATAGAAGAACTTAATCACACAGGTAGCTGCACCAAGAGGTTCGCATTCAGCTCTGATGGGTTGCCACCATATACTGCTAGGTGTCACTGGTGGATTTTGGGAGCAATTAGAATGATTTAGATGATCGATCATTCTAGCTGTTCGAATCAGAAGAGTTCTGATCCATCGAAAGGAGTTTCGATGATGTCGATGATAGAGATCATGACATATCCCATTACCATACAGAACTGAACCTAACTGGGTCACACAAACAAGGGTTTGAATCTGGTGATCATCAATTGAACTGATCTAGTTCAATTGATCTGAATGAGATTCAATTAGGTTCAAGGAAAATCGTGCTAGCACTCGATTGAACCTAACGTTCTTCTTTTGCTATCATAAATAAGTTGTCCTGACTGAGCCAAAGGAGTTTGTGCTCAATCAGAGGCCTTCATATGGTCTGACTGGAGGTTGTCCAAGTCAGAAAAGGTTGTCTTATTTTGTAAGACATTACCTGCCATTTTTGGTCACCTGCCATTTTTGTTCTTTGACTTTGGTCAAAAGTCTACCTTTGACTGGTCAAACGTTGACCATTGACACTTTGACTTTTGACCACATGTCATGCACCTATTGGAGAGCTGGTGGGGGCCTGTCCCCCTACCAGAACCTGGCAAGGAGAAGGGCGCACGCCACCCTTGGCGTGTGCCCAAGTTGGAGGCGCCCTAGGAGTCCTTGTTGGACAAGGACTCCATCTCCTTTTTGGATTCCAATTAGAGTTCTCCTAAGAACCAACTTTGACTGTCTTAGGCACCCTCTAAGGAGGAATCCAGGGGACTCTCTATTCCACCAATCAGATTTAGATCTGATTTCACAAAGGGGTTGTGATTGGTTGGGAAGAAGAGGAGTTGGATCACGCTTAGTCTATAAATAAGACCCTGCGCCCAACTCAAAGAGAATCAATAATTCCCATGCCCCAAGGCTGCCTCTCCCCTCCTTCTCCATGCCAAAGCCACCTTCTCCCTCTCCTCTCCACGTCCAAAAGGAGTTTTGGATTCTTGGTTGGTGCGATTCAGATCAAGAGAAAGGCGATCAAAAGCAAGAAGGCTGCGCTGCTGCAAAGGACGACTGCTGATCTTCAAAAGGAGTTTTGAAGATCCTCCAAGATCAGATCCAGATCTAATTTTTGGAGGATGTGATAGAGAAGAAGAGGATCTCCAGATCCAAGCCTGAGTGGATATCGGTAGAGGCCAGGCGCTTGCGTGGCTAGATCCAGAACCTTCCGCTGCTTACAGGATCATCAACAGGGTAATAGGATTACCCACTTCAAAAGGTAAATTAAATTTGATTTAATTTATCTTATTTTATTTTAATTATTAAAATAATAAGAATCAGATCTAAAATATCTCAAGATCTGATTAGATCAAAGAGAAAAAATTTTTGAAATATATCTCTTGATCTGATCAGATCTGAACGAACCTGGTCCGGAAAATCAGGATTTCCCTTCAACTGGTATCAGAGCCAAGGTTCTAAATTATTTAGATCTGAATTTTAAATTTATTTTAATTAAAAATAATTGATTTTAGATGTCACATGAGATGTGATCAGATCTGAAATTAGAAAAAATTAAAATTAAATGATTTGGATCTAAGATTAGAAGATATGCATGACTAGTTCTAGAATAGAATAGTTCTATAGAATAGTCTTGCATGTTTTTGATTTAATTTGATTAAATCATATTTTAGATCTATTTATTTACTATTTTTTGATATTATAATGTATTTATAATAACATCTAAAAAATAGCAAATAAAAATTATTTAATTTTAAATATCATATGAGATATGATTGATGCATGTCTAGACTAGTTGTAGAATAGTTCTACATAATTGTCTAGATTAGAATTTATTTTGATTAGATCAATTTAAATCTAATTTTTTAGATTATTATGAGATAATTTAGATCTAAAAATATGCATGATTGATACATGAGATGTATGCAAAATATGCCATGATTAGATCTATCTAATTTGTATATGAGATATATGATATAGATCTAAAACTGTTTTGTAGTATTGAATGTTCCTGATTAAGGCCGTTCCGTCCGGTCATAAGAATGAAGAAGGGTTTAAAGGCCCTCTCTTTCCATTCGATGGGGTGTTCTTATGATGTGTGTAGGGGTGCTGCGTGTTCGTCCTTAATCAGAAACCCAAAACTTACTTTTCTGCAAAACCCTAGATCCTGAAACCCTAGGATTTATTGTGCATATTTTGTTTATGAACCCTACTTAATTAAAAATTAAGTTTATGGAATATTAATTAGGTCTAAAATTGAGAATTTCAGATCTAAGACATATTCATAATACTGGGTTCGGGCTTGGGTAGCTCAATTAGGTCTAAGCGGTTGATCAAACCGAATCAAGAGTTGGTTAGATGGGATCAACAATGCTTAAATTGACCAGCCTAATAGGATTAAGTCTGGGTCAAGATCGAGTCACGATCAAGCAAGACCTAATTAGGCTCAGAGGTTAGAGTCTGGATTGTAGGCTAACCCAATTGGTTCTGACTCAACAATTTGGTGTCTAAGGTAAGTTTGGCACATAGACGACCGACTGGTTTTTAATTGGAAGCTACTCGACCTGAATGCGTTCTTGTACGAGTTAATGGCATATTCCTTCCACCGGTCTCACTTACCTGGCCATATCTGTTGACACAGTTCTGATCTGAGGTGGTCAATAATCCGAGCTAACCCATGCCACTAGGTTAGTCATAATTGTTATGACTAAGCCAAGTCTAGTTTAATGAGACCTGAATCAATTCTCCCTAAGAAAAGATTAAGTCTGAGGTCTTCCACCATTGTAGATGTGCGGGCCCTTTCCGGGGTTGATTGTTCTCGGCTGGATACAGTGGCTCAGTTGCACCGAAAAGATGCAACCATGTCTATTAGGCATTGGATGCTATGGGCTGGAGGAGGATGAGTTGGGCTCAATATTTTGGATACGGTGAGAGACTCAATTAGGAATCCAGTCTATGCAAATGGTGGGTCTGACTTAACTAAGGAGTGGATCAATATTTTGGATATGGTGAGATTCATGAATTAGAGACCAAGTTTGGGTGCACCATGATTAGAGAATCATTGAACAAGAGTTGTTCACTCATTGGCTAACCCATCACCAATAACTGTTAGGTGAGGTGATGAGTCGGTCGACTGAGGTCAGTTGGTGAGACCGCACAACCTACCCTAGGAACATACGCATTAAATTATGGGAGCTTCTTCACGATGCTCTCGTATAGGAGGGCAAGTGTAGGGATCGCAAGAAATAAATAGAAGCTAATTTATTTAATAAAATACAGATTTTTCAATCAACTTGATTTCATAGTCATAAATTACAGTATCCAACTAGAATCTCTTGCTATTGCTATTTTGAAAAATGTGCTGTCGTTCAAATCCCCATTAGCACCAGCTATGACCTGGACATACAAGATGATCTGTTGAACCTAATTATAAATGAATTGGGCTCAGATAAAGGAACTCTTCATACAACAATTATTTTCGAGCACGTTTTGAGAATGTTAAAGGCCCACTAGCTATGTGGCACTCATGAAATTCCTCCCATCATATTTAGCGCGCTCGTCCTTCTGCTAATTAAAGAGCATTCTCTTTGAAAAATGGATTGATGGAGATCAATAAGGTCAACATATTACTATCTGTTGGGTCGATGTCTAGTATGCGCTCAGCCCTGTTCACACATGAAGAAGATAATCGGAGAACTTACTCTGCCAAATGTTGGCTCACCCTGCAGGAGATGTTTTTGCATCCAGTCACGCGTGCTGAAACAGTGAGAGTCCATCGCAAGTCACAAGTATCAAGACTATCACTAAAAATGAGCTCTTTACAGGCTGCCGTATGCCGATTGATTGGATAGTCAGTCCAGATTTCATTTGTCTGATGATGCATCAAGGACATTTAGAGAGCTTGAAGAAGCTCGAGGTGTGAAGTTAGGACTTGGATTTGCAGAATGATATTATGGCCGGCATGCCTCCCCTGACTGAATGCATATGGGGCAAATTCTATCATAGGACATTAGCAGCTGCAGTAAACTTCAAAATTCCGACCGAATTAATGATCATGCTGGTCACCACTGAGCTTTCTATGAAAGGTTCTGAAATGCTCAGTTCTGTGCTATGGGAATGGACTTCTATCAAAAGAAAGTCTTATTGAAAAGAAAAGAAGTCTGTGAGAAAGAGCAGAAGTGGAAAAAACGGTGGAGAGGAGCAAAGAAGAAGCGCCGCCCCGACACGGTTGAAAGCCCACCAAACAGCCTTGTCAAAGAAACGTGTTTTCATTGCACAGCACGATCTGGCCTGTGGAAGCAGCACTGCCTACTTATCTTTGGGCCCACCCTGAAACAGAACCAAGAAGAGAAGGTCCATTCTTGGAGGCTATACTGCTTTATCCGCTGTCTAACGCCTCAATATGGTTTCTCTCTACATTCTAGTTGGACCGTGATGACTCCTAGTTCTAGTGCTCATCTGTTCTGTACCTTCCATGCACGGTCTTAAGGATACGCAGAGCTGAGGCGCACTGGGACGATGACTCTATGCATTGACTAATTGAGCGCAATGAGTTGGCTTGCCATGGTCGTGGGCAAATCATCCTCTTTGCATGACCATCTAGTCTTACGGATTAGTTTCTTTTAAAGATAATTATTATGTGCCTCACAGCGGTTAGACAGCAATTTGAATTTCTATTTACCATGCTCTAGCATAAGCCGAACGGCATAATGTGATTTACCTGCTCTTAAGCGGACCATTGCTAATCATTCCTTTATGAAAGAAATACACAATTCACAAATGGTTTCCTTATTAATCGATCCCTTTATCAGTTACATATTGATTGTACGCATATTCGTAACTTATCGAGCAAAACATTGACGATGCCAAACGACACCTAGGGATAGTCAAACGATAGGTATCTATGGCATCCTAAGATTAGGTTCACTATAGCGTAAGATATGACTCAACAATTGTAGAGAAAAAAATGTGCTACTGGATTCATTGACTTTCGGTCAAATTCCAACTTTGTGATTTGCTTCTCCAGGGCAAGAATGGACCAACTCCCTTTTCTTGTAGGACACTGGGGACGAGGCATCAGATCTCCTTGCCAGTACATTACTGATGTGTGCAGCCCATTTGATGTGCCGTGCTTAGAGACATATTTGATCCACTTCGATTACTCTACCTTATGATCTGTTAGGTATGGGTATGTGATAGTCTTATGAGACAGTAAGTCTTGAAGCTTTTCGAAATTGTAGGATATCGGACCATGAAGTAACAAAACATAATTGCAAAAATCCATGATAAGGTTCTTCGATCAGATCGAGGAGGTGAATACCTTAGTAGGAATTCCTAAACTATCTCAAAGATAATGGTATAGTCTCATCAATGGACTCCACAGGAACACCTCAAACTCAATTGGGTTTTAGAATGGAGAAATCGGACTTATGGATATGGTCCGATCCATGATGAGTTCACAGACCTCTCTGATTTTTTCTTTCAGGGACATTCATTATTAACTTCTACTTTAGTTCAACTGATTAGAATTCCTCTAAGACTAGTTCTACCACACCGTATGAGATTATGGCATGGTAAGCAAAACCAAGTCTGAGTCATCTCAGAATGTGGGCTTGTCCGGCTCATGTCAAAAGACAATAGGCGACCAAGTTAGAGTTTAGTCTTTAGTAGCTCGATTCACTTAGGATATCCTAAAAAGTCTAGAATAACTATTTCTACATTCCAGAAAAAGACCATAATGTGATTGTTGAGTCGATATGTAATTTTTATAAAAATAGTTTATTCAAGATGCGGAAATGAAAAGCAGATTGAGCATTAATGAGAAAGTCTCACAAGTATAATAGAGTAAAGGGGACCATTGAAACCAAATCAGATTGAGCAATGTAAGAACATTCCTCTTCCACCTCCATAGATTCGGAAAGGATGTTTCCCACTCCCTCTACAAAGATTTACTTAGGTATTATTATCAGAGGAAGTTAGAGGAAGTATTCATCGTAGTGTTATGGTGCTCATTGGCTGATGATCCCAAAACCATACAATGAGGACGGATATCAGATATTGACTCTTGAGAAATGGTTAGAGCAATGCAGTTAGAATTGATTAATGCACTCGATCAAGTCTGATCTTGGTAGATCACCAAAGTATAGTACTAACTGGGTGAAATGGATCTTTAAGAGAAGTATTGATGCAGAATTGAAAATATGGAAGAACATTCCAAGGCTAACACTAGTGGCAAAAGGTTATGTTCAATGCGAAGGCAGTTGACATCAGGGGATACTTTTTTTTCAGTGGCTAGCTAAAATCCATTCACATATTGCTTCCGTTGCAAGCGTATTTGACTATGAAAATATGGCAAAATGGACGTTAAAAACGGCATTTCTGGAATGAATATCTTGGGATAGTAATCCTATATGAGAACAGTCGACTAGGTTTCACATTCCAGTGATACTTATCACAAGGTTGCAAGCCTGGCAGTAAAAGGCTGCCATATATGGGACCTTAAGCAAGCAGTCTCGGAGCCTGGCAACACCTCATTTCAATGATGTAATTCAAAATGTGTTCGTTTCATCAAAAATGAAGAGGAACCATTGTGTCTTCAAAAAGGTCAAGTAGGGAGTCTGTTGTTTTCTCGTATTGTACGTGCGATGATATCCTTCTTATTAGGGAATTGATATTTCGCATGATGAACAACCAGTCAAAAATTATGGTTGTTCCAAAGAATTTTCAATGAAAGAGACCTAGGATGAAGCATCCTTATTCTAGACAATTAAGGTCTAATAGGCGATAGAGCGAAGTATGATACATAGACTTCGCTCACAGAAGATGTACATAGAGGAAGTACTAAGAGGATTTAGTATGAAACTCTAAGACCGGGATTCAATATCTTTCAGACATGGTTATCTTCTCAAGAAGATGTGCCTAGCCACGACTGAGGAAATAGAACACACTGAAGATCCTTATGCTTCTGCTAGGCTCATGTATGCCTATTGCTATGTACACGACTTTATATAGCCCATGCTTGTGAGTGTCACAAAAGCCAGATTATCAGTCCAAATCCCAGGTGTGAAGAACATTGGACTTCTGTGGAAATGTAATTGCCTTAGTACTTGAGAAGAACTAAGGTGGGGTGGGGATATAATGTGGTCTTGGGTGAACGGAGAAGCTCGCAGTCTAGGGATACACAGACTCAGTTTTATGTGGTGTCGGAATATAGATGATCTGAAAGGTCGACATTTGGAGTCTATTTGTGTTGCAATGGTTGGTGTGTCGTAGTGGATGAGGTCAAGCAAAACTTGATAGCAGTTGCCGATGGAGTAGAGATATATCGTGACATGGCTGCAAGAAGTTCTAAAAAGTGCATGAAAAAGAATTAGAGTAATTGCGCACAGATTCATTCCTCTATACTGCACATAGTGACTCCTATAGCCCTTGTAGGAGCTGATTCTCTCCGGTTCACCAAGAGTCGCGGTTAAGCAATTGGAGTTGGCGGTATACCACCTCATCCACGTATATACTGCTTGAGAAATGTGGGTTATGTAGGTCATATGAGATAGTCAACTCCCGATTACTGGTAGCAGACCTGTGGTAAAGCCATGGGCAGAGAATGGAATTCCTCGTAATAGCCTCAATAAGAAGAGGATATGTATTGTAGTCCATTAGTGCTGACAAAGATTGTTTAGATATTCCCTAGAAGCCAGGAATTCGCTGACAATACACTTCTGGGCAAAATTATAATTTTTGACTTATAATTAGTAAAATGGATTATTTCTATATGTGTATTTAGTGTCTGTTGATAATCCTTTTGAGTTTAATAGGTAATGATAATATTTATTTTCAAGAGTTAAAAATTTAAGAAATAACTCTTATTAAACTATAAATGCTCCCGACCAATAGTCTGGGATGGTGATTGATCTGGAAGGTTGGTTGTATAATTCGCTTTTTCTTTAGTAGATGAGTCTTAAATCTATGGTTAGGACGACATCGGATGTGAGAGTAAGGTACTATTTAGAGAATGAGGCGCACTGCGGTGGAATACCATCTCGAGTAGTTTAGAGGGTCTACCTTCATCAGTTATGTACGACTCAATGCTTGCAGTAGCGATCTCTCTTTTTTGTGTGTCATGGTTTTATCTTGAGATTGCATCGGAATTCACCTTGAGGGTGTTGTAGTCATGAGATGGATAGTTTGACCTACACCATTGATTCGTATTCCTAGCCATTAGAACCTGAGGTGTTATGTTGCCATATAGCATGTTCGTTGTCAGGAACAGGATAGCATTCAAGAATGGATCTATTCTATCCGGGTGTAGAGGGACAGCCCGAATGATGTATCATGAGATCTGATTGCCTGAAGCATGGCCATCATCGGTAAATGAAAGATTCTATTTGAGCATTTGTCCTGTACGGTAATATCGTATACATCATATGATCAGAGACTAGATTTGACGGTTCGCTCTTAACCCTTATTAATCAGGGCTAAGATAGAGAATATTCCATAGGTGTGACACACGCGTTAACAAGTGTGGTTCGCTTTCTGTTTTGGGTGCCGA
>QRFJ01002983.1:198300-286353 GCA_006176705.1 Cocos nucifera | reverse complement strand
TGCTCAAGGGTGTAAACTCGGAGGCTGGTTGTCTTTGAATATTTATATTCTTTTGACAACGGTCATATTTTTTGACATTCTCTATAAAATCATGGTACATCATTGGCCAATAGTAGTCCTATTGAAGTAGTTTGTGAGATTAGGACCTAGCCCCTACATGACCTCCATAGATTCCTTTATGCACTTTCTATAATACGAAATAAGCCTTAGAAGGTTAGAAATATTTCAAAAGTGATAAAGAAATGATATTTTATATAACTTGCCTTCATATAGAGCATACCAGGAAGCCTGATTTCTAAGCTTCCGAGCTTCTTTTGGATCATAAGAAAGATCTCCATTCTTGAGATAAGCAATTAGTAGGTTGATCTAGCTGGGCTCATGATCGACCTGCATTATGGATTGTGGCTTCTCCAAACTTGGGTGTTTTAGAACTTCAAAGAAGACCTCCTTAGGTAGTTCAGTCGGGGCTAGCATGGCCAATTTAGAGAGAAGGTCGGCCCTGACATTCTCTGCTCTTGGAATTTATTTGATATCAAAACTGGTAAAGATTGGGATCATACTCTTCACTTTTTTAAGATATTTGATCATACAATCCTTCCAAGCTTTATAATTGCCACTAACTTGTTTCACTACTAGTTGGAAGTCACTATAAACTTGGAGTCAGTCTGCTTTTAATTCTTTAGCTATCTTCAACTCTGCAATTAGTGCCTTATACTTGGCCCCATTATTTATTGTAGGAAATTCAAAATGCAGCATATACTCTACAATAATTCCTTCTGGATTGACCAAAATTAGACCCACACCTGCACCAAAAACATTGGATGAGCCATCCACATATAAGGCCCAAAAACCTTCAGGAAGGTCTGCTCTTTCTTTGGAAAAATTTGGTTGCAACCATGGAATATCGTTTTCACTTTGCCCAAGTTTGGCTTCATCCGAAATAGTGCATTCCACTATAAAATCTACTGATATTTGAGCTTTGATTGATGGTCGAGGTTGATAGTTGATGTCAAACTCTGTAAGCTCAATTGCCTATTTTGCCATTCTTTTGGAGGCATCTATTCGATGAAGAACTGCCTTGATCAGTTGATCAGTGAGGAGCGTTATAGTGTGCCCCTAAAAGTAAGATCAAAGCCTTTGGGCTGCAATTAACAAAGTATAAGTTAGCTTTTCTAACTTGGTGTACCTAATCTCGACATCCCTCAGAACTCGGCTTATATAGTAGATTGATCGTTATACTTTTATCTCTTCCTTGACTAGGACTGCTATAAGGACTGTCAGAAAGACCGCCAGATAGAGGAATAGTTCTTCTCCAAGTTCAGGCTTTGCTAATAGGGGAGGTGAGTTGAGGTAGTTCTTTAGTTCCTCGAATGCTTATTGACATTCAGTAGTCTAGTAGAAATTCATTGGTTGCTTGAGAACTTAAAAGAAGGACGTACATCGCTCAGCCAACTTTGAGATAAAGTGATTCGGAGCTGCTGCTACTTTTTTTGTTAGGCATTGAACTTTCTTTATTAACTTTAGAGAAATCATTTCTTGAATGGCCTGGATCTTCTCTGGGTTTGCTTCAATTTCGTGCCTTGATACCATGAAATCTAGAAACTTTTCTGAGGTTACTTCGAAGGCACACTTAGTCGGGTTCAACTTTATCTTGTATTTTCGAAGGGCACTGAAGGTCTCTTCAAGATCAGCAATATGATTTATTGAAGACCTGCTTTTTACAAGCATGTCATCCATATTGACTTCCATATTGCGGCCGATCTGCTCCTTGAATATCTTGTTCATTAAATGCTGGTATGTTGCACCTACATTTTTGAGTCCAAAGGGTATGACCTGTAACAATAAAAACCACGGTCAATAATAAAAGCTATTTTCTTCTTATCTTCTGGTGCCATCCAGATTTGATTATAGTCAGAGAAGGAATCCATGAAAATGAGAAGCTCATGATCCGAGGTTGCATCTACTAGTTGATCAATTCTAGATAGGAGGCAACTATGTTTTGGGCAGGCCTTGTTCAACTTCTTAAAGTCTATACACATTCTTCATTTATCGTTTGCCTTCCTAATGAGGACCATGTTGGAGACATAGTCTGGATAGTTGACTTTTCGGATAAACCTAGCTTGGAGGAGTTTATCAACCTCTTCTCCTATGGCCTTCTACCTTTGTGGTGCATAGCCCCATATCTTTTCTTTCATCGATCGATGTTTGAGATCAACAACCAGATGATGTTCCATGACTTTAGCATTAATTCTGAGCATATCTGCAGGGATCCAAGCAAAGACATCTTCATTTTTTGTAGGAAGATGATGAGTTGCTTTCATACTTTTTCTCGTAAGTTGGAGCCGATCTGCACTGTATGCTCTGTATTTTCATCATTCAAAGGGATAAATACATGGTTTTCCATAGGCTCGCCCCACTCCTCAGTAAGGTCATCACAGACGTTCAACCCATCAATAGGATAAGGATCTGATTGGTCATTTTTTTGTAAAGCAATTGAGTTGCAGTATCTTGCCAAAGCTTGATCTCCTCTGACCTCTCTGATTTTGTAGCTTATTGAAAACTTCATCTTCAAATAGTAGGTCAACACCATTGTCCGAAGTGCATTTAGATCAGGTTGGCTGAGAATTATATTGTAAGCAGATGGAGCTCTTACTATAAAAAAATCTACTTGTGCTCTGGACCGAGAATTGCATTGTAAGCAGATGGAGCTCTTACTATCAAAAAATCCACTTGTGCTCTGGACTATCTCAGGCATCGTCTTGCAGCCACAGTTAATGTTATTATTCCTTCAACTAGCACAGCATCATCAGTGAAGCCCACCAACAGAGAGTTCATTGGTCCCAAGCGGTTATTAGGTATGGACATATTAGAGAAAGCATCATAAAATAAGATATCGGTAGAGCTTCCATTATTAATAAGAATAAAGTGTATATCATATTTTGCAATGTTTAAAGAAACTACAACTGCATCATTATTAGGGAATTGAACCCCTTGAGCATCTTTTTTAGTGAAAGCTATGGATTTTTTAGTCCTCTACCTCTTCACTAGCTTTGTCGATCCATTGGCCTCCCCCCATTGAAGTCCTCTAGAGATGGTGTTAACGATGATAAGGGGTGGCTGATCTCCTTGCTATTGCTTCCTCCTCGGCGGTTCTGACTATGACAATGTCCTCGATCAATCCTTCCTTCCTTCAATCCGACATCATAGAAATCAACCAAGTCTGCCTCACTTGATGAGCCCCTTGATCTCATCTTGGAGCTGAATACATTCTTCAGTATCATTGATAAGTGGTAAAAATTTACTAATAAAAGTATTAAATTATAAAATAAATTTATTTATTTTTTTAAAAATTAATATTTTTATTAATCTTATATAGAAAAGAAGACCACTAATATGAAGATCTTATTTTTTTAATTAAGATAAAATAAATTTCAGGCAAAACGGACTTCAAACGAGCCCGAAATTGAATTTCAAAAGAAAAAAGTGGCCCGATTCAAATCGATTCAGAAAAATCGGCTCAGCAGACTGTCCGATTCGACCGCATCAGTAGACCGACCCGCTGATGCTAGGCTGACGTCAGCATTTTTTGCGGTGCACGATGGATCGATTGGAGGGCATTTTGGGAATTTTACATGAAGAAGCACGCTCCGATTGGCTGAAGAATGTGGCGGTCCACGCAACACCAGACTTGCACATGGTCTATAGAGGGTAATTTGGAAATTTTGTCTAATCCGATGGGCGCCTTTCACTGAGATTTGATCGGACGGTCGAAAAGCATGCATTGACGAATGGCATCCACAGCTCCCGATCGAGATCCAATGGCTGAGATTCATCCTGACATTAAACTAAAGATTAGAAGCCTTCCTATGCACGATCGGACGGCCTAGATTCAATCCAACGATTGATCCAATGGCTGGCATGAATTTTGACTTGATCTAGGATATTTTAAAGGGTTTTTAAGCAATTTTTAGATCATTTGATCAACATCCAACGGTCAGAATCATCTAGGATCCTAATTTGACTTATATTATGAGTTCTAAACCTAATTTCAAGAAGATTTTGGTAGGAAATACTCCTCTTAGCCTATAAAGTCTGCTGTTGCCGAAGAAAAGAAAAGAAAAAGGGGGAGAGTGAGGGAAATAAAAAAAAAAGAGAGAGAGGAGAGACAGTAAAAGAAAAAAAAAGAAGAAAAAAAAAGAAGAGAAAGAGAGGAGAGAGGTAGAAAGAGAAGAGAGATTTTTTAGAGAAAGAAAAGGGTTTTTAATTTTTTTTCTTTCGACAATCAGAATAGTGATCAAGGAGCTTTTTCTTCTTCACCAAGTTCTCCACACCAAGAGCGACGGACAATCAATTTTAGCAATCAAACAGTCTAATTTCTTTATGCTTTTTATTTTATTTGCTGTTTTTGAACTTGTTATCATGAACTAAATTTTTTTTTACTAAGGCTAAGGTGTAGCCACTCTTTTGATGCAATATTCAGTATGATTTATTTTTAATTTTTAATTTTATTCATGAGGAGTATATAAATCTGATCTTAATGCTTTTAGATTACTGGCCATCTTCTAATTGATCTGATGAACATAGATGTTATGGACCAAGTACATCTATGTTATTGCTTCTTGATTATATACCTTGTATTATGAATCAAATTAGAATTCATATGCATGCAGGAATTTTAGTGCGCTTTGGACGCAGCGTATTTTAATTAGAGGATTTCACAAAACTTAATGCATTAATATTTATTTAAATTACACCTGGACCAAAGGATAATTAATAAATATTGATAGTTTTGCTATGCCTGGACCAAAGGGTAGTGAATAAATTAGGAGACTCCACCATCACATGAAATAAAATTAATCTAATAAATCTGAATATTGTATTGAACTGAGTTGGTGAACCGATTGCCTTAGTAATCCATTGCTCTTAAGTTTAAAATTCCTAATAATTTACACTCTCTCTATTTTCCTTAAAATTTTTAATTATTTCTTTATTTTGTTCTTTAATTTCTTATTCTCATAAATCGATCTTCTAAATAAAGCATAGGAAAGAGCTTTTCAGTACTTATTTTCCAATCCTCTAGGGACGATACTCTACTCATTTACTTTATTACTTGATCGAACTGGTGCACTTGCCATAGCTATAAATTAGCACGCATCAAGTTTTTGGCACCATTGCCGGGGATTGTGTCTAAAATAATATTAAAATTTTGATCCTAGCTTTACTTTAGAAATTTTATTTTTAATTTTTATTATTTTAAAAAAAAAAAAAATTTAGTGCATGACACGTACTGGACATAGTAACTTACTACCTTTAGATCCAAAAATTGAAAGGACCATTAGAAGACTACAACAAGAAAGAAACATGGCAGCTGAAGATCCTAACGACATCAATCTAGGATTGGATATGGCGACCGAAGGACAGCATGAAGCTATTCGATCCAGTACATCATCCATTAAATGATTACATCACACCATCTGTAGCCGATGCAGCTTCGAGCATCAGGAGACCGCCTGTACGAGCAAACAACTTCGAAATAAAATCGAATGATGATCCAGATGATTCAATCAACTATCCAATTCAGTGGACACGTGCATGATGATCCGAATGCCCATATTTCTAATTTTCTTGAACTTTGTGATACTTTTAAAATTAATGGGGTGTCGGATGATGCTATTAGATTAAGGTTATTTTCCTTTCTCTTTATGGGATAAAGCTAAGAGTTGGCTTCATTCTCTTCCTACAGGTTCTATCACAACTTGGGATGTCCTAGCCCAAAAATTCTTAGCCAAGTACTTTCCACCTTCCAAGACTGCCAAGATGCGCAACGATATCACTTCTTTTATGCAGATGGACATGGAGACACTATATGAGGCTTGGGAGCATTTCAAGGAATTGCTGAGGAGATGTCCACATCATCAACTATCCGTATGGCTTCAGGTACAAACTTTCTATAATGGTTTATCTCCTACTAATCGTTCTATGATTGATGCAGCAGCAGGAGGAACCATTAATCAAAAAATGAAGGAAGAAGCCTTTCGATCTGATCGATGAGATGGCATCAAATAGCTATCAATGGCAGACAGAATGCATGATGCCAAAAAGACTAGCAGCTGTGCAGGGAGTAGATTGCGTGCCAACCTTTACTAGCTGAAATTGCAGCCCTTAGAGCCGAAGTCAACAACTTGAAAGGGAACAGCTATGCATGTTCAGAGCATCACTTGTGACCTATGTGGAGGAGGACACGATACGAGCAATTGCCAGACAGGTAATCCTTTTGCTAAAACAACTGATACAGCTAATTATATTGATAATTTTTTCAGGCCGCAATAAAACAATCCCTACTCCAACACATACAATCAAGGGTGGAGGCAGCACCCAAATTTCTTATGGAGCAATCAAAATGCAGCACAACAACCACCCCCTGGGGTTCCAAGTACCTAAAAAGAAGTCCAACATGGAAGAGCTGATGGTCAAATTTATGCAAAACCAAGAAGCAACTATAAAAAATTTGGAAGCCAAACTTAGGCAGGACCAAGCAGCAGCAATTCAAAACTTGGAGATGCAAATAGGTCAAATGGCTAAGATAATCTCTGAGAGACCTCAGGGATCCTTGCCAAGCAACACGGAGATCAATCCAAGGGAGCAAGTCAATGCTATCATCCTAAGAAGTGGAACAAAGCTGGAGGGCCACATCAGAAGAAAGAGACTGAAGAGCCAACTACAAATAAGGAACCATCAACTAAAATTCGTCAGTCACCAAAACAACCAGCAGATGGATGGTCTCCAAGGTATACAGTTTGCCGATCCAAATGTGAAGCCCTACGTGCCATCCACTACCATTTTCAGAGAGACAAATACAACATCCAGATAAGAAATTTTCTAACTTTTTTCAAAATTTTAAAGAATTTACATATTAATATTCCTTTTGTAGATGCTATTACTCAAATGCCCAGGTATGCCAAGTTTCTCAAAGAAATCCTAACAAATAAGAAAAAGCTGAAGGAGCATGAGAGAATAAATTTGAATGAAGAATGCTCAGCAATACTTCAAAATAAATTACCACAGAAGCTAAAAGATCCAGGGAGTTTTACTATCCCCTGCATTATTGGTGATTGTAGTTTTGATAAAGTTTTATGTGATTTAGGAGCAAGTATTAATCTCATGCCTTTTTCTATTTTCAGAAAGCTGGGTCTAGGAGAACCGAAAGCCTACCACTATTACTCTTCAATTAGCCGATAGATCCATTAAATATCCAAGAGGTATAGTGGAGGATGTCTTGGTAAAGGTAAACAAGTTTATTTTCTCTATTGATTTTATTGTTCTTGATATGGAAGAAGATTATGATGTACCCCTTATTTTAGGGAGACCCTTTTTAGCTACTGGAGGAGCTTTAATAGATGTTCAATAAGGAAAATTAATTCTTAGAATCCAAGATGAACAAGTTACTTTTAATGTTTTCAAAGATACTAAACATCCTGATGATAATCAAACTTGTTTTCTAATTGATATTATTGATAATTCAGTATATGAGAATTCTATAGAAAATAGGTTTGAGACTATAAAAGCTAGCAATGTCCAATTGAAAGAGGGACTCGACCAAACATGAAAGTATTCCAATTGAAGTGGCACCAGATTGATCCACTTTAGAACTCAAAGAAAGTCAAGCTGAAGACTATAAATCAGAACTATTAGATAGGTTGTTTCTTTTCTTTTTAGTTTTGATCATTTTTTCTTTTCTTTTATTTTTCAGTAATTTATTGTTGCTCTTTTACTACTTTGGTGTGTATTTTCAATTTTGTAGAAAAAAATCAATGAGAGCTCAAGCAAAATTTCAAAGCTCCAAAGAACCAGATTGAACCAAATCAGGTGTATTCCTTCCTATCCTTTATTGCACCCTTTATTTTTCTTTCTCCTTTAAGACAATGTAGAATAAGTTAAAAAAAAAAAAAAACCATGTGTCAAGAAGAAAATCTTGAGCAAGATAGACTGGACAAGTGATAAAAGATAGAATTATTTGCTAATGAATGTAATGAGTTAAAGAAGTAGATTAGTTGGTCGAACTTTTAGCAGCCTACTTAGGTCATTAAAAGACTATTAGCACTTTTAATTGCACATGCACACTAACAAGGCAAAGTAGGTATTGATTATAAGGCCAACTGAGGATTCAATTATCACTGAAAATTGATAATTAATATACATTCTAATCAAAGAAACTTGAATTTAAGGAAAGAGCTACCTGCCTAAAAATAAAGTACAAAAGATAGAGTATATGTGGATTGCCCAAAGCTTAGTAATTGGATCTTTGCACCTAGGTCAAGTATGAAAATTCACGTAAAACGGTGAAGGAAAGGCCAGGATGCTCAGCACAGCAAAAAAAAAAAAAAGAAAAGAAAAAAAAGAAGAAAAGGGCAGTGTGAAAGCTACCTTAATTCATGAGTATAAAATTGAGAATGTATAGAAAATTGACCAAAATAGGTGATAAGAGAGGATACTTTTGTCCTTTAATTTAATACTGAAATGCTAAAGTTAGTCATCATGAACACAAGTGCTATAGATCTTTGATGTACTCTAAGGAAGTTTTTAATTGTATTGATTGAAAAATTTGCTTCTGAAGCTCAATACTTAATTAGCAGTATTTTCTAAATTTTTTGATCTTTAGTCCTAGATTTTATCTTCATGATGGATAATCTTATTGAAACATGGTATTAAATAAAACATTGCTAAGGGACTAGCAATGACTAAGTTGGGGGGTGTGATAAGTGGTAAAAATATACTAATAAAAATATTAAATTATAAAATAAATTAATTTATTTCTTTAAAAATTGATATTTTTATTAATCTTATGCAGAAAAGAAAGCCACCAATATGAAGATCTTATTTTTCTGATTCAGATGAAATAAATTTCAGATAAAATGAACTTCAAACGAGCCCAAAATTAAATTTCAAAAAAAAAAGATGGTTCGATTCAAACCAGTTTAGAAAAATTGGCTCAGCAGATCGTCTGGTTCGACTGCATCAGCAGACCGACCCGCTAATGCAGTGTTGATGCTAGGCTGACGTCAGCATTTTTTGCGGTGCACGATGGACTGATTGGAGGGCATTTTGAGAATTTCACATGAAGAAGCGAGCTCCAATTGGCTGAAGAATGCGGCGGTCCATGCAACACCGTGCTCGTGCATGATCTACAGAGGGCAATTTGAGAATTTTGTCTGATCCGATGGACGTCTTTCACTGAGATTTGATCGGACGATCGAAAAGTATGTGCTGACGAACAACATCCACAGCTCCTGATCGAGATCCAACGGCTGAGATTCATCCCGACATTAAACTAAAGATCAGAAGCCTTCCTGTGCATGATCGGATGGTCTAGATTCAATCCAACGATTGATCCGATGGCTGGCATGAATTCCGACTTGATCTAGGATATTTTAAAGGGTTTTAAGTGATTTTTGGACCATTTGATCAACATCCAACGGTCAGAATCATCCAGGGTCCTAATTTGACTTATATTAAGAGTTCTAAACCTAATTTCAAGAGGATTTTGGTGGGAAATACTCCTCTTAGCCTATAAAGTTTGCTGTTGCCGAAGAAAAGAAAAGAAAAAGGGGGAGAGTGAGAGAAATAAAAAAAAAAGAGAGAGAGGAGAGACAGTAAAAAAAAAATAAGAAGAAAAAGAAAAAGAAGAGAGAGAGGAGAGAGGTAGAAAGAGAAGAGAGATTTTTGAGTGAAAGAAAAGGATTTTTAATTTTTTTCTTTCGACAATCAGAATAGTGATCAAGGAGCTTCTTCTTCTTCACCAAGTTCTCCACACCAAGAGCGATGGACAATCAATTTCAGCAATTAAATAGTCTAATTTTTCTATATTTTTTATTTTATTTACTATTTTTGAACTTGTTATCATGAACTAAATTTTCTTTTACTAAGGCTAAGGTGTAGCCACTCTTTTGATACAATATTTAGTATGATTTATTTTTTATTTTTAATTTTATTCATGAGGAGTATATAAATCTGATATTAATGCTTTTAGATTACTGGCCATCTTATAATTGATCTGATGAATATAGATGTTGCAGACCAAGTACATCTATGTTATTGCTTCTTGATTATATACCTTATATTATGAATTAAATTAGAATTCATATGCATGCGAAAATTTTAGTGCGCTTTGGATGCAGCATATTTTAATTAGAGGATTTCACAAAACTTAATGCATTAATATTTATTTAAATTATACCTGGACCAAAGGATAATTAATAAATATTGATAGTTTTGCTATGCCTGGATCAAAGGATAGTGAATAAATTAGGAGACTCCACCGTCACATGAAATAAAATTAATCTAATAACCTGAATATTGTATTAACTGAGTTGGTGAACCGATTGCCTTAGTAATACATTGCTCTTAAGTTTAAAACCCTAATAATTACACTCTCTCTATTTCCTTAAAATTTTTAATTATTTCTTTATTTTGTTCTTTAATTCCTTATTCTCATAAATCGATCTTCTAAATAAAGCATAGGAAAGAGCTTTTCAGTACTTATTTTTCAATCCTCTAGGGATGATACTCTACTCATTCACTTTATTATTTGATCGATTGGTACACTTACCATAGCTATAAATTAGCATGCATCAATCATGATCGTGGTCATGATGGTAGAGGTAGTACTTGTTAGGATTATGCTTGCCAGGATGAGTGCGCATCCTTGTCGACCTCGATAGTTGCTCCTTGATTTTCATCAGCACTTGAGTCTTTAGAGCATTGAGGGAGGCGTAGTTGTGGAACCTTCTGGGGGGAGAGTTCCACCATGCCTTTCGGTCAAGGCTTCTTTGACGGCAAGCTTGAGGAGGGGTTCAAGCTTCACTTGGCTTCTTTTCAACTGCAGGCTTACTAGAATCACCCACCTGCCACTCTCTCGTGGCTTCCTCATTCTTTAACTTGAAGGCTTCTTCAGCTCGGGCATAACCTTCAGCCTGAGCTAGCAAATTAGCAAAATTTCTAAGATATCTCTTCTCCAATAAAAATAGAAGATCATTCTTTTGAAGGCCACCATTCAGCATGGCCATAGCAATAGATTGCTCCAAATTTTGGACCTTCAGTGTAGCAACATTGAAGTGGTTGACGTAAGCTTGGATGGACTTCGCTTCCTTCTACTTGATGTTGATGAGGTAGTTCAAGCCTCGCCTAGGACGTCAGCTGCTGACAAAATGAGCCACAAATTGATGGCTTATTTGGTCGAAGGAGAAGATCGTACTCAACTTCAGTGCCAAGTACCAATTCTTTGTTGCTCCCTTCAGAGTAGATGGGAAGGCTCGGCACAGGATGGCGTCTGATGCACCATCGAGTAGCATCATAGTCTAGAAGGCCTCTAGGTGGTCTATTGGATCAGTGGTCCCATCATAGCTCTTGAATTGGGAGGCTTAAAGTTTGGCAGGATCGATTCCTGCATGATTTGTTAGAAGAAAGGAGGGTCGGTGCAGATATCATCGCCGTGGGTGAGGGGAGCATGGCGGAGTTCCTCGATCTATCAGTTCAACTTTTAGAACCTTTGATCCAGAAGATCCTCTCGATCATGGATCTTGAGGATCTTCTAGCAGAATGGAGGCAGGGATCCTCCGGAGGTTGAGTCATAATCTGAACATGGGCTCTCTGCCCTCTACTTTCCCTTTCTGGGGATCGCCTGATGACTAGCCCAGGTGGGCCATCCCAGCATCGGATCTTGATATTTTGGTGAAGCTCCCTCCAACTGAACTAATGCCGGTGGTTGTTGCTACTACATGGCCTACACGCTTTGGTGAGGCCCTTGACCTGCTGGATTAGTAGATTGAACTACTCCACATCCATCACTACTATTGATGGGGGAGACTGGGATGCCAGAGATGAAGTCAAAGTCAATAGATTTGGATGAGATCTGGTCATGGAGGTGTTAGATCACCTGGTTGATACCTTCTTGGGTGGCATCTTTGCAAAGCTGGTTGGTGAAGAAGAACTTTGAAGAAGAAGGATCTCTATCGAGTACTCCTTTAAGAACAAGGGACCGTGGCCCCTCCTTCTAGCATCAATTCTATTGGTGTAGAATTTGGTTGATGCCAGAATGAAGCTGGAGCTGGAGAAGATGAGGTCATCGATGGTGACCTACAAAATAAAGTCATGTTCAGAGTCAAGGATGGTGGCTCCAGTAGGACCCTTTGATGATCAAGTCAACTCTTCTGGCCAATAGAAATGGAGTACTCAGAAAGATTTTGAGCAGAGTTTATAGCTTGAAGAGAAAACGTATCTGAAGGGTCCCTTATATAGACTGTGTGAGCTCAGAAGTGGCACTCTCAAGTCTTGAAAATATGAGAAGATAGGTCACGAAAAGATGGGAGCAAGTCGAAAGAAGAATCAGCCTCAGTAGCAAAGTTCAAAAATCGAGCTGGCTCACCTTGAGACTGAGCCGGCTAAGTTGAAAACTGGGCCGACTCAGTCCAGGACTGGGTCAGCTAGATCTCAGAGAAAAATCTAGATAGAAAGCAACATTTTTGGGCTATTGGCATGGTACACAACTGGGTCAGCTTAGTTTAGGACTGAGCTGACCCAGTTGCAGGCTAGCTAGCTCAGTCTGAAACTGGGCCGGCTTAGTTTTCGTGGATTATTATTTTGTATACATGGATTGTTTGAATTTGGAGAGTTTTTCTATGAGCTTGGGCTTGACCCTTTATAAAGTATATATACTAAAAATAGGTCAAGATTGCAATGAGGTTGAAATATATTGAATGAAAGCTCTTTTCTTCCTAAAATCTCTTTTTCTCTTCTTCTCTATTCCTTGAATTGTTTGATCATGCTTCTACATTAATCTCTGAGAAGTACTTTCTTATTGCTTGGCTAATCACCATCGATCATGCCAATCCATGTGGAAAGAGCGCGCATTCCTGATAATTGGTATCAGAGTGGTGTTGCATGGAAGAAAGAAAGACACCTAGAGTTTACTACATCCAGGATCTGTTGCATCAGATTTTATTCTAAAACTTCTAGTTTGCTTCGTGGTTGTCTCTAGATTGAGGTGGAGATTGTTTACATGGAGGAATGGTGAAACAGAAGTTTGGAAAGAGGATTTAGGGCTAGTTAGATCTTCTTTGAAGGATAGTTTTGCTGGTATGTATGATTGTGAAGGATGTTAGGGATCTATTCTTGACTTGTTTAAAGTCATGGGATCAAGTAGATTCAAGATGGATTTTGAGAAGTTCGACGGTAAGAAAAACTTTACTCTATGGTAGTAAAGAGTAAAGAACTTATTGGTTCAGCAAAGGATCTACAAGGTTTTAACAAAAGAAAGGTCGAAAAAGATCAGTGTAGAGGATTGGAAAGAGTTAGAGGAAATTGCTTTTAGCACAATCCAGATGTGCTTGACCGATCAAGTTTTGCCTGAGGTTTGCATAGAAACTATGGTAAAGGGGCTTTAGGAGAGACTGGAGAACACATACATGAGGAAGAACATGACGAATAAGCTATGGTTGAAGAAACAACTGTATAGTCTGAGGATGTCCGAAGGTGGAGATCTTGTTACACATATCCAAAGGTTCAATCAGGTGTGTTTTGAGGTGATGAGTTTGGATGTGAAGATCGACGAGGAGGATCAGGCATTGCTGCTATTATGTTTTCCCTCAGGTTTGTATGATGATCTCATAACAACTTTAGTTTATGGAAAGGAGATCCTAAACTATGAAGAGGTTGTTGGTGTGCTTAGATTAAATGAGCAAAGAAAGGAGATCTGCAAGGGAGATCCTAAGTCTGAGATCTTGGCTATGAGTGAAAGGCAGGAAAGATCAAAGCAGAAGACAAGAGGAAAATCCAAGGGCAGGTCAAAGTCTCGCGATCAGAGGAAGATGACATTGAAATGTTTTAAATGTCATCAACCTATACACCTGAGGAGAGATTGTCCCTTTTTGAGATCAGAAAAAGGGAAGGCCAGCAAGGGAGATAATACAGCTTCTGTGAGTAGTGGAGACGATCTACTAGTTATATCAAATGGATCCATAAAGTGTGATACTATGTGGATATTGGATTCAGCATGGTCACACCACTATACTTCTCATCGAAAGTGGTTTGCTACCTACTAGAAGGTCGATGGTGGAAGTGTCAGCTTTGGAGATGATCATCCATGCAAAGTAGCTAGAATTGACTCTATCTGGATGAGGATGTATGATGAGATCATTCGTACATTATCAAATGTCAGGCATGTACCGAAGTTGAAAAAGAATTTGATTTCTTTGGGCTACTTGGAGGAGCAGGATTATGCTTTTAGTAGCCAGGTTGGGAGTGGATGTCTGAAATTTTTCAAGGAAGCTTTGGTGGTGATGAAAAATAGAAGACTGAGCAACAATCTTTATAGAATGGAAGTCTCAGTGGTAAATGATAGTATAAAGTTGCTAACAACAGCACAGGAGGAGCAGATTTTATATCAGCTATGGTACTATTGGATGGGTCATATGAGTGACCGTAGGCTCACAGAACTAAGCAGAAGAGGTATGATCCCAACTCTGAAGAAGGAAGGCATAGATCTTTGTGAGCCATGCATCTTTGGCAAATAGCATAGAATGAAGTTTGCCAGAAGTACTAAGCACAGTGAGGGAGTGCTGGATTTAGTGCACTCGGATGTGTGGGGACCAGCTCCTGTATCAGCTAGAGATGGGGCAAAATATTTTATTACTTTCATTAATGATTTCTCAAGGAAGGTATGGATTTATCTGATCAAAGAAAAATCAAAGGTATTTGTCCAGTTCAGAGCCTAGAGAGCTGAAGTAGAGAAGTAGTCAGGGAGATAGGTGAAGTGTCTGAGATCGGACAATGGAGGAGAGTATACTAGCCTGGAGTTTAGGAGGTACTGTGAGGAAAATGACATCAAACACAATTACATGATGAAGATGACTCCCCAGCAGAATGGTATCGTGGAGAGAATGAATCGGACATTAATCAAGAAGGCATGGAGTTTGAGGCTGCAAACATCACTCCCAAAGTTCTTTTGGGGTGATGCTCTAATTTTTTCTTATTTTCTTGTGAACAGGTTCCTTAATCATAAGCTGAATGGAGGCATTCCAGAGAAGGTCTGGAGTGAAAAGAAGGTGGAGCTTGGCCACCTGAAAGTTTTTGGTTGCACAGCCTATGTACATGTGGAGGCAATCAAGAGGAGTAAATTGGATCCGAAATCTCAAAAGATGACATTCATAGAGTATCCAAAAGGAGTCAAGGGGTACGTATTATGGAACTCTCAGGCACAGAAGTCAGTGATCAGCAGAAACATTATCTTTGATGAGAAGAGCATCTTGAGGAGGTCTGAGATAGATGAAACTAGAAAAAAAAAGATAAATAGTGGTGGCCAGTCAGAGAATGATGGCATGCATGTTACATCCACTTACAGAAGTATTCCTATTGAGGTGGAGCTGGGCAAAAAAGTATTATCTCAGATTGAAAATCAGTATGGAGGGCCGACAGTTTAGACGGATGTATAGGAGTAGCCATAGACATCGGGCAGAGATGTGCTAGTAGGAGTGGCTTTGCACAAGCCCCATCATACTATTAGGAGACCGATCAGATATGATATTGATGAGGTTATCTCCTATGCACTCATCACTGCTAATGGAGATCCAGAGAATTATGCAGAGGCCATGGAGAGTGAGGATCATGATTCATGGATACAAGCCATGATGGAGGAAATGGAATCACTTATGAATAATCAGACATGGCAGCTGGTGGATCTTTCAGAGGGTGCTCGACCTATTGGCTCAAAATGGGTGTTCACAAAGAAAGAAGCGCCTTCAAAATAAGGTGGAGTCAGATTCAAAGCAAGACTAGTAGCAAAGGAATACTCACAAAGGGAAGGGATTGACTACACAAAAATTTTCTCTCCTGTGGTGTGTCATACATCTATTTGAGTTTTGCTATCACTGGTGGCACAGCATAACATGGAATTGAAATAGATGGGCATGAAGACAGCCTTCCTTCATGGGACTTTGGAGGAAAGATCTACATGAAGCAGCCAGATGGTTTCATGGAGATGGGACAGGAAGAAAAGATATATTTATTAAGAAAGTCTTTGTATGGCTTGAAAGAATCCTCTCGTCAGTGGTATCGAAGGTTTGATAGCTTTGTCTTGAGCCTGGATTTCAGTAGATGTGAACATGATTGTTGTATCTACGTCAAGGATATAGATAAGGAGGATGCCCTATACCTGTTATTGTATGTAGATGATATGCTCATAACCAGAAGAAGCATGGATGCTATGAAAAGGTTGAAAAGGGCATTATCATCTAAGTTTGAGATGAAGGATTTGGATCCAGTTGAAAAAATTCTTGGAATGAAGATTTGCAGAGATAGGTGCAAAGGAGTGCTCCATTTGTCATAAGAAAAGTATGTCCAGAAGGTTTTGGAGAGATTTGGGATGGAGAAGGCTAAACCTATAGAGATGCCATTACTGAGCCATATGTCTCTCTCCAAGTTACAGAGCCCCCAGTCAGAAGAGAAGAGAGAGTACATAGAACGAGTCCCTTATGCAAATATTGTAGGCAGTGTGATGTACACTATGGTGTGCTGTAGATCAGATATAGTACATGCAGTGAGCACGATTAGTAGATACATGGCTAACCCTGGGAAGGAACACTGGAAAACATTGAAATAGATATTGAGATATCTGCATGGAACAAAAAATTATGGTTTGATGTTTGGTGGGTAGACAGGAGGATTTGAAGAACAATCTATGATGATGTGTGAAGGTTCAAGTTCTTTGAAAGGGTTTGTTGATGCAAATTATGCTGATGATCTTGATACAAGGAGGTCTACTACTGGATACCTCTTCTACAGATATGGTGAATCGATGTCTTGGAGATCAATCCTTCAGTCAATCATGACCTTGTCTACCACAGAGGCTGAGTACATTGGGATAACGGAGGCTGCAAAGGAAGCTCTTTAGCTTAGGAGGCTGATTGATTAGTTGGGGGTGGAGTAGAGCAAGGTTACACTGTTTAGTGATAGTCAAAGTGCTATGTTGTTGGCACAGAACCTAGTCTATTATGCGTGTACAAAGCATATAGATGTGAGGTACTGTAGGATTAGAGAGCTGGTGGAGGAAGGTGAAGTAGAACTGATGAAGGTTCATACTAAAGAGAATTAGTCTGATGCACTCACGAAGGTACTCCCCAGTGACAGCTTTCAGAGATGTGTGGCACGGATGGGACTGTTGAGAAGAGATGTATTCACAAAAACATGGAAGTTCCAAGGTGGAGAATGTGAGCTCAGAAGTGGCACTCTCAAGTCTTGGAAATATAAGAAGATATGAGCGAGCCGAAAGAAGAATCAGCCTCAATAGCAAAGTTCAGAAATTGGGCTAGCTCACCCTGAGACTGAGCCGGCTAAGTTGAGAACTGGGCCGGCTCAGTCTAGGACCGAGTTGGCTAGGTCTTAGAGGAAAATCCAAATAGAAAGTAGCATTTTTGACTCAACTTAGCCGGCTCAGTCTAGGACCGAGTTGGCTAGGTCTTAGAGGAAAATCCAAACAGAAAGTAGCATTTTTGGACTATTGGCATGGTACATAACTGGATCAACTCAGTTCTAGACTAAGTTGACCCAATCGTAGGTTAGCCGGCTCAGTCTGAAACTAGGCCGGCTCAATTTTTATGGGTTATTATTTTATATACGTGGGTTGTTTGGGTTTGGAGAGTTTTTCTATGAGCTTAAGCTTGACCCTTTGTAAAGTATATATATACTAAAAATAGGTCAAGATTGTAATGAGGCTGAAATATACTAAATAAAAGCTTTTTTCTTCCAAAAATCTTTTTTTTCTCTTCTTCTCTATTCCTTGAATTGTTTAATCATGCTTCCGCATTAATCTCTAAGAAGTACTTTCTTGTTCTTTGGCTAATCACTGGCAGCTACACTGATCTATGTGGGAAGAGCGTGCATTTTCGACAGGCGGAGCCTATAACAAACTGATGGTAATAGCCGTAACTATCTAGTAGTAGGCCGTTCGAGGTCACGTGAAGTTTATTATAGAAAGTAGTGTCCATTGTCATGACGTGCTAGTTTGTTGGAAATTTAATAGTTGAAGTTCGGATGTCTCTGAGATCATCTATGTGTTGACTGATAGCTACCGTATTAAGATGCCGAGATCTTTCTAGCGATAGAGAGAAGATTGATTGAAAGGAATCCTTTGGGTATCTGGAAGGAGTTCGGAAGGAGTTCCGTTAGAGGAATCCAGCTTGAAGGAGTTTGGAAAGAGTTCCATTGGAAGAATCCGGCTTGAAGGAGTCCGAAAGGAGTTTCGCCGGAGGAGCCTAGCTTGAAAGAGTCTGGCTAGAAGGAGTTGTTCGACTTGAAGGAGTCTGGGAGGAGGTCTGTTGGAGGATGACTATCTTGAGATCATTCTGAGACAAGACACCAAGCCAAACTTCAGCAGGAGCGGATTTAACCCCAACAGGAATATTTTCAATTTAGCCAATTGAGAATCATGGATCATTTAAATAATTCTTATTTTTCTCACAATTAACCAGTGATATCTAGAGTATGTAGTGGCAACCTAGCATAACTGAATAATTGAACCTCTAGTACAGTTACCGTGTGATTTAGTTCTTCTATCATGAGTCCCGATAAGATAGAGGTTATAGATAACTCGTCAAACCTCATCGCTTGTTATATGTAATATTCAATGGACTAAGTTCATATGTGAAATCTTATAAAAACTTCTTTCCATCATTCACACTACCATGGCGCCCATGGATTTCTAAACTTAGTCTTATTAATAACATAGGACTACTTCTTATCTATCGATAGATCCTATCTAGGTGCAAACCCTACTCCTACAATGAACCTACTATATGAAGAAAACCAATCAAGGGTTCTAGGATTAGCTTTTAAAACATTTTCAAAATCATAGCAAAAAAAATGAATTAATCACATCAATTCATGAATAAAATAACATAAAATCTTACATCTAGGATCTTATTACATGATCAAAGCATGATATTAAATCAAAAATTAAAATATTAAAAGAAAAAATATTGATCACATCAACATAGATCTACATAAGATCTAATCTAAATATCCAATAGGGAGATCAAATCATCCTTATCTTTGCAACTCAAGTTTCTTAACTTGCTGATCTGGGCTAAGATTGTTGCTCTAAGCTGCACATGCATTCGGCCTCTACAGGTTATCCACACGAGCCCTCGATCGTAGACTAGAAGTCTGATGCTGAAAATCATCATAATATGCTAGTACTGTGTTGACCCTTCTTCAATGATTGATCTGGATCTTTCTTCTTCAAAACTTAAACACTTCAATAAGTAGAAGGGAGGAGGAAGACTTGTGAATTAGAGACACTCAAAACTCACAAAAAAATTGAAGAAAAAAAATCTAGAAGAAAACCCTAGAAGAAGACCCTCTTCTTCTTCTTTGTTCTCTCACCTAGATATCTTGATTGATGTCTTTACAATTCCCATGCCCTAGACCCTACTCTCCTAGGTTTTCCATGTCCCAATAGGCCTCTGAAATCTCTATAATCTCAAAAAAAATGAAGCCAAAAATTATTTTATAGATGAAGATATAGAATAATCCTTGACTAGGTTAAATACCCAATCAAGAGTTATCCAAATAAGGCTAGACTTGGGGCACCCAACTCTTGGGCATCCCCTCCTTTATTTTTACATGAATCATCTACTCTTATCGCACAAAAGCCTCTCGTAAACCCATGAAAATTCTAGAAGAAAATAGGGAGTGGATGGCATAGTATGGAAAGAGTTTTGATTGCTTTAAAATTCTATTTCATAGAATTTAAATCAGCTCAAACTCCTTTGACCTGGTCCACAACATCTTATCATATAAGAAAGAAAGGGGGTGACTTGGGGTGCTCATGAACTCCTAGAGAGTGGATTTTCCATGCACAAAATTTTCAAAGAAGGCATGGGGGGGTGCTGGGATTACATGGCGCAAGGATTAGGAGTCCTAATCATACTAGAACTCCTATTTTGACTTGGTCCAACTTGATCCTTGGACCAAATTAAATCAAGATTTATTTAATCTAATTAGAATAGATCTTAGTCTAACTAATAATATAATTAAATTAAATTAAATTAGATTTAATTTTAATTTAATTTTTTAATTAAATTAGAAATTGGGTAGATACAAGTCCTAATTAAATTAGGACTCGTTCTTTCTTACAATTGGCTCATCCAATAAACCAATTAGACTTGATTTAATCAAGTTCAAACTAAATCTATTTAAATTATATTTAATTAGACTTAATCTTAATTTTTTACTTAATCAATTAAGCTAATTAGTAATCCAATTGCTAATCGATCCTCCCGTAACTCTTGCATTAGGTCAAACATCAATCTATTGACTATTTGACCTAATAACGATTTTAAATCATCGATCAACCATTTGATCAGATTGAGAACTCTTATATGTGTGTGACCCTTTAGATTCAAACCTAAGATGATAGCATAAAAATAAATTTTTATACCAATCGGAGTGACCATCTAGCAATGGTATCCGACGGTCGGATAGGTCAAATGTATAGAACAACATCCTTAGAACTTATGGAGATAGAATTTCTATATAATTCATCCCCTTGATCAGAATGCTTGTAGGATACCTCAGAGTTTAACTGTCAACCCCGATTAGGTCATCCACATTGTATTTCAAAATACCAAATCCATATTATGGAATACCCTGGCCAAGGATTTTGCTATATTGAAATATAGTGGTGCATTCTTCTCCAACTCTTAGAGTGGTCAATCCCATCTTGATCACTCACTGACTTCGCAAGTACTTGACTATACCCAAAAATCTTTTATTACTAAATTAGAAATTCAATTAGTTTGGTACCAAAGCATAGTGAATTGCTTGCAAGCCACTGTGGTAATCTCAGATCTAAGGAATATTTATACCTATATCCCATTAGAGTAATTTTTGACGGCAGAATACTCTGAAGTTGATTACATCTAGTGACGATGTATCCATTAAACTTACTTGTATGCCATACCAGTATCTCCACACTTCTTGGTTAAGAGAATAGCCAACCTATATGGCATACAATGATCTATGCACGATAAACGCTGTCGTCCTAATTAACAGCGTATCATTTGGTCGTGAACTATTTAAGAACTAATCGATAAATTCTCTCTTTATCAAAATTAAATAGTCCTAAGGACTTCATCACAATAATGAAGTTCATTAGAAGATGTAGACCTTGTGATGAAAATGCCAAAATATTTATTTTATTTATTAATAAATTAATTATAATTATAAGATAGTACAATCATCAATAGGCTGATGATTGACTTTGGGACATATTTTTCAACAACTTTTACTCATCCTAAAGCTACTTGGTATAGTATCTAATATCCATCTTTGACTTGTGGTCGTCGAACTGTTAGATATGTGTGCCCTAGAAGCCAAAATTGGCTGACACTTGTAATACACTTCTAGGGGCAAAATTATAATTTTGACTATAAATAATAAAATGGGTTATTTTCTATCACATATGTATATTTTGTGTCTGTAATACATCCCTTGAGTTAATGGTAATGATAATTCTTATTTTTAAGAGTTGAAAATTCAAGACAAGAATTTTCATTATTAACTCATAAAATGCTCCTGACCATAGGATCATCATGAGGATGGTGATTAATCCGGAAGGTTAGTATACAATTACTTCTCTTTATAGTAGATGAGTCTTGAGTCTATGGTGTGGAGACACCGGAGCGAGAGTACAGGTACTCGTTAGAGAACGAGGGCACTGAGCGTGACCACCTCGAGTAGTCATTAGGAAGTCTACCTTCTCGTCGAATGACTGACTCGATGCTGCAGTAGTGTGTCTGGTTCTTTGACCTGAGGTGCATCGGCAGTTCACCTTGAGGGTGTTATAGTTTGACTACACCATTACTCGGTCTCCTAGCCATATGGAAACCCTGAGGTGTATGTTGGCTATAGCATGTTCATTGTAGGAACTGGATTGCATCAAGATGGAATCTATCTACCTCGGTGGTATGAGGAGCAGCCCTATGATGATCATGAGAATCAAGTCCATAAGCCCATGGCCATGGTAGAGAGTGAAATAATAGAAAGAGTTTCTATTTAGATTTTCACATCGGACTCGAATCGAATGATTACATCATATGACAGAAATTAGGGTTTGACGAGTTCACCTTAACCCTAATCTGATCGGGGCTCAAGATAGAAGAACTTAATCACACAAGGTAGCTGCACCAAGAGGTTCGCATTTTTAGCTCTGATGGGTTGCCACCATATACTGCTAGGTGTCACTGGTGGATTTTGGGAGCAATTAGAATGATTTAGATGATCGATCATTCTAGTTGTCTAAATCAGAAGAGTTCTGATCCATCGAAAGGAGTTTCGATGATGTCTGATGATAGAGATCATGACATATCCCATTACCATACAGAACTGAACCTAACTGGGTCACACAAATAAGGGTTTGGAATCTGGTGATCATCAATTGAGACTAATCCAGTTCAATTGATCTGAATGAGATTCAATTAGGTTCAAGGAAATCGTGCTAGCACTCGATTGAACCTAACGTTCTCCTTTTCCTATCATTAAAAGTTATCTCGACTGAGCCAAATGAGTTTGTGCTCACTCAGGTACCTTTATCTGGTCTGACTGGAGCTTGTCCAGGTTAGAAAAGGATTGTCTTAATTTATGAGATAAATTTAAGACAACACTTGCCATTTTTCATCATCTGCTAATTCTTGTCCTTTGACTTTGGTCAAATGTTGACCTTTGACCCTTGGACATCTACCCATATGTCATGCACTTATGGGAGAGCAGATAGGGGTTTGTCCCCTCACTAGAAATTAGAAATAAAGGGGCACATACCTAGGATGGTGTGCGCCCATGGATAGGGATGCCTGGAGTCCCATACGGATGGGACTTCAGGTTGCTTCTTGGATTCAAACTAGGTGACCCTCACCTATGGACTTTGACCAATCTTAGGCACCACCTTAGGATGAATCTATGGGTCTCTCATCTGATTGGATCAGGTGATGTCATCCCACCAATCGGATTTAGATCTGATTAAATAAAGCAATGTGATTGGTCGGGGTGATGTGGCATTGCATGGTGCAGCAGGGTCTATATAAAGACTTATCTGCGCCCACTTTACATAGACTTCTCTCCTAGCCATGCCCTAAGTCTGCCCCTCTCCCTCCTCTATACCATCTTTCTCATCCTCTCTCTCCTCTCCACGCCCAATGAAGTTGGGCCTTCAGATTAGTGCGGTTCAAGCAAGAAAAGGCAAACGAGAAAGAAAGAAGGCAGTATTGCTGCAGCGATGACAGCAGATCTTCGAAAGGAGTTTCGAAGATCCTCCAAATCAGATCCAGATCTAATTTTTGAAGGAAAAAAAGAGAAGGAGAAGATCTCTAGATCCAGTTTGAGTGGATACCGATAGAGGCCAGGCGCTTGCGTGGCTAGATCTAGAACCTCAGGCAATCAGTAGATCATCAACGGATAATTAGATTATCCAGAATCAAGGTAAAATTAATTTAGATTTGATTTAATTTAATTTTTTTGATTATTAAATCATAAAATTAGATCTAAAAAATGTTATATCTGATTAGAAATTAAGAGAAAATTTTTGAAATATGCCTCTCAATCCAATCAGATCTGAACGAACCTGACCCCAGAAAATCAAGATTTTTCTTCAACTGGTATCAGAGCTAGGTTCTTATAAAATTTACTTAGATCTAATTTTAATCTTTATTTTAAATTTAATAATTTTAGATATCACATGAGATGTGATTAGATCTAAAATTAGAAAAATTAAAAAATTAAAATTAATTAATCTAGATCTAATATGTATGAGATATGCATAACTAGTTCTAGGAATAGAATAGTTCTATAGTGTAGTCTAGTATAATCATAATTGATTTAATATGATTAAATCATAATTTTTAGATCTCTTTATTTACTATTTTTTGATATTATAAATATTATAATCAACATCTAAAAATAGAAAATAAATTAAATTTAATTTGTATCATATGAGATATGATAGATGCATGTTTAGACTAGTTGTAGAATAGTTCTACAATAGGGTCTAGATTAGAATTTTATTTGATTAGATCAAATTTAAATCTAATTTTTTAGATTATTATGAGATAATTTAGATCTGAAAAATATGCATGCATGATACATGAGATGTATGCAAAATATGCCCTTTTAATTAGATCTAATTTTTTTATATGAGATATATGATATAGATCTAATTAGTTTTTGTAGATTATTATATTTCCTGATTAAGGCGTTCCTCCTTGGCCGTCCGGTCATAAGAACAAAGTAAGGGTTTAAAGGCCCTCTCCTTCCCATTCGATGGGGTGTTCTTATGATGTGTAGGGGTGCTGCGTGTTCGTCCTTAATCAGAAAATTAAAACTTACTTTCTGCAAAATCCCTAGATCCTGAAATCCCTAGGATTTATTGTGCATATTTTTTTTATGAACCCAACTAAATTAAGAATTAAGTTTATGAAATATTAATTAGGTCTAAAATTGAGAATTTTCAGATCTAAGACATATTCATAATACTGGGTTCGGGCTTGGGTAGCTCAATTAGGTCTAAGCGGTTGATCAAACCGAATCAAGAGTTGGTTAGATGGGATCAACAATGCTTAAATTGACCAGCCTAATAGGATTAAGTCTGGGTCAAGATCGAGTCATATGAGTGATCGATCAAGCAAGACCTAATTAGGCTCAGAGGTTAGAGTCTGGATTGTAGGCTAACCCAATTGGTTCTGACTCAACAATTTGGTGTCTAAGGTAAGTTTGGCACATACGACCGACTGGTTTTTAATTGGAAGCTACTCGACTCGAATGCATTCTTGTGCGAGTTAATGGCATATTCCTTCCACCGGTCTCACTTACCTGGCCATATCTGTTGACACAGTTCTGATCTGAGGTGGTCAATAATCCGAGCTAACCCATGCCACTAGGTTAGTCATAATTGTTATGACTAAGTCAAGTCTAGTTTAATGAGACCTAAATCAAATTCTCCCTAAGAAAAGATTAAGTCTAAGGTCTTCCACCATTGTAGATGTGCGGGCCCTTTCCCGGGGTTGATTGTTCTCGACTGGATTACAGTGGCTCAGTTGCACCGAAAAGATGCAACCATGTCTATTAGGCATTGGATGCTATAGGCTGGAGGATGGATTGGGCTCAATATTCTGGATACGGTGAGAGACTCAATTAGGAATCCAATCTATGCAAATGGTGGGTCTGACTTAACTAAGGAGTGGATCAATATTTTGGATATGGTGAGATTCATGAATTAGAGACCAAGTTTGGGTGCACCATGATTAGAGAATCATTGAACAAGAGTTGTTCACTCATTGGCTAACCCATCACCAATAACTGTTAGGTGAGGTGATGAGTAAGTTGGTGGGACTGCACCACCCACTAGAAATCAGTAATCATGAAGATTTTTGCATCTCTACAGAGGGAGTGTAGGGATCCAAGAAAATAGTGAAAGCTAATTTATTTAAAAATAAAATTTTTAAACAAATTGGTTAAGTCTTAATTACAGTATCTAACTAGAAACTTTGACTCTCTATAGAAAAATATCTGCATCCAACCCACTAGCACGAATCCTGGACACCCATAGACTGACTGGACCAAATTACAAGGATTGGCTCCAGAACTTCAAAATCATTTTGGGTTTTGAGAAGTTAACTCATGTATTGGATCAGGACCCTCCCACCTTACCAGCTCGTCCATCCGCTGATCAGAGAGCATCTCTGGATAAGTGGACAAACGAAGATAATAAGGCCAGATACTACATGTTAGGCTCGATGTCTGATGAACTTCAGCACCAACATGAAGATATCAAGACTGCTCGCCAAATGTTGGCTCACCTATAGAAGATGTTTGGTGAATAGAGTCGCGCAGCCAAGTATCAAGTCACTAAATGACTGTTCAAGGCTAAGATGCGTGATGGGCAGTCAGTCCAAGATCATTGTCTGATGATGATCAAGGACATGGAAGAGCTTGAGAAGCTCGGAGTGAGGTTGGACTTGGATCTGTAGAATGATATAATTCTGCAATCCTTGACTGATGCGTATGGGTAGTTCATCATGAACTACCATATGCATAAACTTTAAAATTCCTTAGCCGAACTTATGAACATGCTGGTTACCACTGAGCTTTCTATGAAAGGTTCTAAAGGCTCAGTACTTGCTATGGAATGGACTTCTTTCAAGAGAAAGTCTTTTGGAAAGAAGAAGAAGTCTGTGAAAAAGCAGAAGGTGGAAGGAGGAAAGAAGAAAAAAATAGAGCTGAAGAAGAAGGCCACTGACAAAGGAAAGTATTTTCATTGCAACAAGGATGGCCACTGAAAGTGAAACTGCCCTATTTACCTGGCCATCCTAAAGAAGAAGGAGGCAGGTACTTTTGGAGGTATGCTCGTTATTGAGTCTAACCTTATGGTTTCTTCTACATCCAGTTGGGTGCTTGACTCTAGTTCTAGTGCTCACTTGTGCACTTCTATGCAGGGTCTTGAGAATAGCAGAAGGCTGAGGGATGGTGAGATGATCTTGCACGTTGGAAATGGAGCAAGAGTTGCTGTCGTGGCCGTGGGAACATACCCTCTTCGACTACCATCTGGTTTAGACTTAGTATTAAAAGACTATTTTTATGTGCCTACAGCAAGCAAGAATTTGATTTCTATTTCTTGCCTGGCATTAGAAGGCTATGTAATTAGTTTTCTTAAGAACCATTGTAACATTCTTTATGAAAGAAATAAAATTGCAAGTGGTTTTCTTATTAACGATCTTTATCAGTTACATGTTGATGTATCTATTTTTAATTTCGAGCAAAATATGAATGCCATAAAATCAAAATGTCCTAGGGATAGTCCTAATGATAGGTATCTATGGCACCTAAGATTAGGTCATATAGCAGAAGATAGGGTTAACAAATTAGAGAAAACTGTGCTATTGAGTCTGTTGACTTCTGAGTCATATCCAATTTGTGAATCCTGTCTTCATGGTAAAATGACTAAGCTTTCTTTTATAGGATTTTATTTACATGTTTTATTTATGAACCCTAAACTTAATTAAAAATTAAGATTATGAAATATTTTTGATCTAAAATTAAGAATTTTTAGATCTAAGATATATTCATAAAATTGGGTTCAGACTTGGGTAGCTCAATTATGTCTAGTGGTTGATCAAACCGAATCAAGAGTTGGTTACATGGGATCAAGAGTGCTTAAAGTTGATCAGCCTAATAGGATTAAGTCTGGGTCAAGGTTGAGTCACATGAGTGATCGATCAAGTTAAGATCTAATTAGGCTCAGTGGTTAGAGTCTAGATTGTAGGCTAATCCGATTGGTTCTAGCTCAACAATTTGGTGTCTAAGGTAAATTTGGTAGATATGATCGACTGATTTTTAATTGGAAGCTACTCGACTCGAATGCATTCTTGTCGAGTTTATGGCATATCCCTTCCACCGATCTCACTTACCTGGCCATATTTGTTAGCTCAGTCCTAATCTAAGGTGGCTAATAATCCGAGCTAACCTATACCACTAGGTTAGTCATAATGGTTATGGCTATGTCAAGTCAAGTTTAAAGAGACCTAAATCAAATCTTCCTAGGAAAAGATTAAGTCTAAGGTTTTCCACCATTGTAGATATGCGGGCCCTTCCCGAAGTTGATTATTCTCGACTGATCATAGTGGTTCAATTGCACCGAAAAGACACAACCATGTCTATTGGGTAATGGATGCTGTTGGATTGGGCTCAATATTCCAAATATAGTGAGAGATCCAATTAGAATCCAATCTATGCAAATGGTGGGTCTGACTAAACTAACGAGTGAATCAATATTTCGGGCATGATGAGATTCATGAATTAGAGACCAAGCCTGATGCACCATGATTAGAGAATCATTGGATAAGAGTTGTTCACTCATTGGCTAACCCATCATCAATAACTGTTAGGTGAGGTGATGAGTCAGTTGGTGGGACTGCACCACCCACTAGAAATCATTAATCGTGGAGATTTTTGCATCTCTATAAAGAGAGTGTAGGGATCCAAGAAAATAATGGGAGCTAATTTATTTAAAAATCAAAACTTCTAGATAAATTGGTTAAGTATTAATTATAAAATCTAACTAAAAACTTTGACTCTCTATAGAAAAAAGAAAAATATCTGCATCCAACCCACTAGCCCGTATCCTGAACACCCATAGACTGACCGAACCCAATTACAAGGATTGGCTCTAGAATTTTAAAATTATTTTGGATTTTGAGAAGTTAACTCATGTATTGGATCAGGATTCCTCCACCTTACCAGTCCGTTCATCCGCTGAATAGAGCACATCTCTTGATAAATGAATGAATGAAGATAACAAGGTTAGATACTATATATTGGGCTTGATGTCTGATGAGCTTCAGCACCAACATAAAGATATCAAAACTGCCCGCCAAATGTTGGCTCACCTGCAAGAGTTGTTTGGTGAACATAGTCACGCAGCCAAATATCAGGTAACTAAACAACTGTTTAAGACTAAAATGCGTGATGGACAGTCAGTCCAAGATCATTATCTGATGATGATCAAGGACTTGAAAGAGCTTGAGAAGCTCAGAGTAAAGTTAGACTAGGATCTACAGAATGATATAATTCTACAATCCTTGACTGATGCATATGGGTAGTTCATTATGAACTACCATATGTATAAACTTTAGAATACTCTGGCCGAGCTTATGAATATGCTGGTTACTACTGAGCTTTACATTAAAGGTTTTAAAGGCTCAATATTTGCTATGGAATGGACTTCTTTCAAGAGAAAATCTTTTGGAAAGAAGAAGTCTATGAAAAGGTAGAAGGTGGAAGGTGGAAAAAAAAAAGGCAAAGCTGAAGAAGAAGACTGCTGACAAAGAAAAGTATTTCCATTGTAATACTAATGGCCACTAGAAGCGAAACTATCCTATATACCTTGCCACCCCAAAGAATAAGAAGAAGACAGGTCCTTCTGAAGGTATGCTCATTATTGAATTGAACCTTATGGTTTTTTCTGCATGCAGTTGGGTGCTTGACTCTTGTTCTAGTTCTCATTTGTGCACTTCTATGCAGAATCATGAAGATAGCAGGAAGTTGAAGGATGGTGAGATGATCCTATGCATCAAAAATGAAGCAAGAGTTGCTGCTGTAGCTGTGGGAACCTATCCTCTTTGACTACCATCTGACTTAGATTTAGTACTTAGGGATTGTTATTATGTGCCTGCCGCGAGTAGGAATTTGATTTCTATTTCATGTTTAGCACAAGAAGGCTATGTAATTAGTTTTCTTAAGGACCATTGTAATATTCTTTATGAAAGAAATAAAATTGCAAGTGGTTTCCTCATTAATGGTCTCTACTAGTAACATATTGATGTATCTATCTTTAATATTAAGCAAAATGTGAATGTCATAAGATCAAAATGACCTAGGGATAGTCCAAATGATAGGTATTTATGGCACCTAAGACTAGGTCATATAGCAGAAGATAGGGTTAACAAATTGAAGAAAATCAGACTATTGAGTTCGTTAACTTTTGAGTCATATCCAATTTGTGAATCATGTCTTCATGGCAAAATAACTAAGCTTCCTTTTGTAGGACATGGGGAAAGGGCTACAGATCTACTTGCCCTAGTATATACTGATGTATGCAGTCCATTTGATGTGCCCGCTAGAGGCAAATTTGTCTACTTCATAAGCTTTATCGATGATTTATCTCGGTATGGGTATGTGTATCTTATGAGACACAAGTCTGAAGCTTTTGAAAAGTTTAAGGAATTCAGACATGAAGTCAAAAAGCAAACTAGAAAACCCATTAAAGTTCTTCGATCAGATCGAGGAGGTGAATATCTTAGTCAAAAATTTTTAGACTATCTCAAGCAAAATGGCATAGTCTCTCATTGAACTCCACCTGGAACACCTCAACTCAATGAAATTTCAGAATGGAGGAATCAGACCCTATTAGATATGATCCGATCCATGATTAGCTTCACAGACCTTTCTGATTTTCTTTGGAGATATAGTCTGTTGACTACTATATATTTACTAAATAGGGTTCTCTCTAAAACCATTTCTACCACACCGTATGAGATATAGCATGGTAAGAAATCAAGTCTAAGTCATCTTAGAATTTGGGATTGTCCGACTTATGTCAAAAGACAACAAGCGGACAAATTAGACTATAGATCATTTAGAGCTCGATTTATAGGATATTTTAAAAAGTCATTAGGATATTATTTCTATATTCCAGAAGACCATAATGTAATTGTGAGTCGGCATGCCATCTTTCTTGAAAAATAGTTTATTCAAGATAGCAGCATTGGAAAGCAGATTAAGCTCACGGAGAAAGTCTCATAAGAGCAACGAGCTAAGGACCTTGTGGAACCAAATCAGGTTGAGCCAATACAATCACTATCTCCATCTCATAGATCGAAAAGGATTTTTCATCCTCCTAAGAGGTACTTAGGTACTATTTCAGAGGAACTAGAGGAAATGTTTCTCGTAGGTAATGGGGTTCATAGTGATCCCAAAATCTATGATGAGGTGATATTAGATATCGACTCCGAGAAATGGTTAGAGGCAATGAAGTTAGAAATTGACTTGATGCACTCAAACCAAGTCTGGACTTTGGTAGATCCATCAGAAGGTATAGTACCTATTGAGTGTAAATAGATCTACAAGAGAAAGATTGTTGTAGATAAAAATGAGAAGACATTCAAAGCTAGATTAGTGGCAAAAGGTTATAGTCAACATGAAGGCATTGACTATCAGGATACCTTTTCGTCAGTAGCTATACTAAAATTCATCCACACAATGCTTGCTGTTGCGGGCGGTCTGGTTTGGTTCTATTATGGTCGGGCTGGGCTAATTTGCTGAGCCAATTTGAATCAGACCAGCCAGCATTTAAATATTAATTATTTTTATTTTTTCTTCATTTTCTTTGAAATTTAATTTTGGGCTGGTTTGAAGTCCATTTTGCTTGAATCTTGTTTCATTTGAACTAGAGAAATAAGATCTTCTTGTTGACAGCCTTCTTTCCTACATAAGTTTAATAAAAGTATTAATTTTTTAAAAATAAATAAATTTATTTTATAATTTAATATTTTTATTAGTATATTTTTAGCACTCATCACACCCCTCCCACCTTAATCATTGCTAGTCCCTTAGCAATGCTTTATCTAATACCATGTTTCAATAAGATTCTCTTTCATAAAAATAGGGTTAGGATTAAAGATCAAAAAGTTTAGAAAATACCACTAACTAAGTATTGAGCTTTAGAAGCCAATTTCACAGTTAGTATAATTAGAAACTTTCTTAGAGTATATTTAAAGATCTACAACACTTATGTTCGTGATGACTAACTTAGCATTTCATTATTTAATTTAAAGGATAAAAGTATCTTCTCTTATCACCTATTTTGATTAATTTTCTATACATTTCCAATTTAAACTCATGAATTAAAGAAGCTTTCATACTACCTCATCTTTTTTTTTTGTGCTGAGCATCCTAGCCTTCCCTCCACTGTTTTACATGAATCTCCACACTTGACCTAGGTGCAGAGACCCAGTTACTAAGCTTTGGGCAATCCATATATACTCTATCTTTTGCACTTTATTTTTAGGTAGGTAGCTTGTTCTTTAAATTCAAATTTTTTTAATTAGAATGTATATTAATTATTAATTTTTAGTGATAATTGAATCCTCAGTTGGCCTTATAATCAATACCTACTTTGCCTTGTTAGTGTGCATGTGCAAATAGAAGTGCTGATAGTCTTTAGATGATCTAAGTAGGCTTCTAAAAGTCAGACCAACTAATCTACTTCTTGACTCGCTACATTCATTAGCAAATACTTTTAACTTTTATCACTTTTCTAGTCTATCTTGCTTAAGATTTTCTTCTTGACACATGGTTTAAAAAGATATTTTTTTTCCAAAAATTTTTTCTATCCTACAACTTATTCTACATTGTCTCAATGGAGGAAGAAAAAGTAAAGGTGAAATAAAGGATAGGAAGGAATACATCTGATTTGGCTCAGTCTGGTTCTTTGAAGCTTTGAAATTTGGCTTGAGTTCTCAATGATTTTTCTCTGTAAAATTAAAAACACACACCAAAGTAGTAAAAGAGCAACAACAAATTGCTAAAAAATAAAAACAAAGAAAATAATCAAAACTATAAAGAAAAGAAACAACCTATCTAGTAGTTCTAATTTATAGTCTTCAACTTGACTTTCTTGGAGTTCTGGGCTGAATCAATCCGGTGCCACTTCAATTGGAATACTTTCATATTTAGTCGAACCCTCTTTCAATTGGACATTGCTAGATTTCATAGTCTCAGACCTATTTTCTATAGAATTCTCATATACTAATTTATCAATAACATCAATTCAAAAATAAGTTTGATTATCATTAGGATGTTTAATATCTTTAAAAATATTAAAAGTAACTTGTTCATCTTGAACTTTTAGAATTAATTTTTCTTGTTGAACATCTATTAAAGCTCCTTTAGTAGCTAAAAAGGGTCTCCCTAAAATAAGGGGTACATCATAATCTTCTTCCATATCAAGAACAATAAAATCAATAGAAAAAATAAACTTGTTTACCTTTACCAAGACATCCTCCACTATACCTCTTGGATATTTGATGGATCTATCAGCTAGTCGAAGAGTGATAGTGGTAGGCTTCGATTCTCCTAGACCCAGCTTCCTAAAAATAGAAAAAGGTATGAGATTAATACATTCTTCTAAATCACATAAAACTTTATCAAAAGTACAATCACCAATAATGCAAGGGATAGTAAAACTCCCTGGATCCTTAGCATTTATGGTAATTTATTTTGAAGTATTGCTGAGCATTCTTCATTCAAATTTATTCTTTCATGCTCCTTCAGCTTTTTCTTGTTGGTAAGAATTTCTTTGAGGAACTTAGCATACCTAGGCATCTGAGTAATAGCATCTATAAAAGGAATATTAATATGTAAATTCTTTAAAATTTTAAAAAAAATTAAGAATTCCTTTTTTGGATGCTATATTTGTCTTTCTAAAAATGGTAGCGGCAGCATGTAGGGCTTCACGTTTGGATCAGCAAACTTTATACCTGGGGACCATCCATCTGCTGGTTGTTTCGATGATTGATGAACATTAGTTGACTTTTCTTTGTTTGTAGTTGGCTCTTTAGTCTCTTTCTTCTGAGATAACTCCTCCAGCTCTTTACCACTTCTTAAGGTAATAGCATTGATGTGCTCCCTCAGATTGGTCTCCATATTACTAGGCAAGGATCCTTGTGGTCTCTCAGAGATTATCTTAGCCATCTATCCTACTTGCATCTCCAAGTTTCGAATTGCTGCTGCTTGGTCTTGCCTGAGTTTGTTTTCTAGATTTTCTATAGTTGCTTCTTAGTTTTGCATGAATTTGACCATCAGCTCCTCCATATCAAGCTTCTTCTTAGGTGCTTGGAATCCTGGAGGTGGCTGTTGTGCTATATTTTGATTGCTCCATGAGAAATTTGGATGCTACCTCCATCCTTGATTATATGTGTTAGAGAAGGAATTATTTTATTGCAGCTTGAAAAAATTACCAAGATAGTTAGCAGTATTAGAGACTTTAGCAAAAGGATTACCATCTGACAGTCGCTTGTATCACGTCCTCCTCCACACAGATCACAAGTGATGCTCTGAATGTGCATAGCTATTCCTTTTATATTATTGACTTTGGCTATAAGGGCTGTAATTTCGGCTAATAAAACTAGAATGCAATCCACTCCCTGCATAGCTACTAGTCTTCTCAGCATCATGCATTCTGTTTGCCATCGATAGCTATTGGATGACATTTCATCAATTAGATCAAAGGCTTCTTTCTTTGTTTTTTGGTTAATGGTTCCTCCTGCTACTGCATCAATCATAGAACGATTAGTAGGAGATAAACCATTATAGAAAGTTTGTACCTGAATCCATACAGGTAGTTGATGATGTGGACATCTCCTTAGTAGTTTCTTAAAATGCTCTTAAGTCTTAGATAGTGTCTCCATGTCTATCTGCACAAAAGAAGCGATATCATTGCGCATCTTTACAGTCTTGGATGGTGCAAAGTACTTGGCTAAGAATTTCTAGGCTAGGGCATCCCAAGTTGTGATAGAACCTATAGAAAGAGAATGAAGCCAACTTTTAGCTTTGTTCCGTAAAGAGAAAGAAAATAGCCTTAATCTAATAGCATCATCCGACACCCCATTAATTTTAAAAATATCATAAAGTTCAAGAAAATTAGAAATATGAGTGTTTGGATCATCATGCATGTGTCCACAGAATTGGATAGTTGATTGAATCATCTAGATCATTGCCCATTTTATTTCAAAGTTGTTCGCTCGCATAAGCGGTCTCCTAATGCTCGAAGCTGCATCAGCTATAGATGGTGCGATGTAATCGTTTGCTCGAATAGCTTCTTGCCGTCCCTCAATCGCTATATCCAATCCAAGATTGATGTTGTTAGGATCTTCAGCTACCATGTTCCTTTCTTGTTGTAGTCTTCTGATGGTCCTCTTGATTTCTAGGTGTAAAGGTAGTAAATCACTATGTCCAGTACGTATCATGCACTGAATAAATTTAAAAATAAAGTAAAATAAAAATTAAAAATAAAATTCTAAAATAAAGTAAGGATTGAAATTTTAATATTATTTTACACACAATCTTTGGCAATGGCACCAAAAACTTGATGCGTGCTAATCTATAGCTATGGTAAGTACACCAGTCTAGTAATAAAGTAAGAGAGTAGAGTATCATCCCTAGAGGATTGAAAAATAAGTACTAAAAAACTCTTTCCTAAGCTTTATTTAGATAATCAATTTATGAGAATTAAGAAAATAAAAAGAAATAAAGAAATAATTAAAAATTTATAATGAAATAGAGAGTGTATAATTATTCGAATTTTGACTCAAGAGCAATAGGTTACTAAGGCAATCGGTTCACCAACTTAGTCAATATAATATTCAAGTATTTATAGAAATTAGGTTAATTTTGTTTCATGTGATGGTGGAGTCCCCTAATTGATTCACTATCCTTTGGTCCAGGCGTAGCAAAATTATCAATATTTATTAACTATCCTTTGGTCCAGGCATAATTTAAATAAATACTGATGTTTTAAGTTTTATGAAATCCTCTAATTAAAACACGCTGCATCCAAAGCACACTAAATTTTTGCTTGCATATGAATTCTAATTTGATTCATGATATAAGGTATATAAATCAAAAGGCATCAACATAGATGTACTTGGTCTATATCATTTATGTCTATCAAATCAATTAGAAGATGGCCAGTAATCTAAAAGTATTAAGAATAGATTTATATACTCCTCGTGAACAAAATATAAAATTAAAAGCAAATCATACTGAATATTGTATCAAAAGAATAGCTACACCTTAGCCTTAGTAAAATAAATTTAGTTCATGATAACAAGATCAAAAATAGAAAATAAAATAAAAGGCATGAAGAAATTAGACTATTTGTTTGCTAAAATTGATCGTCCATTACTCTTGGTGCAGAGAACTTGATGAAGAAGAATTGCTTCATGTACTGATTGTCAGAAGAAGAAAAGAAGAGGAAAGAAAAATAAAAACTCTATTTGTTCTCTTCCTAAACCCTCTCTCTATTTCTCCCTGTTTTCTTTTTGTTTTCAACTCTCTATTTTCTATTCCTCGGGCTCTCTGTTATAGGTTCTCTCTCTTTGATCGGCAACAGCATTTTATAGCATAAAGAGGAAGATTTGTAGTAGGAATCTCCTTAAAACTAGGTTTTAGGCTCCTTAAATAAGTCAAATAAAGCCCTAGATAGTTCTGGCCGTTAGATGGGCATCCAATGCATCAAAAACCACTTAAAAACCTTCTTAAAAACCCAGTTTCAATTAGATTTAGCCTCAACCGTCAGATCTTCCTTAATCAGTGAATCTTGGTCATCGGAGCATGCCTACGAGAGCTACAGATGTTAGATAAAAATCAAATTCACCATCAGCCATTGGATCCCTACCAACAGCCTTCCTGACCGCACAATCACACAAAAATTAGGACCGTCGGATCAAAATTAGAGCGCCAGCAGTCGTCGATCTTGTGAAGTTCCTAGAATGCCCTTTGTGGATCGGTCGTGAGCCCGGCATTGGATAGACCGCCGCTTCCTTCAACCAATCGAAGTACACTTATCCCCATGAAATCCCCGATATACCCTCGCTCGGGTTACTGTAGCGGTCTTTGGGCCACAATGGTTTCTGACGTTAGGCTAGGTCGGGCGGTCTAGTTGGGTTCTGTTGCTATCTGGTCGGGCCGATTTACTCAGCCAATTTGAACTGGACCGATCGATATTTAAATATTAATTTTTTTTATTTTTTTCTTTATTTCTTTTGAAATTCAATTTTGGACTGGTTTGAAGTCCGTTTTGCTTGAAACTTATTTTATCTGAATTGAAAAAATAAGATCTTCTTATTGACAGCCTTCTTTCCTACATAAGATTAATAAAAATATTAATTTTTTAAAAATAAGTAAATTTATTTTATAATTTAATATTTTTATTAGTGTATTTTTAGCACTTATCAAAAGGAATGGAGAATCTCACTCTAAAAAAAGTATAGGCACATTATGATGAAGGAGATAATAAAGATGCTGAAGAAGAAGAAAACCATGAGAGTGCCCAAGGAGAAAATAAGAAACTTCCCAAGGAATAGAGATATGCTTATGGACATCCAAAAGATCTCATTATTAATGATCCATCACAAGAGGTAAGAACTCGATCTTTCTTGAAAAATATCAATAATCATTTAATTTTTGGATGTTAAATAGAACTTAAATCAATTGCAGAAGCTAAAAATGACTCAAATTGGATTAATGCAATCCAAAATAAACTAAATTAATTTGATAAAAATAAGGTTTGCACACTAGTAAGTAGATCTATAGATTATCCCATAATTGAAATAAAATGGGTATATAGAAATAAATTATATAAAAATGAAGTAGTTGTAAGAAACAAAGCTAGATTGATTGCTAAAAGTTATAATCAAGAAGAAAAATTGATTTTAGTAAAACCTTTATTCTTGGTGCTAGATTAGAAGCTAGTAGATTATTGCTTGTTGATAAGAGCATGATATTATTATTAGGACACCATGTTTATTAATTTAATTTTAAATTTTAAATAATTTAAAAATACATAAAAAGTAATAAATCGGGTTGAATCTTTAATTTTTATGAAAAAAATTGAAAAGAAATTAAAGTAAAAAATAAAATTTAAAATTATAATAAAAATAAATAGCAAAAATTTAAATAATGCAAAAAAATAAATGTGGTACTAAGATCTACTATTTAGATCTTAGCATCTACTTGCAATAAAATTAAAGAGCAATAAAAATAAAAAAAATAAATTTAAAGAGCAGAAAAATAAAATTTATATTAATTAAAATTTAAATTTAAAATTTAAATACATGAAATTCAAAGAACAAGAAAAAAAATAAAAACTAGTGTTGATCTTGATCTCGATTGGCGTTGGCATTGAGATGGTATAGAAGACCAGCTCTTTCTCTCGGCACCATCTGCCTCGAAGCAACCATTAATTCCAAGCATAGCTCTACCATATACCATCACCTTCTTGACCGAAGACATTGAACTTTGGAGGCTTGGGGTTCTTTAAATAGATGTTGAAGGAAAGAAAATTTATAATTTCAATGATGTGGGACTAAGAATAGCATGCTAGTATGTGAGAGATTGAGTTCAGCTCTATTTCATTATTTAAATCCTTTTCAAATTCATCTACAACCCACTAGATCACTACAGCTTCTTCTAGTCTATCAGATCTAGATCAAATGATCCAAAAATTGCCCAAAAGCATCGTTTAAAAGCCTAGATCTAGTCGGATTCAATGTGGACCATTAGATTACGCTTGATGGAGAAGATCTGACTATCAGAAGGAGCTTTAGAAGTGTGAATTAGGGTCAGATGCATTTGTTAGTCATTGGATTGGGCTTTGGATGAAATCTGGCCAGTGGATCATCACCTAGAGCATTTACAGTCGTTGGATGGCCCAACCGAGAAGCTAGGTAACTTCGAATCAAAATAGGAAAATGTGGACCATTGGTGTTAGATGAGTGCCTTAAAAGCTAGATTAGCCGACACTTTATAAAATACTTTTTATGAGCATTTTTATAATTTTGATTTAAAATTAGTAAAATAATTATTTTCTATCATATTGTGTATTTAAAGTATCTGTGATACATCTATTGAGTTAACGGGCATGATAACATATATTCTCAAGAGTTGAGAATTTAAGATATGTGTTATCATAATTAACTCATAAACTGCTTTCGATCGTAGGATCATCACAAGGATGATGATCAATCTGAAAGATCAGTGTATGATCACTTTATTAGGATACATGAGTCTTGAGTCTACGGTACGAAGACACCGAAGCAAGAGTATAGGTACTTATTGAGAATAAGGGCATTGAGTATGACCACCTTAAGCAGTTGTAAGAAAGTCTACCTTCTCGTCGATGACTAGCTCGATGCTGTAGTTATGTATTTAGTTCTTTAACCTAAGGTGCATCGATAGTTCACCTTGAGGGTGTTATAGTTTGACTATACTATAATTTGGTCCTCTAGCCATTTAGAATCCTGAGGTATATGTTGGCTATAGCATATTCATTGTAGAAATTGGATTGCACCAATAGGAGATCTATCTACCTCAGTAGAGTAGGAGTAGTCTTATAATGATCATGAAATTGAATCCTTAAACCCATGGCTATGGCAATGTGAATTAATAGAAAGGAGTTTTTATTTAGGTTTCACATCAAACTCAAATCGAATGATTTATTCATATGACAAGTGTTAGGTCTGATGAGTTCACCTTGACATTGATCCTGTTGGGGCTTATGATAGAAAAATTCAATCACATAGGTAGCTGCACTGGGAGGTTTATATTTGGTTCTAATGGATTGCCATCACATACTGTTAGGTGTCACTGATGGATTTTGGGATCAATTAGAATTATCTTGATGATTAACGATTTTAATTAGGTGAATCGGAAGAGTTCTGGTCCATCAAAAGATATTTCGATGATGTCGATGATAGAGATCGTGACATATCCCATTATCATATAGAACTGAATCTAACTAGATCATATAAATAAGGATTTGGGTCTAGATGTCATCAATTAGGCTAATCTAGTTCGACTGATTTGGATTAGATCCAATCTAGTTTAAGAAAATCGTGCTAGCACATGATTAGACCTGACTTTCTCCTTCTATCAACTTTCTGGTTCATCTCAACTAAGTCAAATCTAATTTAGCTTGTCCAAGAACCTTGTCTGGATTTGTCCTAATTTGACTGGAGCTTGTTTTAGTAAAATAGGATCTTATCTTGATGAGATCAGGGCTTGTCATAACCAGATTAGGATTTGTCTTAAAATCATACGATGGAATTTGGATAAGGGTCTTTTGACCCGATCTTTGCAAGAATTAAGGGAGGAGGGGTGAGCCCCCTTGGATTCCTCTTGGAAGCCCATGCTCCTAGTGTTTTTACATGGAGGAAAAGGGTGCACACCCCATGTTGGTGTGCGCCCATAATGGATAAGGATGTATGGTGTTTAAAAAAAGTTCAAACACCCTGGGATTCTTATCTATGCACCTAACCTATTTCATCCAAATTAACTGGTGCCTTTTCTCCTATATTTTGTATGATAAAATTAAGGGAGATTCAAAGATGGCGTGGAAATTAATTAGGAGTCCTACTTTAAGCAAACTAGTTGCTTAAAGCTTTAGGACTCTAAGGTTGCATCTAGGTCTATAAATAGACCATTGATTAAAGCTGTTTAATTAATTCATCTACAACGCCCAGGCTCTGCCATTTTTTTCATCTCCCATGCCATCTTCCCTGATCCCCTCCCTCTTCGCCATGCCCAAAAGGTTGGGCAAAATCTACTTTAAAGGTTGAAGGCTGCTGCTACAAAGAACAAGTTGAGATGATCCTGTTTGCGAGATGGACACGATGCTGTTGAAGATCAGATCTAAAGTGCGATACATTGATTCAAGATCTGACATTTAGAGATCAAATCTAGAAGGAGAGAACCTTCAGATCCAACCCAAGTGGACTTCGGTAGAGGCCAGGCGCATGTGCGGTTAGCATTAGGACCTCGAAGATTCGTCAGATCATCATTATGGGTAAAACATTTACCCAATTAGATAATATAGATGTTACTATTATTATTTTTATTTTTATTTTATAATTAAATCATTCTAATAAGATCTGAGAATTGTCAAATCTAATTAGATCTTAAAAATTAAAATTTTAAAATTCTGTTTCAGATCAGATCAGATCAGATCGATTTTGCGGCCTAGAAACTAGAAATTCCTTCAGTCGGATGGTGCATTTACTATGCTATGGACCCTATGGACCAGTTAGACTGTAGACCACTATGAATCAAAGCTTGCCATGCCACCTGAATTACCAATTTTGCCCTTGAATGCCATGTGAAATTTTTCGTGGACTCTCTAAGGGTCCACACCTTCCGTGTTAGTCGTCAGTCCACCATGGACTACATGATTTTCTGATGTCATGGTGACATCATGCTGGAGGGGAGTAGCTGGGCTGGCTTCACATGTGCATCATGTGGGTTGGGCTTTATGGCTTCGTTGGACACGCTAGCTAAGTTGGGTGAGTCGACTGAGCCGATTTTAATTTTTTATCTTTGAAATTTTATATTAGATCCATTTTAAATTTGATTCACTCCAAATTTATTTCATTTGAACCAAAAAATGAGCTTTTTTTATTTATGATCATATTTTCTAAAAAAATAAATAAAAATATTAATTTTTAAAAATAAAAATAAATTAATTTATAAATTAATATTTTTATTGATATATTTATAATAATCATCACACCCTCTAACTTAAGCTTTGCTCGTCCTCGAGTAAAGAAAGAATTCAGTTTTTGATAACTTTTAACCATAGAGTTTTGAATTTTATCAAGCAATTTTAAAATGACCATTGATGTTCAATAAAGCTTAAATGAGGCATATCATTGGGGTATTAATACTTACCAATATAAAATTTAAGTGAAGAATATTAAATTTTTCTAAACTTCTTCTAAATTATCCCTATCTTTATTTTTGAATCATCTAAACTTTTATATGGACAAGTATATTGTTATTTTCGTCCTTCATTTATTGAATTTTTTATATTGCCCACTTTTTGATGTGAATATCATTGCTTACTTAGGCAATGAGACCCAGTTACTCGATGAAAAATTATTATATTTTATTTTTTTAATATTGTACCACTATTTAGTATCTTAACCCCTTAAGCTTTCTATTTGATCCATGTAGTGAGTCTTGGGCTAATGACTCCCAAACCAGTTAGCTTTAGGGCACTAGATATAAAATAACCCTCGAGCTTACTAGCTTGAATCAAATAGGCAATGAGTTAAGACTAGCTTTACAATGAGCTTCTTTGTCCTTTCAATCTTTTGATGCAAAACTCAATACTTGCTTAGGTAAAGAGACCTATTTACTCAATGAGAAGTACTTAAAAATTATTTATTTTTTAAAAATATTTTTTTATGAAGAAACATATAGTTATCCTACTCAAGTCCATAAATAGTAAACTCTTCTTTGATGCTGGTAAAGAAAATAAAAAATGCTCAAAGAAAAATTATTGATTTTCTAGACTTAACTCTTTATTAAATTTTATTAATACTTAGTTTCTTAATATCTCATAAATTTGCTAGTCTGCGCATCAATTTTTTTTTAAAAATGCTTAGTTCAACTTGATTCTTAAGCATAATCAGATGTCTAAATGCTAAATACTAACTTCTTCGAGGATTTCAAAAATTTTAAAATTTTTATTATTCTCTCTCCCTACCTTAATCGATATTATCCTCAATGGAGAAGAAAAATAAAGGATGTAATAAAGAACATAAAAGAATACACCTAACTTAGTATGTTTTTGGTTTAGCTTAGGTCTTTGAAAATTTAGCTCTCCCTCCAACTTATTCAAAATGTGCTAAAAAGAAAGTATATTTTAAAAAATAAATTAGATGAAAGAAAACTAAATATTGGGTTGCCTCCTAATAAGTGCTAAGTTTACCATCTTTTGCCAGACACAATGTAGCTCATCTATCTTATGTCAAATATTAGATTGATAAATTTCAATAATTTTTTATTGCCATTCTTAGAAAGATAGTTTATGATCCTTTTGTTGATAAATTCGTTGTTAATTTTGGAAACATAGTTTGTGATCCCCATCTCAGACCCTTGTTTCTTAAGAATTTCTCCTATTTATTCTTCTAAAATACTCATGAATTGAGTTTCTGAGTTAGGAGCTAAGTTTGATGTAATGGGTAGTAAGAGGGTGTTACTCGGTTCTCATTTAAATTTGAATATAACTAAAGATGGCTTCAATTATGGAGATAAATTAATATGATCTTGTTTAAACAACTTTGTTGGCTCTTCATTGCATACCCCTTGGTTTTGGTAAGAAGAATCGACTTCTAGAGTTAAAGGGAATAAAACTTTAAGTTTATAGATTTTGGATAAATCATCTATTTTTTTTTTTTTATCTATCTCATTTAAATTGGAACCAATATCAGTACTAGTTTTGGACTTAGATTCTTCTATATGGTTAGTTTCAGTACTAACCTCTTCTTCTAAATTTTTATTTTGACTAGCATCAGTACTAGCTTCACTCACCTGGTCTTGATATATGTCCTTAAGAATCCTATCATTTCTAAGTTCAGAAATTACTTTGGCATTCTTAAATTGGGGATACTTAGGTGGAATATTAAATTGATGACTAAATCTAGGTGGTTGGTAGACAATAAATGGGTTATTTATGGGATTTGCAATCGGTTGGCTTGATAATTGACCTAGTTCTCTCTTCAAAGTAGACTCAGCTAATTATCCTATTGAAGCTTCTAGCCTATTGATGGATTGCTGCTAAGTCAAAATTAGTTATTGCAGTTGATTAAATCTATCGTTAGCTAGATTGATCTATTGAGGAGGTGGGTATAATAGCTGATTATAATATGATGGCTGGGTAAACTAACTAGGCTAACTACTATTATAGGCATAGTTCTTGTATTGGAGCCTATTTTGATAGTTTTACATCGATGAAATTTGGGTTTGAGCCTGAGATTGTTAGGGCATCTAAGAAAAATTGAGGTGGTTCCTTCTACTTGGGTTATATGTATTTGAAAAAGGATCATTAACTGGCTTGGAGTAGCCTTGTATAGGTTGGACTTGTTCTTGGATAAAAGATGGAAATTATGCAGCCATGGGATATTTACTTACATGATGGGCTAGGCTAAAACAATTGGAATAAATCTCCTGGTAATTAAAAGTTGATATGTATTGCACAGGAGATTGTTGATCTAGGGTTAGGAATTAATCTAATTTCTGGGCAAAAAGGTCTACTTTATTTATCAGGTTCAAGTTAGTCTTAGAACTAGATTCTATATCATAGATTTCTGCTCACTTTTGGTAGAAAGATAATGAAGCATGATTGATTGAATTTTCACTCAGAATTTTAAATAAAGCATAAACTTCATCCTCACTCTTGCTCATGAATGTACCTTCATAAGATGCATCTACGATCTATCTATATTGATCTCTTAAACTCTCATAAAAAGCTTGAATGATTTGCCACTTAGATAGACCATGGCATGGGCATTTTCTAAGAAGTATCTTAAGTCTTTTTCATAACTCGTGAATTTGTTCTCTTGGAAGCTGAGCCAATCTAGTGATGGCTCGTCTCATGGTGATGGTTCGACCTATGGGATAAAATTTCTTAAGAAATTCATGTTGCAATTCAACCCAAGTTTTGATTGGTCTCCCTATTGTGCCAAGCCAATACTTGACTTTATCTTTTAATGAAAAGAAGAATAAAATCAGTTTAAGGACATCATCAGTTAAATTTTGTATCTTCACCATAGAGCATATTTCTAAAAACTCATCTAGATGCTTATAAGGATCTTCATTGGTGCTCCCATAGAAAGATGGGAGCATCTAAATTATGGTCAACTTGATCTTATAATAGATAGCAGGGATATCAAGTAACTAGATACAAGTCGATAGATTATAATGAAAGGAATAAAGTTTTTCTTCATCTACCTAGATGGTTCTTCAGAATTTTCAGCCATTTAACCATCAGGTTTAATATAGATCAGCTATTCAATTTTATGATTGGGTTCAACTAGGCCAAGTAAAGCGATCTCTGACCATACATGTACTAGTGCAACCCTAACGTATGGTTCAAATTTTTTTTAGATTTTTTTATTATTTTATTATTTTTTAGAATTTTTATTATTTTTATATTTTTTTAATTTTTTTTAATTTAATTTAATTTAATTTTTTTTTTTAAGGAGAAAAGGAGAAGAAAGAGACAAGAGTTCTAAAGAAGATACCTTAAGGAGCCTAGAGCCAAGAAGAGAGAAGAATTAGTTTTGATTAGGTTTGATGTTTTAGTTAGCAATCAAGTTAAGTAATCAATCCTGACTAAGGATTATCCAAGATCCAGACAGCTCCTAACTACCAAGGTTATTTTCAAGCCTTTCAAGTATAAGATTAGCCACTCAACTGGCCAAATAAGTGTAAGGTTAGTGGAAGTCCCCCCGTTGATTTTCTTAGACACCAATTATCTTGGTCAGATAAGCTAATGAAACCAATTATATAACCACCTTCCTTTGGGATGTATTTTCTGAATCACTTGCCTTAGACACTAGTCAAACTAACTAATCCTAACATAGTCCAACTCTTAGAATTTCTTATCCTAATGAGCTCAAGTTTCTAGGACTGATGTCTAATTGATTTTAAATTAAAGGCTGAGGTCAATAAAGCATGCTGGTTCATTGTTTATGAGCCAAGAAAGGGTAATCAAATTCCTATCTTATCTTGATTAATGAGTTATGCCCTTTAATTGATTTAAAAATGAATATGCATAATCACTTTCAAATAAGAGATTCTATACAACTAAATTAGATGCATGAAATTAATTGAACTTGAGAGGCTTACCTTGTCTCCAGCTATCACCAAAAAAAAAATAAATCTAATATAATAGATGCTTTAAGCAATTAGAATTTCTACTCTTGTTATGAGATTTTTAATTAGATTTAAGTGAATATTTTTAATTTAATTTAAAAATAAAATAAGTAATAATAAAAAAAGAGATTTAGGGTTTAGGATTGATCTCATCAAATAGGATTGGAAGCTTCCTTCCTGCCCTAATCATTTTGTTCTTTTTAATTTTTTTCTACAAAATAAATAAAAAAAGTTAGTAAATAATAATAAAAAATTAAAAAAAATAATTTAAATTTTTATGCTTTCTCAGCAATGATGCTAAAAACTTAATAAGAGTGTGATGTTGTTGTTAAGACACCATGTTTATCAGTTTAATTCTAACTTCTTAAATAATTTAAAAATATATAGAAAGTAGTGAGTCAGGTTGAATATATAGAAAAGCTAGTGCTTTGATTTGAAATCTTTGATTTTTATGAAAAAAAATTTAAAAATAAAATTAAAGTTGCAAAATAGAATTTAAAATTATAATAAAAATAAATTATAAAAATTTAAATAGTATAAAAAAATAAACTTGGTACTAAAATCTATAATTTAGATCTTAGCATTTACTTACAATAAAATTAAAGAGTAATAAAGTAAAACACATGAATTTAAAGAGCAAAAAAATAAAATTTATATTAATTAAAATTTAAATTCAAAATTTAAATACATGAAATTAAAAGAATAAGAAAAAAATAAAAATTAGTATTGATCTTGATCTCGAATCAGCATTGGCATTGAGATGGTGTAGAAGATCGGCTCTTCCTCTCAGCACCATCTGCCTTGAAGCAACCATTAATCTCAAGCATGGCTCTACCTTATACCATTACCTTTCCTGGGCTGAAGATACTGAACTCTAGAAGCTGGGGTCCTTTAAATAGATGTTGGAGGGGAGAAAATTTGTAAATTCAATGATGTGGGACTAAGAACAGCATGTTGGTACATGAGAGATTGAGTATAGCTCAATTTCATTGTTTAAATCCTTCGCAAATTCATCTACAATCCATCGGATCATTATATCTTCTTTTGGTTTGTCAGATCTACATCAAATGATCCAAAAATTTCAAAAAAATATTTAAAAACCCAGATCTGGTCGGATTCAATGTGGACCATCTATTTATGCTTGATGGAGAAGATCTAGCCATTGGATGGAGCTCTGGAAGTGTGAATCAGGGTCAGATGTGTCCATCAGCCATTGGATTGGGCTTTGGAGGAAATCTGGCCATTGGATCATTGTTTGGAGTATTTACGGCCATTAGATAGTGCAATCAGGAAATTGGGTAACTTCGAATCAAAATAGGAAAATGACACAGCCTTTGGATCATGATCGCCCTTGAACGCCGCATGAAAAATTTCGTGGACCCAAGGGTCCACACCTTCCACATCAGTCGTTGGTCCATTGTGGACCGCATGATTTTCCAACATCATGGTGACGTCATGCTGAAGGGGAGTAGCTGGGCCGACTTCACCTGTGCATCGCATGGGCTAGGCTCTATGACTTTGGTAGATGCACTGGCTAAGCTGGGCAAGCCAGTTGAGCCAATTTTATTTTATATTTTCTTTGAAATTTCATATTAGATTCATTTTAAATCCAATTCACTCTAAATTTACTTCAATTAAACCAAAAAAATGAGTTCTTTTTATTTATGAACATATTTCTAAAAATAATAAATAAAAATATTAATTTTTTAAAATAAAAATAATTAATTTATAAATTAATATTTTATTTAATTTATAAATTAATGCTTTTATTTCTAGTAATGGTGCCAAAAACTTGATAAGAATGCAATGTTGTCGTTGGAATACTATGTTTATCAGTTTAATTTTGACTTCTTAAATAATTTAAAAATACGTAAAAAGTAGTGAGTCAGGTTGAGTCTACAGAAAAGACAGTGCTTTGATTTGAAATCTTTAATTTTTATAAAAAATTTAAAAATAAAATAAAAATAAAAAAGTAAAATTTCAAATTATAATAAAATAAATAGTAGTAATTTAAATAGTATAGAAAAATAAACTTGGTACTAAGATCTACTATTTAGATTTTAGTATTTACTTATAATAAAATTGAAGAGCAATAAAAGTAAAAAGCATGAATTTAAAAAGCAAAAAAATAAAATTTAAATTAATTAAAATTAAAATTTAAAATTTAAATATATAAAATTAAAAGAATAAGAAAAGAAATAAAAACTAGTATTGATCTTGATCTTGGATCGGCATTAGCGTTGAGATGGTGTAGAAGATCGATTTTTCCTCTCGGTATCGTCTATCTTGAAGCAACCATTAACCCTAAGCATGGCTCTATCCTATATCATCACCTTTTCTTGATCGAAGATACTTAATTTTGGAGTCTGGTGGCCTTTAAATAGAGTGGAGAGAGAGATTCCATAAGAATGTGGGTGGAAACTGGATTAAAACACTTGAAATCAAGTCAAACTGGGCTTTTCTACTGTGAATATGAGCTCCTAGTTCTCACTGGCTGTTGGATGCTCGCCAAATGGATCAAAAATTTCCCAAAAATCATTATTAAAAGCCTTGATTAGGTCAGATTGAATGTGGACCATTGGATCGAGCAATTGAGCAAATTAGAGCAATTGGATCATGCCTAAAATTCTCTCTAGAATCCTTCTTTCAGTTGAATACCTTCTCAGTCATCCAATCATGTTGATGGTAGAAATCTGGCCATTAGATCGAAGCTTGGAACATTTACAGCCGTTGGATGGTGCAATAATTATAGTTGGACTCCTAATTAAGACAAGAAATGGTTTTAACTATAGGATCTAGATTGCAAGAGAGCTAGACCGTTCGATCATGCCTTTACTGTGCTATGGACTATGGTGAATCGAGTGTGCTGAAGACTGTGATGAATTAGAGCATGTCATGTGATGCGTGCTAATTTATAGTTATGGCAAGTGTACCAGTCGATCAAGTAATAAAGTGAATGAGTAGAGTATCATACCTAGAGGATTAGAAAACAAGTACTGAAAAGCTCTTTCCTATGCTTAGAAGATCGATTTATGAGAATAAGAAATTAAAGAAAATAAAAAAAATAATTAAAAGTTTTTAATTAAATAGAGAGAGTGTAAATTATTAGGGTTTTAAACCAAGAGCAATGGATTACTAAGGCAATCGATTCACCAACTCAGTCAATACAATATTCAGATTTTTTAGATTAATTTTATTTCATGTGACGATGGAGTCTCCTAATTTATTCACTACCCTTTGGTCCAGGCATAGCAAAACTATTAATATTTATTAATTACCCTTTGATCCAGGTGTAATTTAAATAAATATTAATGCATTAGGTTTTATGAAACCCTCTAATTAAAATACGCTGCGTCCAAAGCATACTAAAATTTTCGCATGCATATGAATTCTAATTTGATTCATAATACAAGGTATATAATCAAGAAGCATTAACATAGATATACTTGGTCCGTAACATCTATGTTCATCAGATCAATTAGAAGATGGCTAGTAATCTAAAAGTATTAAGATCAGATTTATATACACCTCATGAATAAAATTTAAAAATAAATCACACTGAATATTGCATCAAAAGATTGGCTACACCTTAGTCTTAGTAAAAGAAAATTTAGTTCATGATAACAAATTCAAAAATAGCAAATAAAATAAAATGCATAGAAAAATTAGACTATTTGATTGCTGAAATTGATTGTCTGCTGCTGTTGATGTGGAGAACTTGGCGAAGATGAAGAGGCTCCTTAATCGATGTCTTGATCATTGAAAGAAATCAAAAACCCTTTTTGATTTTCTTACAAATCACTCTTCTCTTTCTACCTCTCTCCTCTCTCTTTCTCTCTCTCTCTCTCTCTCTCTTTTTCTCCCTCTCTCCCTCTCTATTTCTCTCTTTCTCCCCGTCTCTCTCTTTGTCTCTCTCTTTGATTTTTTTCACGGCAACAATAGGTTTTTATAGATAAAGAATTTGATTTCTCTCCAAAATCCATCACAAATTAGGTTTAAACTCCCAAAGCAACTCAAACTAAGATCTGGGTAATTCTGTCCATTAGATGTCAATCAAACGGTCCAAAAACCACTCAAAAACCTCTTAAAATAACCCAGATCAAGTTGGATTTAATGCCAGCCATTGGATCAACCGTTGGATCGAATCTGGGCCGTTCGATTGGGCTTCTAATCTTTAGTTTACCATCGGGATGAATCTCAGCCGTTGGATCTCGATCGGGAGCTGTGGATGCCATCCATTAGTGCCTTTATTTCAGCCATCCGATCGAGTTTCAGTGAATGCTGCCCGTTGGATCCGACAAAATTCCCAAATTGCCCTCCATGGACCATGCGCGAGCCCGATGTTGCATGGACCACCGCATTCTTCAGCCAATCAGAGCGTGCCTCTTACTGTGAAATTTCCAAAATACCCTTCAGATGGTCCATCGTGCACCGCAAAAAATGCTGACGTCATCCTCACGTCAGCGTTGCATCGGCTTTTTTTTTTTTGAAATTTAATTCTTGGCTCATTTGAAGTTCATTTTGCCTGAAATTTATTTCATCTAAATCAGAAAAATAAGATCTTCACATTAGTGGCCTTCTTTCCTGCATAAGATTAATAAAAATATTAATTTTTAAAGAAATAGATTAATTTATTTTATAATTTAATACTTTTATTAGTATATTTTTACCACTTATCACACCCCCCAACTTAGTCATTACTAGTCTCTTAGCAATGTTTTTTTTTAATACCATGTTTCAATAAGATTATCCATCATAATGATAAAATCTAGGATTAAAGGTCAAAAAGTTTAGAAAATACTGCTAACTAAGCATTGAGCTTCGGAAGCAAATTTTTTAGTCAATATAATTAAAAACTTTCTTAGAGTACATCAAAGATCTATAGCACTTGTGTTCGTGATGACTAATTTTAGCATTTCTGTATTAAATTAAAAGAACAAAAGTATGCTCTCTTATCACCTATTTTGGTCAATTTTTTATACATTCTCAATTTTATACTCATGAATTGAGGTAGCTTTCACACTGCCTTTCTCTCTTTTTTTTTTTTTTTTTTTATACTATGCTGAGCATCCTGGCCTTTCCTTCACCATTTTACGTGAATTTCCATACTTGACCAAGGTGCAGAGATCCAGTTACTAGGCTTTGGGCAATCCGCATATACTCTATCTTTTGCACTTTATTTATAGGCAGGTAGCTCTTTCCTTAAATTCAAGTTCTTTTGATTAGAATGTATATTAATTACCAACTTTCAGTGATAATTGAATCCCCAGTTGGCCTTATAATCAATACCTATTTTGCCTGGATAGTTTGCATGTGCAATTAAAAGTGCTAATAATCTTTTAATGACCTAAGTAGGCTGCTAAAAGTTGACCAACTAATCTATTTCTTTAACTCATTACATTCATTAGCAAATAATTCTATCTTTTATCACTTATCCAGTTTATCTTGCTCAAGATTTTCTTCTTGACACATGATTTTTTTTTTTTAATTTTAATTATTCTACATTGTCTTAAAGGAGAAAGAAAAATAAAGGGTGCAATAAAGGATAGGAAGGAATACACCTAATTTGGTTCGGTCTGGTTCTTTGGAGCTTTGAAATTTTGCTTGAGTTCTCATTGATTTTTCTGCAAAATTAAAAATACACCAGAGCAGTAAAAGAGCAACAACAAATTACTAAGAAAAATAAAAGAAAAGAAAAATGATCAAAACTAAAAAGAAAAGAAACAACCTATCTAGTAGTTCTGATTTATAGTCTTCAGCTTGACTTTCTTTGAATTTTAAAGTGGATCAATCTGGTGTCACTTCAATTGGAATACTTTCATGTTTGGTCGAGTCCTCTTTCAATTTGACATTGCTAGCTTTTGTAGTCTCAAACATGTTTTCTACAAAATTCTCATATAATGGATTGTCAATAATATTAATTAGAAAATAAGTTTGATTATCATCAGTATGTTTAGTATCTTTGAAAATATTAAAAGTAACTTATTCATCTTGGACTCTAAGAATTAATTTTCCTTGTTGAACATCTATTAAAGCTCCTCCAGTAGCTAAAAAGGGTCTCCCTAAAATAAGGGGTACATCATAATCTTCTTCCATATCAAGAACAATAAAATCAACAGGAAAAATAAACTTGTTTACCTTTACCAAGACATCCTCCACTATACCTCTTGGATATTTAATAGATCTGTCTGCTAATTGAAGAGTAATAGTTGTAGGTTTTGGTTCTCCTAGATCCAACTTCCTAAAAATAGAAAAAGGCATAAGATTAATGCTTGCTCCTAAATCACATAAAACTTTATCAAAACTACAATCAGCAATAATGCAGGAGATAGTAAAACTCCCTGGATCTTTTAACTTCTATGGTAATTTATTTTGAAGTATTACTGAGCATTCTTCATTCAAATTTATTCTCTCATGCTCCTCCAGCTTTTTCTTATTTGTTAAGATTTCTTTGAGAAACTTGGCATACTTGGGCTTTTGAGTAATAGCATCTACAAAAGGAATATTAATATGTAAATTCTTTAAAATTTTGAAAAAGTTAGAAAATTCCTTATCTGGATGCTGTATTTGTCTTTCTGGGAATGGCAGTGGTGGCACGTAGGGCTTCACATTTAGATTAGTAAATCATATACCTGGAGACCATCCATCTGCTGGTTGTATTGGTGATTGATGAATTTTAGTTGATGGCTCCTTATTTGTAGTTGGCTCTTCAATCTCATTCTTCTGATGTGGCTCCTCCAACTTTGTACCACTTGTTAGGATGATAGCATTGACTTGCTCCCTTGGATTTGTCTTTGTATTGCTTGGCAAGGATCCTTGAGGTCTCTCGGAGATTATCTTAGCCATTTGACCTATTTGCATCTCCAAGTTTCGAATTGCTGCTGTTTGGTCCTGCCTAAGTTTGGCTTCCAAATTTTTTATAGTTTTTTATTGGTTTTGTATAAATTTGACCATCAGCTCTTCCATGTTGGACTTCTTTTTAGGTACTTGAAATCCTGGGGGTGGCTGTTGTGCTGCATTTTGATTGCTCCATGAGAAATTTGGGTGCTGCCTCCATCCTTGATTATATGTATTGGAGTAGGGATTGTTTTGTTGTGGCCTGAAAAAATTACCAATATAATTAGCTGTATCAGTTGTTTTAGCAAAAGGATTACCTGTCTAGCAATTACTCGTATCGTGTCCTCCTCCACACAGGTCACAAGTAATGCTCTAAATATGCAAAGCTGTTCCCTTTAAGTTATTGACTTCAGCTCTAAGGGCTGCAATTTCAGCTAGTAAGGTTGGCACGCAATCTACTCCCTGCACAGCTGCTAGTCTTTTTGGCATCATATATTCTGCGTGCCATTGATAGCTATTTAATGCCATCCCATCGATCAGATCGAAAGCTTCTTCCTCCATTTTTTGATTAATGGTTCCTCCTGCTGCTGCATCAATCATAGAACGATTAGTAGGAGATAAACCATTATAGAAAGTTTTTACCTAAAGCCATACGGGTAGTTGATGATGTGGACATCTCCTCAGCTGTTCCTTGAAATGCTCCCAAGCCTCATATAGTGTCTCCATGTCCATCTGCATAAAAGAGGTAATATCGTTGCGCATCTTAGCAGTCTTGGAAGGTGGAAAGTACTTGGCTAAGAATTTTTGGGCTAGGACATCCAAAGTTGTGATAGAACCTGCAGGAAGAGAATGAAGCCAACTCTTAGCTTTATCCCGTAAAGAGAAAAAAAATAATCTTAATCTAATAGCATCATCTGACACCCCATTAATTTTAAAAGTATCACAAAATTTAAGAAAATTAGAAATATGGGCATTCGGATCATCATGCATGTGTCCACTGAATTGGACAGTTGATTGAATCATTTGGATCATCGCCAGTTTTATTTCAAAGTTGTTTGCTCGTACAGATGGTCTCCTGATGCTCAAAGCTGCATCGGCTACAGATGGTGTGATATAATCATTTAATGAATGATGTACTAGCCGAATAGCTTCATGCTGTCCTTCGGTCACCATATCCAATCTTAGATTGATGTCGTTAGGATCTTCAGCTGCCATGTTTCTCTCTTGTTGTAGTCTTCTAATGGTCCTTTCAATTTTTGAATCTAAAGATAGTAAATTACTATGTCCAGTACGTGTCATGCACTAATTTTTTTTTTTTTAAATAATAAAAATTAAAATAAATTTCTTAAGTAAAGCAAGGATCAAAATTTTAATATTATTTTAGACACAATTCTCGGCAAGGTGCCAAAAACTTGATGCGTGCTAATTTATAGCTATGGCAAGTGCACCAGTCGATCAAGTAATAAAGTGAATGAGTAGAGTATCATCCCTAGAGGATTGGAAAACAAGTACTGAAAAGCTCTTTTCTATGCTTTATTTAGAAGATCAATTTATGAGAATAAGAAATTAAAGAAAATAAAAAAAATAATTAAAAGTTTTTAATTAAATAGAGAGAGTGTAAATTATTAGGGTTTTAAACTCAAGAGCAATGGATTACTAAGGCAATCAGTTCACCAACTCAGTCAATACAATATTCAGATTTTTAGATTAATTTTATTTCATGTGATGGTGGAGTCTCCTAATTTATTCACTACCCTTTGGTCCAGGCATAGTAAAACTATTAATATTTATTAATTACCCTTTGGTCCAGGTATAATTTAAATAAATATTAATGCATTAGGTTTTGTGAAATACTCTAATTAAAATACGCTGCATCCAAAGCGTACTAAAATTCCCGCATGCATATGAATTCTAATTTGATTCATAATACAAGGTATATAATCAAGAAGCATTAACATAGATGTACTTGGTCCGTAACATCTATGTTCATCAGATCAATTAGAAGATGGTCAGTAATCTAAAAGTATTAAGATCAGATTTATATACTCCTCATGAATAAAATTTAAAAATAAATCACACTGAATATTGCATCAAAAGAGTGGCTACACCTTAGCCTTAGTAAAAGAAAATTTAGTTCATGATAACAAGTTTAAAAATAGCAAATAAAATAAAAAGCATAGAAAAATTAGACTGTTTGATTACTGAAATTGATTGTCTGCTGCTCTTGATGTGGAGAACTTGGCGAAGATGAAGAGGCTCCTTAATCGATGTCTTAATCGTCGAAAAAAATCAAAAATCCTTTTCGATTTTCTTATAAATCACTCTTCTCTTTCTACCTCTCTCCTCTCTCTTTCTCTCTCTCTCTCTTTTTCTCCCTCTCTCCCTCTCTATTTCTCTCTTTCTCCCCGTCTCTCTCTTTATCTCTCTCTCTGATTTTTTTCACGGCAATAATAGGTTTTTATAGATAAAGAATTTGATTTCTCCCCAAAATCCATCAAAAATTAGGTTTAAGACTCCCAAAGCAACTCAAACTAAGATCTGGGTAATTCTGCCCATTAGATGTCGATCAAATGGTCCAAAAACCACTCAAAAGCCTCTTAAAATAACCCAGATCAAGTCAGATTTAATGCCAGCCATTAGATCAACCGTTGGATCAAATTTGGACCGTCCGATCGGGCTTCTGATCTTTAGTTTACCATCGGGATGAATCTCAACCATTGGATCTCGATCGGGAGCTGCGGATGCCATCCATCAGTGCCTTCATTTCGGCCATCCGATCGAGTTTCAGTGAATGCCGCCCGTTGGATCAGATAAAATTCCCAAATTGCCCTCCATGGATCATGTGCGAGACCGATGTTGCATGGATTGCCGCATTCTTCAGCCAATCAGAGTGCGCCTCTTGCTGTGAAATTCTCGAAATACCCTTCAGATGGTCCATCGTGCACGTAAAAAATGCTGACGTCAGCGTTGCATCGGTATTTTTTTTTTTTTTGAAATTCAATTCTTGGCTGGTTTGAAGTCCGTTTTGTCTGAAATTTATTTCATCCAAACCAGAAAAATAAGATCTTCACATTGGTGGCCTTCTTTCCTACATAAGATTAATAAAAGTATCAATTTCTAAAGAAATAGATTAATTTATTTTATAATTTAATACTTTAATTAGTATATTTTTACCACTTATCACACCCCCCAACTTAGTCATTGCTAGTCCCTTAGCAATGTTTTATTTAATACCATGTTTCAATAAGATTATCTATCATAAAGATAAAATCTAGGATTAAAGGTCAAAAAGTTTAGAAAATACTACTAACTAAGCATTGAGCTTCGGAAGCAAATTTTTTAGTCAATACAATTAAAAACTTTTTTAGAGTACATCAAAGATCTATAGCACTTATGTTCGTGATCACTAATTTTAGCATTTCAGTATTAAATTAAAAGAACAAAAGTATCATCTCTTATCACCTATTTTGGTCAATTTTTTATACATTCTCAACTTATACTCATGAATTAAGGTAGCTTTCACACTGCCTTTCTCTTTTTCTTTTTCTTTTTTTTTTTTATACTATGCTGAGCATCCTGGCCTTTCCTTCACCATTTTATGTGAATTTTCACACTTGACCTAGGTGCAGAGACCCAGTTACTAAGCTTTGGGCAATCCACATATACTCTATCTTTTGCACTTTATTTATAGGCAGGTAGCTCTTTCCTTAAATTCAAGTTTTTTTGATTAGAATGTATATTAATTACGAACTTTTAGTGATAATTGAATCCCCAGTTGGCCTTATAATCAATACCTACTTTGCCTTGTTAGTTTGCATGTGCAATTAAAAGTGCTAATAATCTTTTAATGACCTAAGTAGGCTGCTAAAAGTTGACCAACTAATCTACTTCTTTAACTCATTATATTCATTAGCAAATAATTCTATCTTTTATCACTTATCTAGTTTATCTTGCTCAAGATTTTCTTCTTGACACATGGTTTTTTTTTTTTTTTTAATTTTAATTATTCTACATTGTCTTAAAGGAGAAAGAAAAATAAAGGGTGCAATAAAGGATAGGAACGAATACACCTAATTTGGTTCAGTCTGGTTTTTTGGAGCTTTGAAATTTTGCTTGAGTTCTCATTGATTTTTCTGCAAAATTGAAAATACACACCAGAGCAGTAAAAGAGCAACAACAAATTACTAAGAAAAATAAAAGAAAAGAAAAATGATCAAAACTAAAAAGAAAAGAAACAACCTATCTAGTAGTTCTGATTTATAGTCTTCAGCTTGACTTTCTTTAAATTTTAAAGTGGATCAATCTGGTGCCACTTCAATTGGAATACTTTCATGTTTGGTCGAGTCCTCTTTCAATTTGACATTGCTAGCTTTTGTAGTCTTAATTTTCTACAGAATTCTCATATAATGGATTGTCAATAATATCAATTAGAAAACAAGTTTGATTATCATCAGTATGTTTAGTATCTTTGAAAACATTAAAAGTAACTTGTTCATCTTGGACTCTAAGAATTAATTTTTCTTATTGAACATCTATTAAAGCTCCTCCAGTAGCTAAAAAGGGTCTCCCTAAAATAAGGGGTATATCATAATCTTCTTCCGTATTAAGAACAATAAAATTAATAGGAAAAATAAACTTGTTTACCTTTACCAAGACATCCTCCACTATATCTCTTGGATATTTAATAGATCTGTCTGCTAATTGAAGAGTAATAGTTGTAGGTTTCGGTTCTCCTAGATCCAACTTCCTGAAAATAGAAAAAGGCATAAGATTAATGCTTCCTCCTAAATCACATAAAACTTTATCAAAACTACAATCACCAATAATGTAGGGGATAGTAAAACTCCCTAGATTTTTTAACTTCTATGGTAATTTATTTTGAAGTATTACTGAGCATTCTTCATTCAAATTTATTCTCTCATGCTCCTTCAGCTTTTTCTTATTTATTAAGATTTCTTTGAGAAACTTGGCATACCTGGGCATTTGAGTAATAGCATCTGCAAAAGGAATATTAATATGTAAATTCTATAAAATTTTGTAAAAGTTAGAAAATTTTTTATCTGGATGCTGTATTTGTCTTTCTGGGAATGGCAGTGGCAGCACGTAGGGCTTCATATTTGGATTGGTAAATCGTATACCTGAAGACCATCCATCTGCTGGTTGTATTGGTGACTGACGAATTTTAGTTGATGGTTCCTTATTTGTTGTTGGCTCTTCAATCTCATTCTTTTGATGTGGCTCCTCCAACTTTGTACCACTTCTTAGGGTGATAGCATTGACTTGCTCCCTTGGATTTGTCTCCGTATTGCTTGGCAAGGATCCTTGAGATCTCTCGGAGATTATCTTAGCCATTTGACCTATTTGCATCTCCAAGTTTCGAATTGCAGCTGTTTGGTCCTGCCTAAGTTTGGCTTCCAAATTTTTTATAGTTTTTTCTTGGTTTTGTATAAATTTGACCATCAGCTCTTCCATATTGGACTTCTTTTCAGATACTTGAAATCCCGGGGGTGGCTGTTGTGCTGCATTTTGATTGCTCCATGAGAAATTTGGGTGCTGCCTCCATCCTTGATTGTATGTGTTGGAGTAGGGATTGTTTTGTTGCGGCCTGAAAAAATTAGCAATATAATTAGCTGTATCAGTTGTTTTAGCAAAAGGATTATCTGTCTGACAATTACTCATATCGTGTCCTCCTCCACACAGGTCACAAGTAATGCTCTGAATATGCATAGCTGTTCCCTTTAAGTTGTTGACTTTAGCTCTAAAGGCTGTAATTTCAGCTAGTAAGGTTGGCACGTAATCTACTCCCTACACAGCTGCTAGTCTTTTTGGCATCATACGTTCTATCTGCCATTGATAGCTATTTGATGCCATCTCATCAATCAGATCGAAAGCTTCTTCCTTCATTTTTTGATTAATGGTTCCTCCTACTGCTACATCAATCATAGAATGATTAGTAGGAGATAAACCATTATAGAAAGTTTTTACCTAAAGCCATACGGGTAGTTGATGATGTGGACATCTCCTCAGCAGTTCCTTGAAATGCTCCCAAGCCTCATATAGTGTCTCCATGTCCATCTGCATAAAAGAGGTAATATCATTGTGCATCTTAGCAGTCTTGGAAGGTGGAAAGTACTTGGCTAAGAATTTTTGGGCTAGGACATCCCAAGTTGTGATAGAACCTACAGGTAGATAATGAAGCCAACTCTTAGCTTTATCCCATAAAGAGAAAGGAAATAACCTTAATCTAATAGCATCATCTGACACCCCATTAATTTTAAAAGTATCATAAAGTTCAAGAAAATTAGAAATATGGGCATTCGGATCATCATGCACGTGTCCACTGAATTGGACAATTGATTGAATCATTTGGATCATCGTCGGTTTTATTTCGAAGTTGTTTGGTCGTACAGGCAGCAGTCTCCTAATGCTCGAAGCTGCATCAGCTACAGATGGTGTGATATAATCATTTAATGAATGATGTACTGATCGAATAGCTTCATGCTGTCCTTCGGTCGCCATATCCAATCCTAGATTGATGTCGTTAGGATCTTCAGCTGCCATGTTTCTCTCTTGTTGTAGTCTTCTAATGGTCCTTTCAATTTTTGAATCTAAAGATAGTAAATTACTATGTCCAGTACGTGTCGTGCACTAAATTTTTTTTTTTTAAATAATAAAAATTAAAATAAATTTCTAAAGTAAAGTAAGGATCAAAATTTTAATATTATTTTAGACACAATCCCCGGCAAGGTGCCAAAAACTTGATGCGTGCTAATTTATAGCTATGGCAAGTGCACCAGTCGATCAAGTAATAAAGTGAATGAGTAGAGTATCATCCCTAGAGGATTGAAAAACAAGTACTGAAAAGCTATTTTCTATGCTTTATTTAGAAGATCAATTTATAAGAATAAGAAATTAAAGAAAATAAAAAAAATAATTAAAAGTTTTTAATTAAATAGAGAGAGTGTAAATTATTAGGGTTTTAAACTCAAGAGCAATGGATTACTAAGGCAATCGGTTCACCAACTCAGTCAATACAATATTCAAATTTTTAGATTAATTTTATTTCACGTGACGGTGGAGTCTCCTAATTTATTCACTCCCCTTTGGTCTAGGCATAGCAAAACTATTAATATTTATTAATTATCCTTTGGTCCAGGTGTAATTTAAATAAATATTAATGCATTAGGTTTTGTGAAACCCTCTAATTAAAATACGCTGCATCCAAAGCGTATTAAATTTTGGCTTCCAAATTTTTTATAGTTTTTTCTTGGTTTTGTATAAATTTGACCATCAGCTCTTCCATGTTGGACTTCTTTTCAGATACTTGAAATCCCGGGGGTGGCTGTTGTGCTGCATTTTGATTGCTCCATGAGAAATTTGGGTGCTGCCTCCATCTTGATTGTATGTGTTGGAGTAGGGATTGTTTTGTTGCGGCCTGAAAAAATTAGCAATATAATTAGCTGTATCAGTTGTTTTAGCAAAAGGATTATCTGTCTGACAATTACTCATATCGTGTCCTCCTCCACACAGGTCATAAGTAATGCTCTGAATATGCATAGCTATTTCCTTTAAGTTGTTGACTTTAGCTCTAAAGGCTGTAATTTCAGCTAGTAAGGTTGGCACGCAATCTACTCCCTACACAGCTGCTAGTCTTTTTGGCATCATACGTTCTATCTGCCATTGATAGCTATTTGATGCCATCTCATCGATCAGATCGAAAGCTTCTTCCTTCATTTTTTGATTAATGGTTCCTCCTACTGCTGCATCAATCATAGAATGATTAGTAGGAGATAAACCATTATAGAAAGTTTTTACCTAAAGCCATACGGGTAGTTGATGATGTGGACATCTCCTCAGCAGTTCCTTGAAATGCTCCCAAGCCTCATATAGTGTCTCCATGTCCATCTGCATAAAAGAGGTAATATCATTGTGCATCTTAGCAGTCTTGGAAGGTGGAAAGTACTTGGCTAAGAATTTTTGGGCTAGGACATCCCAAGTTGTGATAGAACCTACAGGAAGAGAATGAAGCCAACTCTTAGCTTTATCCCATAAAGAGAAAGGAAATAACCTCAATCTAATAGCATCATCTGACACCCCATTAATTTTAAAAGTATCATAAAGTTCAAGAAAATTAGAAATATGGGCATTCGGATCATCATGCACGTGTCCACTGAATTGGACAATTGATTGAATCATTTGGATCATCGTCGGTTTTATTTCGAAGTTGTTTGGTCGTACAGGCAGTCTCCTAATGCTCGAAGCTGCATCAGCTACAGATGGTGTGATATAATCATTTAATGAATGATGTACTGATCGAATAGCTTCATGCTGTCCTTCGGTCGCCATATCCAATCCTAGATTGATGTCGTTAGGATCTTCAGCTGCCATGTTTCTCTCTTGTTGTAGTCTTCTAATGGTCCTTTCAATTTTTGAATCTAAAGATAGTAAATTACTATGTCCAGTACGTGTCGTGCACTAAATTTTTTTTTTTTAAATAATAAAAATTAAAATAAATTTCTAAAGTAAAGCAAGGATCAAAATTTTAATATTATTTTAGACACAATCCCCGGCAACGGTGCCAAAAACTTGATGCGTGCTAATTTATAGCTATGGCAAGTGCACCAGTCGATCAAGTAATAAAGTGAATGAGTAGAGTATCATCCCTAGAGGATTGAAAAATAAGTACTGAAAAGCTCTTTTCTATGCTTTATTTAGAAGATCAATTTATGAGAATAAGAAATTAAAGAAAATAAAAAAAATAATTAAAAGTTTTTAATTAAATAGAGAGAGTGTAAATTATTAGGGTTTTAAACTCAAGAGCAATGGATTACTAAGGCAATCGGTTCACCAACTCAGTCAATACAATATTCAAATTTTTAGATTAATTTTATTTCACGTGACGGTGGAGTCTCCTAATTTATTCACTCCCTTTGGTCTAGGCATAGCAAAACTATTAATATTTATTAATTATCCTTTGGTCCAGGTGTAATTTAAATAAATATTAATGCATTAGGTTTTGTGAAACCCTCTAATTAAAATACGCTGCGTCCAAAGCGTATTAAAATTCCCGCATGCATATGAATTCTAATTTGATTCATAATACAAGGTATATAATCAAGAAGCATTAACATAAATGTACTTGGTCCGTAACATCTATGTTCATCAGATCAATTAGAAGATGGCCAGTAATCTAAAAGCATTAAGATCAGATTTATATACTCCTCATGAATAAAATTTAAAAATAAATCATACTGAATATTGCATCAAAAAAGTGGCTACACCTTAGCCTTAGTAAAAGAAAATTTAGTTCATGATAACAAGTTCAAAAATAGCAAATAAAATAAAAAGCATAGAAAAATTAGACTGTTTGATTGCTGAAATTGATTGTCTGATGCTCTTGATGTGGAGAACTTGGCGAAGATGAAGAGGCTCCTTAATCGATGTCTTGATCGTCGAAAGAAATCAAAAATCCTTTTTGATTTTCTTACAAATCACTCTTCTCTTTCTAACTCTCTCCTCTCTCTTTCTCTCTCTCTCTCTCTTTTTCTCCCTTTCTCCCTCTCTATTTCTCTCTTTCTCCCCGTCTCTCTGTTTGTCTCTCTCTCTGATTTTTTTCACGACAACAACAGGTTTTTATAGATAAAGAATTTGATTTCTCCCCAAAATCCATCAAAAATTAGGTTTAAGACTCCCAAAGCAACTCAAACTAAGATCTGGATAATTCTGCCCGTTAGATGTCGATCAAATGGTCCAAAAACTACTCAACAACCCCTTAAAATAACCCAGATCAAGTCGGATTTAATGCCAGCCATTGGATCAACCATTGGATCGAATCTGGGCCATCTGATCGGGCTTCTGATCTTTAGTTTACCGTTAGGATAAATCTTAGCCGTTGGATCTCGATCAGGAGCTGCGGATGCCGTCCATCAACACCTTCGTTTTGGCCGTCCGATCGAGTTTCAGTGAATGCCGCCCATTGGATCAGACAAAATTCCCAAATTGCCCTCTGTGGACCATGCGTGAGCTCGGTGTTGCGTGGACCGCCGCATTCTTCAGCCAATCAGAGCGCACCTCTTGCTGTGAAATTCTCGAAATACCCTTCAGATGGTCCATCGTGCGCCGCGAAAAATGCTGACGTCGTCTTGACGTCAGCATTGCATCGGCATTTTTTTTTTTTGAAATTCAATTCTGGGCTTGTTTGAAGTCCATTTTGTCTGAAATTTATTTCATTTGAACCAAAAAAATAAGATCTTCACATTGGTGGCCTTCTTTCTTACATAAAATTAATAAAAGTATTAATTTCTAAAAAAATAGATTAATTTATTTTATAATTTAATACTTTTATTAGTATATTTTTACCACTTATCACCATGCCACCTGAACTTACTAAAATGCCCCGTGAGCTGCATATTTTCATGGTAGACCTATTAAGGGTCCACGATAGACCAAACACTATTGCGGTCCACCACCATGGGCCGCGTGGTTTTCCGACAAGTGCTTGACGTTAGCTGGGGGAGGGAATTGGACTACGGGCGAGCGGGCTTGTTTCACGGGTTGCATGCAGGTGGGCTTGGCTTGCAAAAAAAGCACGCCAAGTTTGTAGGCAGACTAGGCCATGCTCGACCCATCGATTTTGGGTGAACCAGCTGGTTAATTTTTTTTTTCGTTTTCCTTTAAAATTTCATATCAGATCCATTTTAAATTTGATTCACTCCAAATTTGCTTCATTTGAATCAAAAAAATTAGTTTTTTTATTTATATTCATATTCCTAAAAAAAATAAAAGTATTAATTTTTAAAAATAAAAAAAAATAATTTATAAATTAATTCTTTTATTGATGTGTTTATGATAATTATTTCTTGTATTTTCATGTTTCATAGATTTCAAACTTTATCAAATGGATATTAAAAGTTTTTTTTTAAAATTGATATATTGCTGAGGAGGCGTATGTTGAACAGCTTTCTAGTTTTGAAAATCATGCCTTATTAAATCATATTTTTAAACTAAATAGAGCATTATATGGATTGAAGCAAGCATCTCTTTTATGGTATGAAAGATTAAGTAAATTTTTGCTTGATAATAAATTACTATATGAAATATAGATACCACCTCATTTTTAAAGAAAAGAGATGGTGATTTGTTGGTAGTGCAAATTTATGTGGATGACATTATACTTGATATAGACATGCTTATCTGGCCAGGCCGAGTTTGGGCCTAGCCCAGCCTTAGCCTATGGGACAATATTAACTTTTTAGGCCTGAGCCCACTTTATTCTATACTTCGAGCTTTTGGGCCTGGCCATGGGTCTTAGTTCTTTTTCCTTCAATAGAAGGAGAAGGCCATTCAGACCATGGGCCTCAGGGTTTTTTTTTTCCTTCAAATGAAGAAGAATAGGAGGGGAGGTGGCAGTGGAGCAGCAAGGAGGAGGCGACTGGGCGGCAGTGAGAATGAGGTAGTCGGGAGGAAATGAGAAGGCTAGGAGATGGAGAGGACTAGATGAGGAAGTGGGGACTGGGGAGGTAGGGAGGAAATGGCAGGGTGGTAGGAAGGAGGCAAGGGCCCAAGAGGAGGAGGACCATACAACGTAAGGGTTAAGGAGGAGATTGGGATGTTAGAAAGGAGGCAAGATGGGGAGGTTGTGACTATGTGAGGAGACGGTGGCTAATGGGGATGACCGAGGCAGTGATGATGCAAGGGATGATAAAGAGGAGGCGAGGATGTCGAGATGAAGCTAAGCATGCTCTAAAGACAAAGAAGAGGGATCCAAGGGCTTTGATGGACAGGTTCGGTCGAGTTTGGGCTGGGTCAACATAAACCTAAGCCTGACCCATTTTACAAATTGTATCTAATTTTTAAGGCCCGGCTTGATCCGTCAAGCTAAAATTATAGCCTAAGTTTGTTTTAAATTAGTCAGGCTCGAGCAGGCCAAGCAGGCCACCTGTGAAATGATTAGATCTAATTTGGTGCTACTAATGAATCTCTTTATGAAGAATTTGTTAAGTTAATACAGAGAGAGTTTGAGATGAGCATGATAGGAGAATTAAATTTCTTTCTTAGACTCCAAATCAAACAAACTAAAGAAGAGATCCTTATCAACTAAACCAAGTACATAAAGAAAATACCTAAAAAGTTTAGAATGGAGAATAGCAAGCCAATTGGTACACCTATGGGTCCCTTATGTAAGCTTAATGATGATGAAAATATTAAGGGTATCGATCTCAAATCTTATCGAGATGTAAGTAGATCATTACTCTACTTACTACTAGTAGATCTGATATAATATTTAGTATTTGTATGTATCTAAATATTAGTCCAATCCAAATGAATCATTTTTTTTATTCTTAAAAAAGATACTTAGGTACTTAATTGGTACTTTTAATATTGGCTTATGTTACTCTAGATTTTTTTCTATTGAATTGATTGTTTTTTTTAAACCGATTTTGTTGATTATAAACTTGATAGAAAAAGTATAAGTAGAACTTGCTAATTTCTAGGAGTTAACTTAATCTCTTAGTTTAGTAAGAAATAAAATTTAGTAGAATTATTATCATGCTTTCAATCCGAGATCGTAAGTCTAGAGATCATGGCAACCACTGTATACTCTTGAAGACTCTCTCCAGAAGCATGTAAGGCATTCTAAACATGATATCAATACATCATAATGGAAATCATTATAAATTAAGTTTAGAATTTAAGTATCTAAAGTCAATTTTAATCTTTCACAAAATTCCAACAATATTTAAAAAATCTTGCATCAATTATACTTCAAATAATAATTCTTTAAAATATATTAATAAATATATATATCTAAAGCTCATTTGATATTGTTGATTCTTGCTTCTAAAGTTACTCCCAAAGCAGTACCTATGTCCATAATTAAGAATCTGAATTTGAAAAATAAAAGAGAGAGATGATAAGCTTGATAACCCAATAAGTAATGAATATCTCAGCTGGACATTTTAGATACTATCATAAGATATAATGTTCAAAAATAAATGTCATGAATAAATATAAGAACATATTTCATACTTATTAATGTAAATCAAAACTTTCTAAATATTCATATACATACATAATCATAAATTTAATTTGAAACAAAATATATATAACTCTTCAACCTTTGACTATGTCCAATATTTAAGCCTCATTAGTAGGGTCTGCTGAATACCAACATTTAAACCCCATTGGCAGGATTTATTGAATACCTACATTTAACCCCATTGATAGGGTTCACTGAATACCAACGTTTAACCTCCATTGGTAGAGTCCACTAAAATATAGTTAGGCTGAAAGCTCAAATCTGATGCATATCAAAGCATTTTTGCAAAATAATATATATTCTATTCAACATATGCATATTCCATAATAAATCAATAAACCATAAGATTTTAGAAATCTCAAATTTGCAAATCACTTTCCATTCAAATTATAGTTTCAAAAATCATGCGTAATTCAAAGACTAATTATTTGCTTTTAAAATAAATTATAAAATATTTTAAAAAGATAGTTCATTACTTATATGTAGAACACTAAATGGATAGATTCAATGAATCCTGAGAGCATCCCTCGCAATCTATTATTCAAAATGTATTCTTCAATTAGTCTTAAGGTATAGCTAAAAAAAATCCTAAGTTACGATACCCTCACAAGACTGATAAAAGAGGTAGCATTCAATGCCTAGTCAATCAAATCAAGATAATTTTATCTGATCATAATTAAAATAGAAAATAAATGGTTCAAAATAGATCAAGGATAATAAAATCTATTAATGCCAAACAAAAGTCAAAGTGGAGATCGGTACATTGATTGGCAGTTAAGGATCAATTTAAGCAAGTAGCTTGATTTAATTCGGATCACTTAAAATATAATGATTTAATAGAGATCAATAAGGAATAGATCTCATGATGCTCAATAAAGACTTGGATGGTATGGGCATGTTATCTGACTGATAGAGTAGTTCAAAACCTCCTACTAGAATCAACTTAGACTTTAAGCAATAGGTCAGGTTTACTAGATCATAAATCATATTGAGAGAAAATATCAAAGGAGAGAGAAAATAGCAAGATGAAATAGGACTAATCAGGTGATACTGTTCGATAATCCTATCGATCTAATCAAGATGATTTAATCAAATCATAGTTGAATTACTGTATAAATGGTTCAACAAAAATCATAGGTGATCAAGTCTAATGGTATCCGTATTTGATCAAGATGGGTATCGGTATGCTGTCCGATGACCAATCTCTTTGCTAAGGTTAGATCAAAATCATTGAAAATAAGTTTTTTACTTAATTAATTTTAGAGAAATAATTTTATAAAAAGAAAAATAATTCTAGAGAAAGAAAATGAAACTTTTTAGTGTGAGAAAATGGGGATTCGAGCTCAGAAGAGGGAGAGAGGGAAGAGAGTGAAATTCTCTCTTTCTTTTCCTTTTCTTTTTCTCTTCTTCTCCCTCTTTTCTTAATGAAATAGGAAAATCCTTCTTCCCCTTATTCTTGAAGCTAGGTGGTTCTCCTCCCAACTAGCAATGCTCATGGTCGAAAGAGCAAGGCCGCAGCGATGACCGACGACCCAGATCCAACAACTGGTAATGGCAACTGGTGGTGAAAAACTAAGAACAAAGCATGGAAAAATATGAAAAATTAGTAATCAAGATTTCAATAAAAATTGGGAAAAATTCAAGCTTAGAACCTATAGAAGATTGAGGGGAAGATAATTGAAGAGATTTACCTAGTCATGGATGGGATTTGATCCAATCTCTGATGGTAAAAGAAAAATCAAACCATCGATATATCAAGAAGAAATCAAAGAAAAGGGTAGCCAAATGATGGTGATTTTGGTGGGGAAAAATCTAAGGGATTGAGGTCTTTAAATAGACCTCCAAGGAGAAGAATTAGAGTTCAATTTCATCTTGAAATCTTGGTGGATTTAGGACTTTGAATCGAAGAAGAACTCCGAGAGTTCCTCACCAATTTTTCTAGCCTTGACCATAATTCCAAATTTTCTCTAGCACATGTAGAGCACATGCTGGCCTTAAGAGCCTTTTCTTTAATGCCTTAAGATCTATGCTAGCTATTTTAGGTTTGGGACTTGAATTGGAACTGGAGTATTATAATTAGCTGTGGTAGAAGCTGAGTATATTACAGTTGAAAGTTATTATGCTCAAATCTTATGGATTTAGCAATAACTAAAGGATTATGGAATGAAGTTAAATAAAATTTCTATAAGATGTGGTAACATAAGTGAAATGAATCTAACTAAAAATCTAATTTAGCACTCAAGAACTACATATATTGAAATAAGACATCATTTTTGTTGACCCCCTAAGTGATTTTGATGATGACTAAACATTAAAGCAAATGATTACTAATAAATTTTATTTTAAGTATTTAAATATTTAGAAGAAAGAGAGCTCTTTAACCAAAATAAGGATGACACAAAGTGCAATTTAAATCAAGATCAAATCTCTTTATTTGATAGCAAGAATTTTCTTGAAAATAGCCTCGGAGCATTTTTGAGATGTCTCCTGAAAGTTTCAAGACATCTCGTGGTGTATGGCACATTGATACAGAGTTTTGGCATAGTTGTGAGAAGTCTCGAGTTGAACTTGAGACGTCTCCTTCTTAGGAGATAGAAACTTGGTTTCTATGCTCTGAGTGTGAGACATCTCAAAGAATTCTCGAGAGGTCTCGAGGTTTTGGTGAGACATCTCCTTCAAAATCGAGAAGGATTGATCTCAAGCAATAAAATTTTTTTAGGAAGTAGATTTTCGAGCGATTGAGAATGAGACATCTCCAAATCAAATCAAGAGGTCTCAAAATTAGATGAAACATCTCAAGACAAATCGAGAAGTCTTGAGACATGGTGACAACACTTCAACGGATAGTTTCAGACCTTCTTTTTTTGGCTCCAATGGCTAGTTCATTTTTCCAACGATCATATTCAGCCAGTTTCTGCCCTCCAATTAAATCAAACATGGTAGGAATGGACTAGATATAAAAAAGAAGAGAAAATATTTTTGGTTATCAAGAAAATGAGAGAGAAGAAATGAACATCCTATTTTTCAACGAGCAAACCTTTTCATCAATAGTTTTCTCATGCATTAAAGAGTCCTTAAGTACGATAACTCCAAGCATTCAAGAAGGCATCCAATGAACTGCAACAATAACTTCTCAACTCACTTCAAGGAGCATTCTTTGTTGTACAAATTGCTTATCTCTTTCCATGTACTAAGTTTGAGTAGGGGCTGAAACTCAGGATTTAGGGTTCTACTCTCCTTTTATTGGTTTGTATTCCCTTGTCTGATATTTGTAAAGATTGTGGTTAGTGAACCTAAGGAAAAACCAACTGAGTTTTGTGATAGTGAGCCATGAAAAACTATCTAGTTGTAATCTTGAGGAATTATAGTAAAATTTTCGAGAGTCTTGCTTGGGGAGTGGACGTAGGTGCTGGGAGTGCACCAAACTACTATAAAAATCTCTTGTTTGTATATGTGTTCTTGTCACCTACTTTTCATAGCTCTCACATCTCACTCACCTAGCATTCAAATAGTTTTTTATTGCATATACTTGCACTAAGTTTTAAAAACCCAATTTATCCTCCCTCTTGGGTTGTCTAGCTAGATAACAATTGATATCAGAGCCTTGGTTCTCTACTAATTAATAATTTTTTTTAAGAAAAAAGATCCTGACAATCCAACTTAGAGGATCTCTTGCCGAAGGGCAATCTACCAATAGGCTACCTTTTTTTATTGGATCCAACTATACCTATTAAAAAGCTCACATGTGCATTTTCATACAAGCCCTTGACTATGACATATAGACTGTCATTATCAATGGGTCGCATGCACCAATAGTCATTATGAATGGCACATCCTCTCCTAAGCCAAAAAAGGATTGGGATGAAATGGATAAGAAACTTGTCCAATTAAATGCCAAGGCAATGAATATTCTTTATTGTGCCCTTGATGCAAATGAGTTTAACTGAATTTTTACTTGCAATTCTACAAAAAAAATTTAGGATAGACTTGATGTCATGCATGAAGCGACAAACCAAGTCAAATAAATAAAGATAAACATGCTAGTTCATCAATATGAATTATTTAAAATGGATCGAACTGAATCTATCACTAGTGTGTACACAAAATTCACTGATATTATAAATGGTTTGAAAAGTCTGGGAAAGATTTATACTAATAGTGAATTTGTAAGAAAGATTCTTAGATTATTGCTTAGGTCATGGAAAGCCAAGGTAATAACCATCCAAGAGGCAAAAGATTTGAAAACACTACCACTTGAGGAGCACATTGGATAGTGAAGAGGACAACAAAAAAAAGAAAACTATCAGCCCTGAAATCCATGATGGCTGAAGAAGAAGATGATCTATCCACTAGTGATGAAAACGATGAAGATATGGCCCTAGTGATAAGAAAGTTCAAGAAGTTTATGGAAAGATGAAGATAAGGATTCAAGAAAAGAGGCTTCATTAGAGGAAAAGCTAGCAGGGAGAAAGAAAAAAAAAAAAAGGATCAGCCCATTTGCTATGAATGCAAGAAACCTAGATATTTTAGGGCTGATTGTCCTCAGCTGAAGAAAGCACCTAAAAGAAATAAGAAGAAGGCAATGATTGTGACTTGGAGTGATAGCGATGAGTCAAGCTCAAAGGAAGAAAACCAAAATGAAGCAAATTTGTGTTTCATGGCACAAGATGATGAGGTATCATCTATACTTGATTTAGAATTTACTTTTGATGAGCTTCAAGATGTCTTTTATGATTTAATGAAAGACTTTAAGAAGATAAATACAAAAAATAAAAACCTTAAAGAAATAAATCAAACCCTTGTAAAGGAAAAGGAAGAAGCAATTTGTGAACACAACAAATTAAAAGAGGAAAACAAAATCCTAAAGAATGAATTAGATAAGTTAAAACCATTAGTTAACAAATTTACTTGTAGTTCAAAAAAATTGCAAATGATCTTAAACAATCAAAGTAGAATGTATGATAAAGCCAGTCTAGGTTATAAACCCAAAGACTTGACAAAATTTTTAAGGAACTTTTTCACTGCACCCGCATCCGTTAGTACATCACATATCACTTGTTTTAAATATGAAAAGTTAGGACATAAGGCATATGAATGTAGCACAAGAAAATTTAATGGAAAACCAATTAAAAGAATCTAGGTTCCAAAAGGAACAATGACCACTAATCCAAAAGGACCCAAGAAGACTTGGTTACCTAAATCTGTCACTTAATTTTTTATGTAGGAATGCCTTGTAGCTAAGGGATCTAAATGCGAATGGTATTTAGATAGCGGTTGTTCAAGGTATATGTTGGGTGATAAGGAGTAATTCTTCACCCTTGAGTAGAAGGAAGGGGGAGTAGTCACCTTTGGCGACAACGGCGAAGGCAAAATAATCGGTATTGATAAAATTTAGATTACTCTATCTACCTTCATAGATAATATTTTATTAGTTGATAACTTAAAACATAACTTGCTTAGTATTAGTCAGCTATGTGATAAAGGTTTTAAAATTTCATTTGAATCATCCTTGTGCAAGGTAACTAGTTTCTTAGATGATAGTCTAAAATTCATGATTTAGGCGTGGTAACATCTATATGGTAAATCTTGATGAAATTGCCATGAAGAGTTGTCAATGCCTAGTTGCAATATATGCTAACATCAAAGAAACTAGTTGGCTTTGGCACCATAGGTTAGGTCATGCAAGCATGCATACTATATCTAAATTACTAAACAAAGATTTAGTTAAGGGGTTACCAAAACTGAATTTCAAATTTGATCATGTTTGTGATGCTTGCCAGTTTGAAAAACAAACTAGGAAAAGTTTTAAATCTAAAAATATGATTTTAACTTCTAGACCTCTTGAATTGATACATATGGATTTGTTTAGATCTACTAGGACCACATGCCTAGGAAGAAAAAAAGTATGATCTTGTAATTATTGATGATTACTCTCGTTTCACATAGATTTTATTTTTGGCACACAAAGATGAAGCTTTTTCAATATTTTTAAAGTTTTATAAAAAAATAATAAATAAAAAAAACTCAGCTATAGTTTGCATCCATAGTGATTATGGCACAAAATTTGAAAATAAATTTTTTAAAAAATTTTGTAATGAACATGGTATAGAACATAATTTTTCTGTATCTAAAACTCCTCAACAAAATGTAGTAGTTGAAAGAAAGAATAGAACCTTAGTTGATATGGCTTATACCATATTGTGTGAAGAAAATCTATCCAAATACTTTTGGGCTAAAGCCATTAACACAGCATGTTACATTCTAAATAGAATTTCAAATCGACCAATTTTGAAGAAAACCCCCTATGAGCTTTGAAAAGTAAAAAGATCTAATATTAACTATTTTCATATCTTTGGTTGTAAATGCTTCATTCATAATAATGGCAAAGACAATCTAGGCAAATTTGATGCTAAGGCAGATGAATGTATCTTTTTTAGATACTCTACATCTAGCAAAGCATATAGAGTCCTTAATAAGCATTTCTTGATTGTTGAAGAATCCATTCATGTTATTTTTGATGAAGCTAACAATAAATCTTCAAGAAAGGAAGATATTTTTGAGATGATGTAGGAATTTTTGAAGATGGAACAAAGGAGCATAACTTAAAGGACAACACCATTCATAACAGAGGTAAATCTACAACATCCAATGAATAAGGGAAGAATGATGAAGTTGAAATAATTAAAGAATATGAAGATCTACCCAAGGAGTGGAGGTATGCATATATACATCTAAGAGAACTGATTCTAGGTGATCCTTCATAAGGGGTAAGAACTAGATCTTTATTTAAAGATATATTTGATTATCTTGCTTTTGTTTCATAAATTGAACTTGAAAATATAGATGAAGCTGAAAAGACTCAAATTGGATGTTAGCCATGCATGAAGAACTAAACCAATTTGAAAGAAATAATGTATGGACTCTTATAAACAGACCTCTTGATCATCCTATAATTGGTACAAAAATAGATATTTAGGAACAAATTAGATGAACATGGAAATATAATAAGAAATAAAATTAGACTAGTAGTCAAAGGATATAATCAAGAAGAAGTGATTGACTTTGATGAAATATATGCTCTTGTAGCAAGATTAGAGGTTATAAAATTATTACTTGCTTTTGCTTGCTACATGAATTTTAAATTATTTTAAATGGATGTAAAGTGTGCTTTTTTGAATGGTTATATCGCTAGAGAAGTTTTTATAGGACAACCATTTGATTTTGAAAATCACTTGCTTTCTAACCATGCATACAAATTAAATAAAGCACTATATGGACTTAAACAAGCACCTAGAGCCTGGTATGAAAGATTTAAGTATGTTTCTCTTATAAAATGAATTTACTAGAGGAAGTGTGGACACTACACTATTTTTAAAAAAGAAAAATAATGACCTCCTTGTAGTTCAAATTTATGTGGATGATATCATATTCGGAGCTACTAATGAAGTTCTTTGTCAAGAGTTTGCAAAATTAAATGCAGGGTGAATTTTAAATAAGCATGATGGGGGAGCTGAACTTCTTCCTTGGACTTCAAATCAAACAATCAAAGGCATTTTCATTAGCCAAATAAAATACATCAAGAAAATATTGAGAAAGTTTTGCATGGAAAATGGAAAGGAAATTGGCACACTAATGAGCCCCTCATGCAAACTCGATAAAGATAAAAATGATAAGAATGTGAATGAAAAGCTCTACAGAGGTATGATAGGATCCCTACTCTACTTAACTGCAAGTAGGCCTGACATACTATTTAGTATTTGCATGTGTACTAGATTTCAATCTAATCCTAAAGAATCTCATTTACTAGCTGTTAAGAGAATTTTTAGATATTTAATCAACACACATAACTTAGGACCACGGTACTCAAAATACTCTTCCATTGAATTGATAGGATACATTGATGTTGATTATGGAGGATGTAAAATAGATGAAAAAAGTACAAATGGCACTTTCCAATTTCTAGGATTGAACTTAATTTCATGGTATAGCAAGAAGCAAAACTCTGTAGTATTGTCAACAATCGAAGTTGAATATGTTGTTGCAGGGAGTTGCTGCGCTCAAATACTATGGATCAAATAACAGCTCGAAGATTTTAGAATTAAGCAAAATAATATATCCATTAGGTATGATAACACTAATGCCATCAACTTGACAAAAAATTCTATTCAACATTCAAAAACTAAGCATATTAAAATTAGACATCACTTCATAAGAGATCATGTTCAAAATAATAATATTATACTTGAATTTGTTTCAACTGAAAATTAACTTGCTGATATTTTTACAAAACCTTTAAATGAAGATAGATTTTCAAAAATTTGAGACGAACTTAGAATATGTGATCCTCTCTAAATGTGTTTTTTCTTGAATTTATTGAATTGTATTTTGTCATCTTTTACCATCCTAAGCACCCTTATTTCTATCATGTAAGATCAAGAAAATTCTGCTTGAAATTTCATTTTTTCTCTAATTCTCCTCCTATCTCTAAGATGTCTTGATTTATACTCAAGACGTCTTGACCGTAATTCGAGATGTCTCGCTTCAAACATGAGACTTCTCAATTTTTCTAGATGTCTCATTTTCAAGAGGAGACCTCTCAAATTTCGTGGGCCCCTTTTTTCAATAGACTTTCGAGAAGCCCCCTTTCTCACTCATCTTTCTCATTCCAAACTCTCGTGAACTCCCTCCAACCCACTCCAAATCCCAAAATCCCTATTCCATTTCCTTTTTGGTCAGATTCCAAGATCCCAATGGCTCCAGAAAGGAAAACCACTACCGCCCAAAGATCGTCCGTCACATCATTAGTTGAAGCTAGGGCAAAATGATAATGAGACAACTCCCAGGCATCTCCAGCTACTCCTTCTCGATCCCATCTTTTTGTGGCTACAAGAATAGTTCCTACTGAATGATGGATCGATTTTGGATTCCTTGACAAAGAAAACTTCCGCATAGGCTCATGGGTTTGACAGCAAGGGTGGGAGAAACTTTGCTCACCCGAGGTAAAGATTTATCCAGACCTTGTTAGGAAGTTTTTTGATAATCTTAAGTTTGAGGGAGAGTCGAGAATTGAATCTATGGTGAAAGGAGTTCATATTGCTTTAGATGAATGGAGACTAGGGCATCTCTTAGAGGTACCAAGGTTGGGGATGTGTTATTTAAATTTGACTGACAAAATTGAAGCTTTGAAGTGTGTCTTAGAATGGAAAAATGTGAATGAAAATAAGCAACTGATGACAAACCATCTTTTTGTAGAAATGAGACTACTTCATAGTATTGTAAGCCACATAAGTTTCTCCAAGGTTGGAAGACATGATTGGATTGGAAAGAAAGAACTAGCAATTATGTACTATTTAGTGACAGGAACCCCCATGAACTTCCCATTCTTAATGCTTCAGCAAATTAAGAATACTGCAAACAAGAGCAAGGCATGTCTCCCATATGCAATGATCTTCACACTAATTTTCAAGGATTATTATACAGACCTAGAGGGTGAAGATTTCAAAGGACTGGCTCACATAGACTATCTGAATGAGGGCACTTTGCATAGAATGAAATTTGTAAAGAAAGGGAATAGATGGGTGAGAGCAGATGAAGAAGCAGTTATCAAAAATGAACCCAAGGAACATTGGCCCCCACCTCCTCTGTCTTCACCCTCTACAGTTGGACCATCCTTCATGACACCGGCATCACCACACACACCTTCAGCTCATCCAAGTCAAATTTCTGCCCTACCCTCTAATTTTGATCAAGATAGATTAGTTGAAAGGGTTGTAGAGTAGGTTGTGGAAAAAATGTCTGAAAGGATGAATGAATTTCTCTTTGGACTAAAGCATCAACTATTGGTTAACATTGAAGAATAGAGGATATCTACTGAGGGACAGACCGAGATGCTTAGCTAGCAAATCAGTGGTTTATCTCAAAGGCTTGAAATTTTGAAAAAAGAACAGCATGGGTTGTCTGCACACATGGAACTTCTATTGACTAAGACTGCCAAGGTAGCCCAGAGGATGGAAGAAAGCATTGTCACCCAATGCAGCACTACAGAAGTGATCATCACATCCCTACGGCAAATTATGGATCGCATTGGTAGCCTTAGGTCTTGGATTCCCTCCACCTCTCGGCCCTCACCCTCTCCTAGACTAGCACCTCATCTTTCATCCACTAGACCTCGATCTGCCTCTGAACCTATCATAGAATTGCTCTCTGATGAGGAATAGGTCTAATCCTTTCTACTTATCTATGTATGTTGCTTGGTTTACCTTTGGGTATATTGGTATAAATCACCTTTTTATAAACCAATATACAATTTTGTCAGTGTAATCTCATTTTTCTGTAATGAAATCATTTTTCTTATCTATGATTTTGATGCTAACAAAAAGGAGGAGAAAATGTATGAAAAAAGAATAATTAATTTTTTTAATTAATCTTATACAAATTAAAAGAGAACATTTTAAGGGGGAGCAATGATACAACATTGGGTATATCATTGGGAACTTGAGCACTTCTAAATTTGAACATATCATACTTTTTCACTCTACTATACATGGTACATATATCGCTTACATTCTCTTTATGAAATGCTTGATGTTTTGTCGTCTCATCAAAAAGGGGGAGATTATTGACCCCCTAAGTAATTTTGATGATGATCAAACATTAAAGCAAATGATTACTGATAAATTTTATTTTAAATATTTAAATATTTAGAAGAAAGAGAACTCTTTGACTAAAATAATGATGACATAAAGTACAATTCAAATCAAGATCAAATATTCTTGTTTGATAGCAAGAATTCTCTCAAAAATAGCCTTGGAGCATTTTTTAGACGTATCCTAAAAATTTTGGGATGTCTCATGGTGTATGGCACATTGATACAGAGTTCTGGCATAGTTGTAAGAAGTCTCAGATTGAACTCGAGACATCTTCTTCTTAGGAGATAGAAACATAGTTTTTGTGCTTTGAGAGTGAGACATCTCAAAGAATTCTCGAGAGGTCTCGAGATTTTAGCGAGACGTCTCCTTCAAAATTGAGAAGTCTCAATCTCAAGCGACAATTTTTTTTCTAGAAAGTAGATTTTTGAGCGACTGAGAATGAGACATCTCTAGGTCAAATCGAAAGATCTCAAAATCAGATGAAACATCTCGAGACAAATCGAGAAGTCTTAAGACATGGCGATAGTGCTTCAACGGATAGTTCCAAATCTTTTTTTGGCTCCAATGGCTAGTTCTCTTCTTAAACGATCACAATCAGCCTATTTCTGCCCTCCAATCAAATCAAATGTGGTGGGAATGGACCAGATATAAAAGAGAAGAGGAAATATTTTTGGTTATCAAGAAAATGAGAGAAAAGAAATGCGAGCAAATCTTTTCATCAATAGTTCTCTCAAGCATTAAAGAGTTCTCAAGTGTAATAACTCTAAGCATTCATGGAGGCATCCAATGAACTGCAACAACAACTTCTTAGCTCACTTTAAGTAGCATTCTTTATTGTACAAACTACTTGTCTCTTTCCATGTACTAGATTTCAACAGGGGCTGAAACTCAGGATTTGAGGTTCTACTCTCCTTTTATTGGTTTGTATTTCCTTGTCTGATATTTGTAAAGGTTGTAGTTGGTGAATCTAAGAGAAAACTAATTGGGTTTTGGGATAGTGAGCCTGAAAAAACTATCTGATTGTAATCTTGAGAGATTATATTGAAATTTCCAAGAATCTTGCTTGGAGAGTGGACGTAGGTGCTGGGATTACACTAAACTACTATAAAAATCTCTTATTTGTGTGTGTGTTCCTGTTACCTGCTTTTCATAGCTCTCACATCTCACTCACCTAGCATTCAAATAGTTTTTTATTGCACATACTTGCACTAAGTTTTGAAAACCCAATTCACCTCCCCTCTTGGGTTGTCTAGTTGGAATAATTTTATAAAAGATCATGTTCAAAATGGTGATATAATGCTTGATTTTTTGAGCACCGATAAAACCCTTAAGTGAGGAAAGATTCAGTATGATTAGAAGGGAGTTAGGAGTTTGTAGCCCTTTTGACTATACTTTTTTCTAACCCTCTTTATCTCACCTTGAAACTCTTAAATTTAATCTTTCCTTGTGTTGTAACAATCGGTAGCTCTGGTACCAATCTATTGAGAATAATCCTTGTTACATGATGATTACAAAAATAGTAATAAGGATCCGAGGAAAGAGATGGCAGCATTGTATTAGACCCTAGTAAATCCTAGGACATGGAGAAGAAGAGAGGAAGAATGAGAGAGGAAGACAGAGTTTTTAGGGAGAAAATGGCTTGTATTTAATTTGTTCTAATTTACAAACTTAATACAGAGTATATATACCTGATCAATATGACCTAATCTAAAAAACTCTTCTAGCTAACCTAATGTGATGCACTCTCCAAGCCCATGTACATCCATGTCTCATATGCACACATCCATTGGACTAAATTTAGTTAAATCCATAGATTAGCCCCTTAGGACTTCACAAATCGAGGCATTAAATTTCTAAGATTAAACTCAATCCTAAGCCAGAATAGAAACCACGTCCTATTCTATTCACCACTCGAGCCGGCTTGATCAGAAGTTGGATCGGTTCAACTATAATATCTCCTAAGAGCCAAATCATCACTCTTTGCTTCGCTACTCGAGCTGACTAATAATTATCATAATTTAATAAATAAAAGTATTAAAATTTATATTAATTAAAAATTTATTTAAAATAATTAATACTTTTATTAATATTTTGTAGAAAAGAAGTCCATCAATATGAAGAGCTCAATTTATGGGTTCCAATGCAATAAATTTTACTTAAATCGAAGCTAAAATGAAAAAGTTATGAAGTCTAAAAGTTTAAAATAAAAAAAAATAAAAAAAAAAGATTGGTACATGGTGGACTGATCGGTCAGTTCATGGAATAGGCGTAGACCGGCCAGCTCAGCATGTGCAGCCAATCGATGCGCGACACATGGCAAGCATAGAGCCTTAAAGGGTCTACTGCATTCTTATCATGATTCACAAGGGCATTTTGGTCTTTTTATTAGGCACGGCAGCTGCTGGTTGGCGGAGGCTCATAGTGTACCCAATCTACGCACGATCTACAGGATCAAGCAAAGGAGATTTATAGGATCCGATGGCTAATATCGTAGTCGATCAGAATCCAACGGTCATCATCATTTCCAAGTTTGATTCGGATTCCTGAAGGCTTCCTATGCACGATCCGACAGTCGAAAACCATCCTAGTATTGATCCAATGGTTGAAAATCAATCCAGCAGGGTTTGCGATGGACTTTTAGTAGATTTTGGACTGTTTGATCATAGATCAATGGCCAGAATTCAATAGAAATTTTTAATTCGACCAGGACTTGGATTTTGACTCCGAAAATTACCTACGAACCCTTTTTTCCTCTATTTAAGCCCCTGTAATGCCAAAACCCAGGGGAAGTTGGCGGAGAGAGCCCCCTTAGGGGGGAAATAGTTTTTTAGTTCTCTTTTTCTCTCTTCTCCTCTTCCTTCTTTTTCCTTTCTTCTTTTCTTCTTTGTTTTCTTTTTATTTTCTTTTTATTTTGGAGAATTCCATGATGCCACAAGCTACAAGGATCAAAATCATGTACGACTAGAAGTCTCATATCCAGGAAAGTAAGAAAGTCTTCCAAGCATGAGAGTTTGTAATTTGAACCCTATTTTTCTTTTTATTAGATAATAAAGTTTCCTCATCTTTTACATGCCATTCTTATTTTCTACTTTATCATCCTTATAATTTATAGCTAAAGAGATAGATCGTGATCATGAAAAGATATGGTCTGTACTCAAGTTAGAATAAATTATAAAATTTATATTTTAATATTTAATTTCTTATAATTTATACCTAAGAAAATAGATCATGATCGTAGATAGATACGGTTTGTGCTCAGATTAGGATAAATTATAAAAATTAAATAAGAATTATATTTATATTCTTTGATTGCATGATCTAAATAGTCTATATCTATGAGATGGGTCATGATCATGTTAGACATGGTCCATGCTTGGTAGAATAGATTATGTTAGAATCAAATCAAAGGAACATACATCTTATCGGGGTTAGTCTAAAAATTTTTAAATGCAACTTTTCTTTTTTCTATCCCATTTTTTGAAAAATAACCAAATTAAAAAAATTGAATGAAGGAAAATCCTGATTTCCCGGTCCAGGTTCGTCCAGATCTGATTAGATCAAGAGATATATTTCAAAAATTTTCTCTTGATCTCAATCAGATCTTGATATGTTTCAGATCTGATTCTTATTATTTTAATAAATAAAATAAAATAAGATAAATTAAATCAAATTTAATTTACCTGATTTGGGTAATCCTATTACCCTGTAGATGATCCTGATTGCAGCGGAAGGTTCTGGATCTTAGCCACGCAAGCGCCTGGCCTCTACCGGTATCCACTCGGGTTGGATCTGGAGAACCTCTTCTTCTCTATCACACCTCCAAAAATCAGATCTGGATCTGATCTGGAGGATCTTCAAAACTCTTTTGAAGATCTGCAGTCGTCCTTTTGCAGCAGCGCAGCCTTCTTGCTTTTGATCGCCTTTCCTTGATCTGAATCGCACCAAACTAAGTCCAAAACACTTTTGGACGTGGAGAGCAAGGGGAGAAGAGAGTATGGCATGGAGAAGGAGGGGAGAGGCAGCCTTGGACGTGGGAAATCTCTATTGAATTAGGGTTGGGCGCAGGGTCTTATTTATAGACCTCTTGTGATCCAACTCCTCTTCCTCTCAACCAATCACAACCCTTTGTGAAATCAGATCTAAATCTGATTGGTTGAAAAAGAGACCCCTGGATTCCTCCTTAGAGGGCGCCTAAGACCAGTCAAACTGGATTCTTAGTAGAACTCTGATTGGAATCCTAAAGGGAGGTGGAGTCCTTGTCCAACAAGGACTCCTAGGCGCCTCCTACTTGGGCTCACGCCACCCTTGGCGTGCGCCCTTCTCCTTGCCAGGTTCTGGCAGGGGGACAAGCCCCCACCAGCTCTCCAATAGGTGCATGACATGTGGTCAAAAGTCAAAGGGTCAATGGTCAACGTTTGACCAGTCAAAGGTAGACTTTTGACCAAAGTCAAAGAACAAGAAATGGCAGGTGACCAAAAATGGCAGGTAATGTCTTACAAATAAGACAACCTATTCTGACTTGGACAACCTCCAGTCAGACCATATGAAGGCCTCTGATTGAGCACAAACTCCTTTGGCTCAGTCAGGACAACTTATTTATGATAGTAAAAGAAGAACGTTAGGTTCAATCGAGTGCTAGCACGATTTCCTTGAACCTAATTGAATCTCATTCAGATCAATTGAACTAGATCAGTTCAATTGATGATCACCAGATTCAAACCCTTGTTTGTGTGACCCAGTTAGGTTCAGTTCTGTATGGTAATGGGATATGTCATGATCTCTATCATAGACATCATCGAAACTCCTTTCGATGGATCAGAACTCTTCTGATTCGAACAGCTAGAATGATCGATCATCTAAATCATTCTAATTGCTCCCAAAATCCACCAGTGACACCTAGCAGTATATGGTGGCAACCCATCAGAGCTGAATGCGAACCTCTTGGTGCAGCTACCTGTGTGATTCAGTTCTTCTATCTTGAGCCCCGATCAGATTAGGGTTAAGGTGAACTCGTCAAACCCTAGTCTCTGTCATATGATGTAATCATTCGATTCGAGTCCAATGTGAAAATCTAAATAGAAACTCTTTCTATTATTTCACTCTACCATGGCCATGGGCTTTCTGGACTTGATTCTCATGATCATCATAGGGCTACTCCTCTACCACCGAGGTAGATAGATCCCATCTTGATGCAATCCAGTTCCTACAATGAACATGCTATAGCCAACATACACCTCAGGGTTCCATATGGCTAGGAGACCGAGTAATGGTGTAGTCAAACTATAACACCCTCAAGGTGAACTGCCGATGCATCTCAGGTCAAAGAACCAGACACACTACTGCAGCATCGAGTCAGTCATTGACGAGAAGGTAGACTCCCTAATGACTACTCGAGGTGGTCACGCTCAGTGCCCTCGTTCTCTAACGAGTACCTGTACTCTCGCTCCGGTGTCTCCACACCGTAGACTCAAGACTCATCTACTAAAGAGAAGCGATCGTACACCAACCTTCCGGATCAATCACCATCCTCGTGATGATCCTATGGTCGGGAGCTGTTTATGAGTTAATAATGATTATTCATGTCTTAAATTTTCAACTCTTGAAAATATGAATTATCATTACCATTAACTCAAAGGATGTATCACAGACACTAAATACACATGTGTGATAGAAAATAACCCATTTCATTAATTATAGTCAAAATTACAATTTTGCCCCTAGAAGTGTATTACAAGTGTCAGCCAATTCTGGCTTCTAGGGCACATATATCTAACAATCTCCCACTTGTCCTAAAGCCAATTGGCTACAAGTCTAAGTCCCATCTTCTCAAGGTGGGCTTCGATCTTCTGCTGGCCCAACGGCTTTGTAAGTGGGTCTGCCACATTATCTGTGGAGTTGACTCTCTTGACCTCAACGTAACCTTTCTCAAGGTAATCGCGGATGAGATGATATCGCCGCTCAATGTGCTTGGACTTCTGGTGAGACCTCGGCTCCTTAGCAAGGGCTATGGCGCCATTGTTGTCGCAGTAAAGAGGAATGGCATCTGATGGCATTACTCCAATTTCTGCAGCAAACTTCTTGTACCAGAACGCTTCCTTTGCAGCCTCTGATGCAGCTATATATTCTGCTTCCATGGTGGAATCTGCTATCACAGTTTGCTTGGAACTCTTCCAGCTGACAGCTCCACCATTGCACACAAACAGACTTCCAGATGTCGACTTTCGATCATCTATATCGGACATGAAGTCCGAGTCTGTGTATCCCTGGAACTTGGAGTTCTCCATTACCAAAGACCAACATCATATCCTTAGTTCTTCTCAAGTACTTAAGGATACATTTCACAGAAGTCCAGTGTTCTTCACCTGGATTTGACTGATATCTGCTTGTGACACTCACAGCATGGGCTATATCAGGTCGTGTACATAGCATGGCATACATGAGGCTCCCTATTGCAGAAGCATAAGGGATCTTGCTCATGCGTTCTATTTCCTCAGGTGTGCTGGGGCACATCTTCTTGGAAAGATGAATACCATGTCTGAAGGGTATTAATCCCCTCTTAGAGTTTTCCATACTAAACCTCTTTAGTACTTCCTCTATGTACATCTTCTGTGAAAGTCCTAGCATCCTATTCGGTCTATCCCTATAGACCTTAATTCCTAGAATAAAGGATGCTTCACCTAGGTCTTTCATGGAGAATTCCTTAGACAACCACATCTTGACTGATGTCAACATGGGAATATCATTCCCAATAAGGAGGATGTCATCCACGTACAATACGAGGAAGACAACAGCGCTCCCACTGACCCTTTTGAAAACACATGGTTCCTCTTCATTTTTGATGAAACCAAACTTTTTGATCACATCATTGAAACGAGTGTTCCAGCTCCGAGATGCTTGCTTAAGTCCATATATGGACCTTTGCAGCTTGCAAACCTTGTGATCAGTATCACTGGATGTGAAACCTAGCGGCTGTTCCATATAGATATCTTCCTCAAGATATCCATTTAGGAATGCCGTTTTCACGTCCATTTGCCATATTTCATAATCGAAATAGGCTGCAACAGCAAGCAATGTGCGGATGGATTTTAGCATAGCTACCGGGGAAAAGGTATCCTGATAGTCAATGCCTTCACGTTGACTATAACCTTTTGCCACCAGTCTAGCCTTGAATGTCTCCACATTCCCATCTGCACCAATCTTTCTCTTGAAGATCCATTTACACCCAATAGGTACTATACCTTCTGGTGGATCTACCAAGGTCCAGACTTGGTTTGAGTGCATCGAGTCGATCTCTGACTTCATTGCCTCAAGCCATTTCTCGGAGTCGATATCTGATATCGCCTCGTTGTAGGTTTTGGGATCATCACCATGAGCACCATTACCTATGAGGAACATTTCCTCTACGTCCTCTGAAATAATACCTAAGTATCTTTCAGGGGGACGGGAAACTCTTTCCGATCTACGAGGTGGAGGAGGTAGTGTTCTTATTGGCTCAACCTGATTTGGTTCCACTTGGTCCTTAGCTCTTTCTGCTTGTGAGACTTTCTCATCAAGCTTAATCTGCTTTCCAATGCCACTATCTTGAATAAACTATTTTTCAAGAAATATGGCATGTCGACTCACAATCACATTGTGGTCTTCTGGAATGTAGAAATAGTATCCTAATGACTCTTTAGGATATCCTATGAATCGAGCTCTAAAGGACCTAAACTCTAACTTGTCCGCTTGTTGTCTTTTGACATAAGCCGGACAACCCCAAATTCTGAGATGACTCAGACTTGGTTTCTTACCGTGCCATATCTCATACGGTGTGGTAGGAACGGTTTTAGAGGGAACCCTATTCAGTAAATAGATTGAAGTTAATAATGAATGTCCCCAAAGAAAATCTGGGAGGTCTGTGAAGCTCATCATGGATCGAACCATATCCAATAGAGTCCGATTTCTCCGTTCTGAAACCCCGTTGAGTTGAGGTGTTCCTGGTGGAGTCCATTGAGAGACTATGCCATTTTCCTTAAGATAGTCTAGGAATTCCCGGCTAAGGTATTCACCTCCTCGATCTGATCGAAGAACCTTAATGGGTTTTCCAGTTTGTTTTTCTACTTCATGTCTGAATTCTTTGAACTTTTCAAAAGGCTTCAGACTTGTGTCTCATAAGATACACATACCCATACCTAGACAGATCATCGGTAAAGGTAATGAAGTAGACAAAATTGCCTCTAGCCGGCACATCGAATGGGCCGCACACATCAGTATGTACTAGGGCAAGGAGATCTGTGGCCCTCTCCCCATGTCCAACAAAAGGGAGTTTAGTCATTTTGCCTTGAAGACAAGATTCACAAGTTGGATATGACTCAAAAGTCAATGGACTCAATAGCCCATTTTTCTCCAATTTGTTAATCCTATCTTCTGCTATATGACCTAATCTCAGGTGCCATAGATATCTGTCGTTTGGACTATCCCTAGGTCGTTTGGCATTCACGTTTTGCTCGATAGTTAAAACAGGTACATCAATATGCAACTGATAAAGACCATTAACAAGGAAACCATTTGCAATTTTATTTCTTTCATAAAGAATGTTACAATGGTCCTTAAAGAAGGTGATCACATAACCTTCTTGTGCTAAGCATGAAACAGAAATCAAATTCCTGCTAGCTGCAGGCACATAATAACAGTCTTTTAAAACTAAGTCTAAACCAGATGGTAATCGCAGAGGGTATGTTCCCACGGCTACTGCAGCAACTCTTGCTCCATTACCGACGCGTAGGATCATGTCTCCATCCCTCAGCCTCCTGCTATCCTCAAGACCCTGCATAGAAGTGCACAGATGAGCACTAGAACCAGAGTCAAGCACCCAACTGGATGCAGAAGAAACCGTAAGGTTAGACTCAATAACGAGCATACCTCCAGAAGGACCTTCCTTCTTGTTCTTTAGGGTGGCCAGGTAAGTAGGGCAGTTCCGCTTCCAATGGCCGTCGCTGTTGCAATGGAAACACTTTCCTTTGCCATCGACCTTTTTCTTCGGTTCTGCCTTCTTCTTCTTTGATCCTTCTACCTTTTGCTTTTTCACAGACTTCTTTTTCTTTCCATAAGACTTTCTTTTGGAAGAAGTCCGTTCCATAGCAAGAACTGAGCCTTTAGAACCTTTCATAGAAAGCTCAGCGGTAACCAGCATATTCATCAACTCGGCCAAGGAATTTTGAAGTTTATGCATGTGGTAATTCATGATGAATTGCCCATATGCATCAGTCAAGGATTGCAGAATAATATCGTTCTGCAAATCCAAGTCCAACTTCACACCGAGCTTCTCAAGCTCTTCCATGTCCTTGATCATTGTCAGACAGTGATCTTGGACTGACTGCCCATCACGCATCTTAGCCTTAAAAAGTCGTTTCGTGACTTGATATTTGGCTGCGCGACTCTGTTCACCAAACATCTCCTGCAGGTGAGCCAACATTTGGCGAGCAGTCCCGATATCTTCATGTTGGCGCTGGAGCTCATCAGACATCGAGCCCAACATGTAGTATCTGGCCTTATTGTCTTCGTCAATCCATTTTTCCAGAGACGCTCTCTGTTCAGTGGATGGACGAGCTGGTAAGGTGGGAGGGTCCTGGTCCAAAACATGTGTTAACTTCTCTGAACCCAAAACAATTTTGTAGTTCCTGAGCCAATCTTTATAATTGGGTCCAGTCAGTCTATGTGTGTCTAGGATACGTGCCAGTGGGTTGGACGCAGACATTTTCCTGTAGAGAGTCAAAGATTCTAGTTAGATACTGTAATTTTGACTTGACCAATTTGTTTAGGGATTTTATTTTTAAACAAATTAGCTCCCACTATTTTCTCGGATCCCTACACTCCCTCTGTAGAGATGCGAAAATCTCCGCGATTGATGATTTCTAGTGGGTGGTGCGGTCTCACCAACTGACTCATCACCTCACCTAACAGTTATTGGTGATGGGTTAGCCAATGAGTGAACAACTCTTGTTCAATGATTCTCTAATCATGGTGCACCCAAACTTGGTCTCTAATTCATGAATCTCACCGTATCCGGAATATTGATCCACTCCTTAGTTAAGTCAGACCCACCATTTGCATAGACTGGGTTCCTAATTGGGTCTCTCACCGTATCCGGAATATTGAGCCCAACTCATCCTCCAGCCCATAGCATCCAATGCCTAATAGACATGGTTGCGTCTTCCCGGTGCAACTGAGCCACTGTATCCAGCCGAGAACAATCAACCCCGGGAAGGGCCCGCACGTCTACAATGGTGGAAGACCTCGGACTTAATCTTTTCTTAGGGAGAATTGATTCAGGTCTCATTAAACTAGACTTGGCTTAGTCATAACAATTATGACTAACCTAGTGGCATGGGTCAGCTCGGATTATTGACCACCTCAGATCAGAACTGTGTCAACAGATATGGCCAGGTAAGTGAGACCGGTGGAAGGAATATGCCGTTAACTCGCACAAGAACGCATTCAGGTCGAGTAGCTTCCAATTAAAAACCAGTCGGTCGTCTGTGCCAAACTTACCTTAGACACCAAATTGTTGAGTCAGAACCAATTGGGTTAGCCTACAATCCAGACTCTAACCTCTGAGCCTAATTAGGTCTTGCTTGATCGTGACTCGATCTTGACCCAGACTTAATCCTATTAGGCTGGTCAATTTAAGCATTGTTGATCCCATCTAACCAACTCTTGATTCGGTTTGATCAACCGCTTAGACCTAATTGAGCTACCCAAGCCCGAACCCAGTATTATGAATATGTCTTAGATCTGAAATTCTCAATTTTAGACCTAATTAATATTCCATAAACTTAATTCTTAATTAAGTTGGGTTCATAAACAAAATATGCACAATAAATCCTAGGGTTTCAGGATCTAGGGTTTTGCAGAAAGTAAGTTTTGGGTTTCTGATTAAGGACGAACACGCAGCACCCCTACACGTCATAAGAACACCCCATCGAATGGGAAGAGAGGGCCTTTAAACCCTTCTTCGTTCTTATGACCGGACGGCCAAGAGGAACGCCTTAATCAGGAACATGTAAATCTACAAAACAGTTATAGATCTATATCATATATCTCATATACAAATTTAGATCTAATCAAGGCATATTTTGCATACATCTCATGTATCAAATCATGCATGTTTTCAGATCTAAATTATCACATAATAATCTAAAAAATTAGATTTAAATTGATCTAATCAAAATAAATTCTAATCTAGACAATTATGTAGAACTATTCTACAACTAGTCTAGTCATGCATCTATCATATCTCATATGATATTTAAAATTAAATAATTTTTATTTGCTGTTTATCAGATGTTATTATAACACTTATAATATCAGAAAATAGTAAATAAGAAGATCTAAAATATGATTTAATCATATTAAATCAAAGACATGCAAAACTATTCTATAGAACTATTCTATTCTAGAACTAGTCATGCATATCTTCATGTTCTTAGATCCAAATCATTTAATTTTAATTTTTCTGATTTCAGATCTGATCACATCTCATGTGACATCTGAAATCACTTTATTTTTAATTAAAATAAAATTAAAATCAGATCTAAACAATTTTAGAACCATGGCTCTGATACCAGTTGAAGGGAAATCCTGATTTCCCGGTCCAGGTTCGTCCAGATCTGATTAGATCAAGAGATATATTTCAAAAATTTTCTCTTGATCTTAATCAGATCTTGATATGTTTCAGATCTGATTCTTATTATTTTAATAAATAAAATAAAATAAGATAAATTAAATCAAATTTAATTTACCTGATTTGGGTAATCCTATTACCCTGTAGATGATCCTGATTGCAGCGGAAGGTTCTGGATCTTAGCCACGCAAGCGCCTGGCCTCTACCGGTATCCACTCGGGTTGGATCTGGAGAACCTCTTCTTCTCTATCACACCTCCAAAAATCAGATCTGGATCTGATCTGGAGGATCTTCAAAACTCTTTTGAAGATCTGCAGTCGTCCTTTTGCAGCAGCGCAGCCTTCTTGCTTTTGATCGCCTTTCCTTGATCTGAATCGCACCAAACTAAGTCCAAAACACTTTTGGACGTGGAGAGCAAGGGGAGAAGAGAGTATGGCATGGAGGAGGGGAGAGGTAGCCTTGGACGTGGGAAAATCTCTATTGAATTAGGGTTGGGCGCAGGGTCTTATTTATAGACCTCTTGTGATCCAACTCCTCTTCCTCTCAACCAATCACAACCCTTTGTGAAATCAGATCTAAATCTGATTGGTTGAAAAAGAGACCCCTGGATTCCTCCTTAGAGGGCGCCTAAGACCAGTCAAACTGGATTCTTAGTAGAACTCTGATTGGAATCCTAAAGGGAGGTGGAGTCCTTGTCCAACAAGGACTCCTAGGCGCCTCCTACTTGGGCTCACGCCACCCTTGGCGTGCGCCCTTCTCCTTGCCAGGTTCTGGCAGGG
>QRFJ01002983.1:0-198275 GCA_006176705.1 Cocos nucifera | reverse complement strand
ATTAATTAATAAAAATCATTCAAATACTCAACCCTCACCTAGCAATGATGGCTTTGGCACAACCAAACACATCTATCTCATCCGAGGCCCCGAGATTCCAACTTCCTGAGATCACTTCGATCGTTCCCGAAGATGCCTCGTAATACTCTCCACTGAAAACCTCTCTAGGCCTCTGCATCGTCGAGCCCCACCCTGTCGCCTCCAGAAGCACTACTGCAGCAGCCACGTCTCTACCACATTCGACAACCACTTCTCATAAGATCCGATCTCTTATGTATAAAACCATCCCAACCACTGAAACATGACTCTCTCGTGCTCCTGTAGAAGAAATCTGATCCAAGATACTCTGGCCTGCCTAGACCTCTGGGCTCTGAAACCTTTAGCTCCCCTAAATCGCTAGGTCGCTCTAAGATGGCATCCCGACACTCTGTGAGATACTCCCTAGATTGCTGCAAGCTAAACCCTCAAGCCCCCTGATGCTTCCAAAATAGCACTTACTACAGCACTCGAGCGCTCCCTATCTGGCTCTACACTGTCCTTAGCCAATCAGTCCTAACTATTGGACCATCCACGGATACAGCGTTCTCCATCACCGTCAAGGCCCAACCCTGCACACCAACTGAATACACCCTAACTACTTTCATAGTCTTATCAGATTGAATAGTTCTTCTCACTCCACACTGAAAACTTAACCCTGAGTACCCTCTATCTAACAACGCCAAATAAAATCCATAGCAAACCCTCAGCTGCATCAGGGAACAACACAAATAATAGAGAAAGAAAATAAAAATAACAAAACTAGCACAATAAAGTGTTATATTCCACAGTGTTCACATCTCCGAAAACTTTCAGGCTTCTCTTCGATCCTTCTCCTCCCACATCCGAGCCAGGTGAGTACTAAAGAGCAAGAATGTAGCAGTGGTGTAAAAGATGAAGAATAATAGCCGAAAGACAAGCACGAATAAAGTGGAGAGCAATAGATTTGATGAGCAGATAATTTTATTTCTCATGACAATAAGGGTAAAGAAGTCCTCACGAAGTTGACGATGCCTCTTATACGAGAGATGCAGCCACCATAGAGATGAAATGAACAATCAGATGCAGTGGTGAGCATGATCTGCTTGTATTTAGTCAATAGTTGTGACCATGTACTGATACGAGACTCTTAAATGGTGCTATATCAAAGCTTGAAAGTTACATGCAAAGTCACTACACCCAACATCTATCCTGAGGTAAGTTACCAGCTACTAGATGAGAAGTATAGGAGCAATGTAGGAGTATATCCAACTTATTAGAGGATCCTCACCAACACTCCTCAGGTGGTGAAAATTAGGAGAAACAAAGGGCGTTTGGTCTTAACTAGTAACGCTTTTTCCTTGTATGCATCTTTAGTGAACTACGCTCTCTGTAGGCAAGAGCACCAATCAGAAGGACGAATCACTAAGTATGAGTCTCCAGCAACGAGGTCTACAGGAGGGAACCCACATTCGAGCTCAGATGGTGTAGCTCAGCTTGCAATTTCTGAAGAGTAGGAGGCAGTAGAATAAAGGACAAAAGGATCACGGAGATGATCTGGTCCCAAAACGAGGACATATAAAGATAGATGCAAACGGCACAAGTTGGGGTACGAGTCAAGAATTAAACTCAACCAAAGATCGGAATAGGCTATTTAGCGATGCAAGTAGCGATATAGAAAGAGTAGTGACGATATCTGCTTCTGGTTACTGGATGAGGTATCATACTTCTACTAGTGCATAAATGATCACCTTTTCTAAAATCATGTATACATAGAGAAAGATTTGGACTTCCCTGAAGACTAAGTGAGTAGAGGCACTGGGTTCTACTAAGTGACGACGCAGAGATCAAGGGCATGAGAATGTCGAACATGAATCTTCAGATGAAACAGTAAAGAAAATGAGTGGAGGTCCAATAATACCCAAACTTAAGAAAATCATAATCTCACGAGCAAGACTATCGACATCTTAGTGGAAACTATGGAGATTCCTGAAGGTCATGCATACGGCAAAAGGTGTTAAGAGGAATAGAATATAGAGATACTAACGTCATATAGAAAGCCTAGTGCAAGAATGTAGCTATAGGGAGATGGATAGGCACGAGATGAGAGACCTCGGGATGAAATGCGATATCATAACAAGGTTAAGTCCATTGACGCAACAAGAGCTAAATCTTGAGCAGGTCTGGTTAGGTGATACAACCTTGGATAAGGTGTATCGAGTGGTCATCTGAACTTCTATAATTGTCCCACCATGATAGCTAGTAAGGACACGATCTCCAGCATGGAGGCGAGAGGATCTAATAAAGCCTCTCAAGCAAGGAAGGTCGAATATACGGAGTGGGTGAAGAGTTAGGATGACGATCGTAAATTTCGATTCCACAGTAAGAGAAGAATCAATAACAGTAGACAGTTAGGACTGCTCGATATAGGAACGAGCTGTGCTCAGATTGAATGCCCGAGCTAGCTTGACCATATTTGTCCGGCCTTTCGTAGAACTAAAAGTAGGGCTGGGAGACATAGCGACGCCAACTGACTCTAGTAATAAGAGCCGGCTGCGTATGGAGTGAAATAAAAATACGATGAGATTCTGTATACAAGATATGAATTAATCAAAGGGGTCTATCGAAGTTTCAAAACATAAACTATAGATCCAATGTCACCGAGGATAATGGTCATGACGAAGTGGAAAAAGATTCAAGACTCATCAGATCTTGTTGACCATATTAGAAGAAAAGCCCTGTTAGAACCCTATAACTACTGAGAAAGATCCTCATACCTATTAAAGTCCTGAGGTAACTAGTGGAGCAGGTGTGGTGCATGTAGCATGAGAGACACGTAGAGAGGATTGCACAGGCAGGCTGCTAACAAAGAGACTTGGCAGAAGCACCGATACGTTCAGCCCATGAGAGACAAAAAGTAAAGATGCATAGCATCTGGCGTAGAGGCCATGAGAGTAAGATCTATTGTAGCTTCTATATAGTTCTTGAATTCTGAACGATTTTTAATAGGAAGCTCTATTGAAGAGAGATTATGTACAGTTGAGTTATAGTAGGTGCGTCTTGTACGTTATTTTCTCTTTCATATTGGAGCTTGCATGCCCCATAGAGACGAAGCCTTTAAGACTGATTTATTACTTGATATTTATTATTTTATTTTTCTCAGCTACAAATAAATCGGTAATGAAATGCTATCAATTGATCAAGAGGATGATATCAAAACACTTGCCAATCCTAAAAATATCCCATATTATATTTCAATAGTGTCTATCAATGGACCATGCCGACCAGAGTTTTGCTACACTATATAGAGAGAAATATAGTGAGCATAATGACCCCAATACTTGAGAAAGGGCCCAACACACATCTTGATCACACACTACTAAACAAGTATCTGATGACTGCACCCAAATAGGCCTTCCACCGATTAGAATTGATACGTCGGTACAAAGTAGTGAAGTTCTTGCAAGCACATGGACTCAGGTCTAAGGAACACTATATCCATGATCCACGGAAGCAATTCTTGTAGCAGGAGAGCTCATAAATATACCCATCACACTTACTCTACATGCCATCCAGTTGATCTCATAGCCCTTGTAAGAAGAACAAACCCAATTAAATAGGCACGTAATTGAACGCTTACACTCGATAAACGTGCGCCTGGGTACAATGTATCATTTGATCGCGAACAAGTTTGAAGGTACTAAACGAAAAATCCTCCTTTGGATTCTAAATCAGTCCAAGAACTTATCAGAGATGAGTTCATTAAGGAAAACGCATAAAAATTAAAACGAAAATATAAATTTAATTGATTTAATATTCCAAGTATATTTTACAATAGCTCAGCCAGATTATAATCTAGATAATTGCGTTTAGGATACAATACCTCAACAAACTCCACTAAATTAAAGCCATTCAGAGCAGTATCAAATACCAGCACTTCATTTGTGAATTGAACTCTTGAATTCTAAGGCTTAAGTAATGGCAGCCATGTTTTCTTTCTATCGACCTCTAAAGTCAGATGTCATCTCGTCCAGACTCTCGTAACAAGAGTAGCAAATGCAGAATTTTTTGGTAAATTGATATGCTTTGGCTCCTCAACTGAAGCTATGCTCCAAGTGCTATCATTGAAAAGTAGGACCGGAACATCCAAGAGGGATCACTCCTAGCTCCGTTCGACTGACTTCAAGCCAACACAGCTTTTTCAACAAGCATCGAGGCCACAACAATACTTCCGTTTTGTACTAGAATCAAGGCTATTAATGTCTCGCTTGAGAACTCTTCAGCAGAACCACCTCCCATTCAGGAAAATACATAATCTACACACCTTACTATCATAAAAGATCTAAATTAAATGAATCAGATATAATCCCATAAATCTTAAGTCACCTCCATAAGATAAGCCACTGTCTGATTCAAATACTTTAGGATTATCTGACAATCTTCAATGCTCACACTGATCATCTGGTACTACTCATACTCTTATGAGTATGTCACATTCAGTCTGTACACGATGTATAGCATAATAGAACCTATTATGAAGCCATAGAATTCTACCCATTGCTCTCTCTAAAAATATTTTGCATCTCTTTTCATCATAAGTTTAATCTTCTAATGAACCATTATTGTGATGAATCCTTAGGAATTTAGTTTCGAAAAAGAGGATTTATCGATTAGTCTTAAATTTTCACGACCAAATATAGGCTGTTAATTAGGACAACAGCGTCTATCGAGCATAGGTCGCTATATGCCATATAGGTTGGTTGTCCTCTTAATCAAGGGTATGGAGACACTGTTGGCATACAGGTGAGATGTATGGATACATCGTCATTGAACGTGACCAACTCCAAGCATTCTGCTGTCGAGAATGTCTCTGATGGATATAGGTATAAGTATTCCTTAACCTGAGATCACCTAGTGACTTGCAAGCAACTTACTGTGCTTGGTACGAACTAACTAATTTTTAATCATAATGAAGGCTCTGGGCACAGTCAAGTACTTGAAGTTGGAGTATGATCAAGATGGAATTGACCACTCCAAGAGTTGGAGAAGAATGTATCACTGTATTTCAATATAGCAAAATCTTGGCTAGGATAATCCATCAGATGGATTTGATATTTTGAAATACAATGTGGACAACCTGATCAGAGTTGATAGTTGAACTTTGAGGTATCCTACAAGCATTGTGGTCAAGGGGATGAATTATATGAAAACTATATCCGCATGGTTCTAAGGATGGTGTTCTACACCTTCGACCTATCCGACCATTCGGTATCATTGCTAGATGGTCACTTTGATTAGTATAAAAATTTATTTCTATGCTATCGACTTAGGTTGGACCTATGAGGTCACACATATTAGAGCTTATGATCTAATTGGATGGTTGATCAATGATTAAGAATCATTTCTAGGTTAAACAATCAATATGATTGGTGTTTAACCTAGTGCAAGTATTGCAGGAGGATCGAATTAGCAATTGGAATTGCTAATTACTTAATTTGATTAAGCCAATAGGTTGAGATTAAGTTCTAATTAAATATAATTTAATTAGATTTACTTTGGGCTTAATTGGATCAAGTCCAATTGGTTTATTGGATAAGCTAAGTGCAAGGAAGAACTAGTCCTAGTCTAACTAGGACTCGGATTAACCTAATTTTTTAATTTGATTAAAAAATAAATTAAAATTAAATTTAATTTAATTAGATTTAATTAAGTTCTTAAATAAATTAGGATCTTATTTAATTGGGTTGGTTTAATCTTGATTTTATTTGGTTAAAAGATCTTATTTGACCAAGTCAAAATAGGAGTCCTAGTGTGACTAGGACTCCCTATCTCTTTGCGCCACCTTGGTCCCAACGCCCCCAATACCTATGTTTTAGGTATTTTTCATGAAAAATCTCTTTCTTCCTGATTTTCACACCCCCTCTCTCCCTTCAAGTCATATTTGGAAGTTAGGTGGGAGACCAAGTCAAAGGAGGAATTGGTTTTGCTTAGGATTCTATGAGATAGAATCTTTATTGACCAAAACATCTTCCCTTGAGTGCCACCCCCTCTTTTAATTAATTCTTCTCTTATTCTATAAAAATAATCTTCTTTTTTGTGCACCCTCCCTTGCTGGTCGATGCCAAAAATTATGGAGGCAGCTCCCAAGAGTTGGGCGCCCCAACAACTTCCCATGTTTGGATATTCTAGTCTAGGAATTTGACCTAACTTGGACTCTTCTTTTTTTTTATTTATTGGATGAATTTTATTTTGATTTTTTATGAAATATAGAGCTTTGAGAGAGGTTTGAGGTGTGCAAAAATTAGAGGAAGAGGATCCTTGTAGGGGTTCCATAGGCACCAAACTAGATGTCTAGGTGAGAGAAAAGAGAAGAAGAAGAGGATCTTCTTCTATGGCATTTCATTTTCAATCTCTCCTCCTCTCTTTTGAGTTTTTTTTTGAGAGTCTCAGATCAACGAACTCTCATCTTCCTTCTCATATTTTAGACAGTTCAAATTTTAAAGAAGAAAGCATCGGATCGATCGTCGAAGAAGGATCAGCATAGTACTAGCATGCTGTGCTAATTTCCTGCATCGAACTTCAAATCAAAGATCATAGGCTCGTATGGATAACTCCTAGAGGCTAGATGCATGTGCAGCTCATGACTTCATACCTACATTTGATGTAGTGTAGATCTAGATTGATTTGATCAACCTTTTTTCTTTCTTATTTAATTTTAATTTTTGATTTAATATCATGTCTTGATCATGTAATAAATCTGAGATCTAGGTGTTTACATGGTTATTCAAAAAAATTTTAGATTTATTTAAGTCTTCTACTGCAAGATCTTGAAATGGTTTCAAGATTTATCTGTAAAATCCTAGATCTACTTCCTTCAATTGGTATCAGAGCAAGATTCTTATTACATGATTTTTATACATATCTAGATTATTTCTTAGATTAGATCTAATTTATAATCTAATTATTAAATCTAAAATTAAAAAAAAAATATTTAGATTGCACGGACTGCCATAAGATTGTCCTACTGTAAGGTTTATCCCTTACAGTGAATAGGTTATCCTAGTACGTGCTGATCTAAAATATTGATCATATAATTTTAGATTAGATCTAAGAGATTTTATGATTTGATTAAAAATATTTTAATCTAATTTCAATCATCATAAATGTGTTAGATTTGATCTAGAAAGATTTATGATTGATTATTATTAAAACTATTTCGATTACATGAATCTGTTTAGATTAGATCTAAAGTAGTTTTATGTTTATTTTACTTGCATATTGATTATGAATCAAACATGCAACTTGGTTGATAGAACCATGTTGTAAAAATATTTTACAAATATGAAAATCATTTTCGAAAAGCCAAACCCCAACCCTCAGCTCAAAACTTAATTAATAATTAAGAAGTTATTTGATTAGGTTCTAAGATTGTAAATTGAAGATCCTATGATATGAATCATAACACATTAGGTTAATGGATTAGTGGGGATTAGGTCCATTAATTGGGTTAGACCTAAAGTTAGATTTAAAAATGGATTTAATTAGAGAATTAACTAAATCTAATCAATCATTATCTTAGATTAGGTCAAGGATTCTTTAGATCAATTGCAAAAGTTGTAGTTGGTCAAGTCTATATCTTTAACAAGATCCAAAATAGACTTGATTCTTGGCTACACGGTCTAGCATGAACTATTAGGTTGATCTAATTGAAACTGTTAAATTAGTTGGTATCTAAGATAAATCAGACTAGTGGTTTTTAATTGGCAGCCTGCTTACCTAGCCATTTTTAATGGTGTCTAAAGCAAGTCTGGCAGACCCTTCCACTAATCGAACTTACCTGGCCTCTTGGTGAGATTATGTTTTGATCGGATCACTTGACTATTTGAGCTAACCCATGTCAGCTAGGTAAATCAGTTTGACTAATTTAGGTGCTCCTGGACCAGCCTATTAATGGTCTCTCCTAAGCTGACTTGGTGAAGTTAGTGGGAGGATCATGACAAGCTGGTTAATCTGACCTACTCAATTCTATAAATAAATCTTCTAAAATTATTAGGTCCCTAAAATAGTTATATGATAACTGGATCATAGCCTCCCATTAAAGTAGATGATAATGGGTCCATTAGTTGGATAATCATTGGAGGCTCATAGGTCTGGTGCTTATCGTTAATGGAATTATCATTCATTATATGATCTCTTGGATACATCTTTCTAAATGATGGTTAGGTAGGCCAACCAAAGTTAGGCCTGATCATTCATTGGTTGAATGGGCTAAGTATGGTCATATTAATGGTTGGACCAAACTGGATTCTTTTCTGAGAAGGCCAAAGCCAACTGATCAGGGCCTAGGGCAAAATTTAATTATTGGAAATTATTTAAAAAAATAATTGATTATGAACCTACCCTTAGATGTACATGGGTGGGCCAACCAAAGTTAGACTTGTGTACAGTCTATGTAGATTCTAGTATCCACTAAGGAATTAAGATAATTCCTCAAATTGAAGGTAAAGGCTACCAATTTGAATAAAATAGTGGGAGAAATCTTTTGATTAAAATCCAAATCTTTAGATTTAATGAATCAATTATTAATTAGATTTTGATTTTTCTTTATGCAGACATGGCCACTTCTCTGTCACTCCGATCATTGTTGGATAATGATAAGTTGGTGGGATCCAACTTCAATAGGTGGTACCGAAAGTTGAAGATTGATCTGGAGCATGAATGGATTGTAAATGTGCTGACAGATCCTGCCCCTGAGGAGCCAGCTATCAATGCACGTGGAATAGTCAAAGACACTTATCAGAAGTAGCTCAGTGATCGAACCACAGTACACTACATTATGCTGGCTGTAATGAGCGATGAGTTCAGTCACAAGTTTGAGACAGCTCAACCAAATAAAATGCTTCAAGTGTTGGAGGATTCTTTTGGCACACCCAATGACATTGAGAGGCACAAGACTAGTTGTGCCATCTTCAATGCTAGAATGCTGGATGGTGCCTCTATCACTGATCATGTATTATAAATGATCGAGCTGATAGAGCGCTTGAGCAAGCTCGACTTTTTCTTGCACAAATAACTTAGGAAAGATGCAATACCGAACTCGCTGCCCAAGTCTTATCTCCCATTCCTTACATATTATAGAATGTCAAAGCCTAAAGTGGACTACTACGGATTACTAGAGTTACTTCAAAACTTTGAGAAGGATCACCAACTCCATAAGGAGTCGGTGAACTTAGTGGAAGGTTCATCTTCTCATTCTCGATCCTTTGGGAAAGAAAAGAAGAATAAGAAGAAAAAAGCCAAGAAGGTGCATGTTCATGCTAGGACACCTATGCAGGCTTAGACCCCAAAGACCAAGTCTGATAAGAGTCAAGCCAAATGCTTCTTTTGTAAGAAGCGGAGGTACTAGAAGAGGAACTATCCTCAGTACATTGCCTCCCTGGATCCGAACAGACAAAGAAAGAAGCAAGCCATTGCTGGACAAGGTGTTTATATGATAACACCTTGCAAATTCTCTATTTATGATATTATTGATTGGGTATTGGATACCGATAGTCCTTACCATATTTGTAATTCGTTGTAGGGGTTGTAGGTCAGTAAAAGATTCTAACAAGGCAAGAGATTTTTGAACATTGGAGATGGAGGACCAGTTTCAGTTCTAGCTTTAGAAATTTTGAAACTTGTATTTGAATCTCATACCATTGTTCTTAGTGATTATCATTTCTGTCCTAGTTTCTTTTTAAATATCATTTCTGTAGATCTTTTGGCCATGAACAATCATGAAATTTCAATAAAGAAATATGTTTGTAATATCATTGTGAATGGTGTTACTGCTTTCTATGGATAATTGAATAATGGTGTATATATGTTATCACAACCTATTAATGTAGTCTATTCTACTAGCAAGCACCCTAGATTAGATAGTGTATTAGATATCTACTTATGGCACTATAGGCTAGGTCATATAAACAAGAACAGGATAAATAGGTTGACTCAGGAGGAAATCCTCGAAGTTAATGATTGTGAATCACTTTCAACCTGTGAGTCCTGTCTTCTTGGTAAAATGATCAAGTCATCCTTTATTGAAAAGGTGAGAGAGCCAATGAGCTTTTAGGTCTAGTACATACTGATGTATGTGGACCAATGAGCATAAGTGCTAGAGGTGGATATGTCTACTTCATCACTTTCATAGATGATCTATCCAGATATGGATATATCTATCTGATGAAATATAAGTTGGATTCTTTTGAAATGTTCAAATAATTCTGAAGTGAAGTAGAAAAATAAACTGAAAAATGTATTAAAACTCTTCAGTCTGATGGAGGAGAAGAATACCTTTCTAAAAAGTTTCTCACATATCTAGGAGAGAATGGAATTCTCTCCTAATGAACTCCTCCTGGAACACCACAGCATAATAGTCTGTCTGAAAGAAGGAATTGGACTCTATTAGACATGATCCGATCCATGATGGGATTTGCCAGCTTGCCGATATCCTTCTAGGGATATGCACTCGAATTGGCTTGTTATCTATTAAATAGGGTTCCAAGTAAGTCTGTAGTTAAAACTCCATATGAGATATGGACACGACGTAAGCCAGCACTTTCACATCTTAGGGTTTAGGGGTGCCTGACTTATGTCAAACGGTTAGTTACAAATAAACTTGGACCTAGGTCTGACAAGTGTATATTCATAGGATACCCAAAAGAGACCAAAGGATACTATTTCTACCATACTGATGAACAAAAGGTGTTCGTCAGCCTTAGGGCAACCTTTTTGGAAATGGATTTCCTTGATGAAGGAATTATTGCCTCTAAGGTTGAACTTGATGAAGTTCAACTGGTAGAAAGTTTGACACAAAATGTTGAACCTAAGTCGGATTTGACCAGATCAGATCTGAAGTCTAGTGAACCCTTACCATTAAGGCAATCCGATAGAATACCCCACCATCTGGACAGATACTATGGATTCTTGGTTCAGGATGGTGATCCCATCGAACTCGATAAGAACGATGAGGATCCGATCACTTATATGGATGCGATGTAGAGATTCAACTCTATGAAATGGCTAGAAGCCATAAGATATAAAGTGGATTCCATGAAGGTCAATGATGTATGGATATTAGTTGACCCACCTAAAGGGGTTAAACCCATTGGGTGTAAATGAGACTTTAGAAGAAAGAGGAGCGTAGATGAAAAGGTGGAGACCTATAAAGCTCGTCTGGTTGCCAAGGAGTATCGTCAACATTTTGGTATTGACTATGACAAGATGTTCTCTCCTAAGGCAATGCTCAAGTCCATTTGGATCATGCTTGCCATTACTGCCCATCTGGACTATGGGATCTGGCAGATGGGTGTGAAGACAGCTTTTCTAAATAGAGAGCTGACCGAAGAGGTGTATATGATACAACCTAAAGGATTCACATCCACAGATGAGTCTAAGGTGTGCAAGCTTTAGAGATCCATTTATGGATTGAAGCAGGCATCTCGGAGTTGGAACATGCATTTTGATAAAGTGATCAAAACGTATGGCTTCATTAAGAATGGAGAAGAATCCTGCATTTTTAAATGGATAAATAGTCTAGCAGTGGTATTCCTTATTTTATACGTGGATGATATTCTCTTAATCGAAAATGACATTCCCACACTATAAAAAATAAAAGTCTGGTTGTCATCATAGTTCTCTATGAAGGACTTGGGTGAAGCATCCTACATCCTAGGGATGTAGATCTATAGGGATAGATCTAAAAGAATGCTTGGTATATCCCAATCCACGTACGTAGAAACTATGCTGAAGAGGTTCAGCATGGAGAATTTCAAAAATTGCTATCTTTCGATAGGCCAAGAAATTTCTCTCTCTAAGATGGATTGTCTGACAACTCCTGAAGAGAAAGAGCGTATGAGTAGAATTTCATATGCTTCGACAATGGGGTCTATTATGTATGCAATAATATGTACAAGATCAGACGTGGCATATTTACTAGGAGTAGTGAGTAGATACCAGTCTGATCCTGAAGAAAATCACTGAAAGGTGGTTAAAACCATCTTTAAATATTTGAGAAATACTAAGGATGAATGGCTGATTTATGGTGAGTCAGATCTGAAGCTTATGGGGTTTACAGACTTCAGCTTTCAATCTGATCATGATGATAGTAAAAGTGTGTCAGGATATATCTTTACTCTAAATGGTGGAGCCATTTGCTGAAAAAGTTTCAAGCAGCATATAGTGGCTGACTCTGTTTATGAAGCAGAGTACATGGCAGCATCAAATGTGACAAAGAAAGTTGTATGGCTAAAGATGTTCATCACCGAGCTCGGAGTAGCACCCTCCATTGATGGTCCAATCCTGCTCTACTGCGACAGCACTGGCGCCATAGCTCAAACAAAGAAATCGAAGGCACACCAGCGAACAAAGCACATTCTGTGCCACATCCATTTAATCCATGAGATCATGGATCGTGGTGACGTTGACCTTCAGAAGATTGATGGAAAGGAGAACCTAGCTGACCCCTTCACTAAAGCCCTAGCAATTAAGGAGTTCTATAATCATAAGTCAGAGATGGGTATTAGATACCATGCTAAGTGGCTTTAGGATAAGTGGGAGTTGTTAGAAATTATATCCCAAAGCCAATCATCAGCCTGTTGATGGTTGAGATATTATAATTAATTTATTAATTAATAAAAAATATTTTGGCATCTTTTTTCATCATAAGTTTACATCTTCTAATGAACTCCATTATTGTGATGAAGTCCTTAGGACTATTTAGTTTCAATAAAGAGAGGATTTATCAATTAATCCATAAATTTGTTCACGATCAAATGATAGGCTGTTAATTAGGATGAAAGCGTCTATCGAGTATAGGTCGCTATATGCCATATAAATTGGTTGTCCTCTTAACCAAGGTGTGCGAAGATACTGGTATGACATACAGGTGAGATATATGGATATATCATCATTGAATGTGACCAACTCCAGAGCATTCTGCTGTCGAGAATGTCTCTGATGTGATATAGGTATAAGTATCCCTTAGACCTGAGATCACCTCACTGACTTGCAAGCAACTCATTGTGCTTTGGTACCAAACTAGTTGAATTTCTAATTCAGCAATGGAAGGCTTCTAGGCACAGTCAAGTACTTGCAAAGTCAGAGTGTGATCAAGATGGAATTGACCACTCCAAGGGTTGGAGAAGAATATATCACTGTATTTCAATATAGCAAAACCTTGGCTAGAGTAATCCATCAGATGGATTTGGTATTTTAAAATACAATATGGACAACCTAATCAGAGTTGATAGTTGAACTCTGATGTGTCCTATGAGCATTATGGTCAAGGGGATGAATTATACGAAAACTATATCCACTTGGGTTCTAAGGATAGTGTTCTACACTTTTGACCTATCTGATCGTCGGATATCATTGTTAGATAGTCACATTGATTGATATAGAAATTTATTCCTATGCTACCAACTTAGGTTCAAACCTATGAGGTCACACACATTAGAGCTTACTATCAGATCGGATGGTTGATCAATGATTAAGAATCATTCTAGGGTTAAACAATCAATACGATTGGTGTTTAACTTAGTGCAAGTATTGCAGGAGGATCAATTAGCAATTGGATTACTAATTGACTTAATTTGATTAAGCCAATATGATGAGATTAAGTCTAATTAAATATAATTTAATTAAATTTGGTTTGGGCTTAATTTGATCAAGTCCAATTGGTTTATTGGATAAGCTATGTGCAAGGAAGAACTAGTCCCAGTCTAACTAGGACTCGGATTAATCCAATTTTTTAATTTGATTAGAAAATAAATTAGAATTAAAACTAATTTAATTTAATTTAATTAAGTTTATGGCCTTATTTAATTGGGTTGGTTTAATTTTGATTTTATTTGGTTAAAAGATCTTGTTTGACCAAGTCAAAATAGGAGTCCTAGTGTGACTAAGACTTCCTATCTCCTTGCACCACCTTGGTCCAATGCCTCCCATACCTATTTTTTAGGTATTTTTCATGGAAAATCCCTTTATTCCTGATTTCCATGCCCCCTCTCTCTCTCCAAGTCATATTTGGAGGTTAGGTGGAAAACCAAGTCAAAGGAGGAATTGGTTTTGCTTAGGATTCTATGAGATAGAATCCTTGTTGACCAAAACATCTTCCCTAGAGTGCCACCCTCTCTTTTAATTAATTCTTCTCTTATTCTATAAAAATAATCTTCTTTTTTGTGCACCCTCCTTTGCTGGTCCGTGCCAAAAGTTGTGGAGGAGGCACCCAAGAGTTGGGCACCCCAACAACTTTCCATGTTTGGATATTCCTAGTCTAGAAATTTGACCTAACTTGGACTCTTCTTTTTTCCTATTTATTGGATGAATTTTATTCTAAATCTTTTGTGAAATATATAACTTTGGGAGAGGTTTTGCGTGTATAAAAATTAGAGGAAGAGGGTCCTTGGGCATGGGGGTTCCATAGGCACCAAACTAGGTGTCTAGGTGACAGAAAAGAGAAGAAGAAGAGGGTCTTCTTCTAGGACTATTTTATTTTCAATCTCTCCTCCTTTCTTTTGAGTTTTTTTTTTGAGAGAGTCTCAGATCAGCAAACTCTCATCTTCCTTCTAATGTTTTGGAGAGATCAAATTTTTGAAGAAGGGAGCATCGGATCGACCGTCAAAGAAGGATCAGTACAGTACTAGCATGCTGTGATGATTTTCTGCATCAGACTTTAGATCAGAGATCGTAGGCTTATGTGGACGACTTCTAGAGGTCGGACATGTGTGCAGCTCGTGACTTCATCCTCAAGCTTAGATCAGTAAGTTAGAATATCTAAACTTGCTCAGGTAGTAGATCTGATCTATAAACTTCATACCTACATTTGATGTAGTGTAGATCTATGTTGATTTGATCAACCTTTTCTCTTTCTTATTTAATTCTAATATTTTATTTAAAATCATGTCTTGATCATGTAATAGATCTAAGATCTATGTGTTTACATGATTATTTAAATAAATTTTAGATTTATTTAAGTCTTTCGCTGCAAGATCTTGAAAAGGTTTCAAGATCTACCTATGAAATCCTAGATCTAGTTCCTTCAATCCTGTAGAAAGTTCATCTCCAGCATCAAACCCTTCAGCCATAGGATCTCCTTCACTACCTCAGTGATGCCGATGTACTTCACTTCGATAGTGGATAAGGCTGTAATAGGTTGTAAATAAGATCTCCATGAGACTAGATCTCCATATAGGCTAAACACAAAATCTATCATCGAATGCCGAGTGTCTATATCTCTACCAAAATCTGCATCCACAACCCCCCTATCAACCCTTGAGCCTCCTTGGACCTATTAGGATGTTCAGCACCTTCTCACTGATCATAGTAGATGCCAATTCTAACTAAATCTGCCAAGCACCTGAAGATATCCTTCAGTACTGTCCAGTGCTTTCTGCTAGGCTGAGTCATAAACCTGCTCACCTAACTCACTACATGGACTAAGTTTGGTCTACAACATACCATAAAGTACATAATGCTCTCCATACCTTATGCATATGGAATCTTTTCCATCTTCTAAACCTCCATCTCAATCTATGGTTACATGGTCTTAGAGAGTCTGATATACTCGGCAAGTGGCACCTCTACCAGTTTGGCCTCCTTCATTCCAAACCTCTTTAAAATCTTCTTTATGTATCCTCCTTGAGATAGATGTAGTAGCCCCTTGGTTCTATCTTTGATAATTTCCATACTAGGATCTTCTTCACAGGGCCCAAGTCAAACCGAAGAAGATCTAAGAAGAAGAAAGAAAAGGGGCAGTTTCTAGGGTTTTAGCATTGGAACCAGAGAGAAGAGAGAAGAGAGTTAGAAAGAAAAGCTCTGTATTGATTCCATCTTCTTTTATAAAAGTTACAATACTTGAGTTTATATATCCTAGGATCTGAAGGAACCAGATCTAGGATTTTACTAGTAGATCTTGAAAAATTTTTCAAGATCTTGTAGTGAAAGACTTAAATAAATTAAATATTTATTTAAATAAAAAAATAAATATCTAGATCTTAGATCTATTACATGATCAAGGTATGATATTAAATCAAAAATTAAAATCAAATAAGAAAGTAAAAGGTTGATCAAATCAACCTAGATCTACACTACATCAAATGTGGGTATAAAGTTAATAGATCAGATCTATTACCTGAGCAAGTTTAGATATTCTAACTTGCTGATCCAAACTTGAAGATGAAGTCATGAGCTGTACACACATCTGATCTCTAGGAGTCGTCCACACAAGCCTATGATCTCTGATCTGAAGTCTGATATAGAAAATCAGCACAGCATGCTAGTACTGTATTGATTTTTCTTCGATGGTCAATCTGATGTTCCCTTTTTCAAAATTTGGACTTTCCAAAATATGAAAGGAAGATGAGAGTATACTGATCTGAGACTTTCTCAGAAAAAACTCAAAAAAAGAAGAGATTGAAAATAAAATAGCCCTAGAAGAAGACCCTTTTCTTCTTCTCTTTTCTCTCACCTAGACACCTAGTTTGGTGCCTATGGGAACCCCTATGCCCAAGGATCCTCCTTCTCTAATTTTTGTACACCCCAAACCTCACCCAAAGATCTATATTTCACACAAAAATTAGAATAAAATTCATCCAATAAATAGAGAAAAAAAAGAGTCCAAGTTAGATCAAAATCCTAGACCAGGAATATCCAAACATGGAAAGTTGTTGGAGCGCCCAACTCTTGGGCACCTCCTCCACAATTATTGGCATGGACCAGCAAGGGAGGGTGCACAAGAAAGAAGATTATTTTTATGAAATAAGAGAAGAATTAATTAAAAGAGGGGGTGGCACTCAAGGAAAGGTATTTTAGTCAACAAGGATTCTATCTCATAGAATCCCAAGCAAAACTAACTCCTTTTTTGACTTGGTCTTCCAACAAACTACCTTATGAGAAAAAAGAGGATAGAAAGAGGGTGTGATAAGCCATGAGAGTGGAGAATTTTTATGTAAGAAATAAAATAAAAAGGGCATGGGGTGTGAGGATTAAGTGGCGCAAGTGATAGGGAGTCCAAGTCACACTAGGACTCCTATTTTGACTTGGTCAAACAAGATCTTTTAACCAAATAAAATCAAGATTAAACCAAATCAATTAAATAAGGTCCTAACCCATTTAAAGATTTAATTAAATTAGATTAAATTTTAATTTATTTTTTAATTAAATTAGAAAATTGAGTTAATCCGAGTCCTAGTTAGACTAGGACTAGTTCTTCCTTGCACTTGGCTTATCCAATAAACCAATTGAAATTGATCTAATCAAGTCCAAACTAAATCTAATTAAATTATATTTAATTAGATTTAATCTCAATCAATTGGCTTAATCAAATTAAGCTAATTAGTAATCCAATTGCTAATCGATCCTTCTACAACACTTGCACTAGGTTAAATACCAATCGTATTGATTGTTTAATCCTAGAATGATTCTTAATCATTAATCAACCATCCGATCAGATCGTAAGCTCTAATGTGTGTAACCTCATAGGTCTGAACCTCAGTTGATAGTACAAAAATAAATTTTTGTACCAATCAAAATGACCATCTAGCAATGATACTCGATGATCGGATAGGTCGAAGATGTAGAACACCATCCTTAGAATCCATGCGGATATAGTTTCCATATAATTCATCCTCTTGACCACAATGCTCGTAGGATACCTCAGAGTTCAATTATCAACTCTGATCAGGTTGTCCACATTATATTTCAAAATATCAAATCCATCTGATGGATTATCCTGGCCAAGGTTTTTCTATATTGAAATACAGTGATACATTCTTCTCCAACTCTTGGAGTGGTCAATTCCATCTTGATCACACTCCGACATCGCAAGTACTTGACTGTGCCCAGAAGCCTTCCATTGCTGAATTAAAAATTTAGTTAGTTCAGTACCAAAGCACAGTGAGTTGCTTGTAAGTCACTGAGGTAATCTCAGGTCTAAGGGATACTTATACCTATATCCCATTAAAGACATTCTCGATAGTAGAATGCTTTGGAGTTGGTCACGTTTAATGATGGTGTACCCATACATCTGACTTATATGCCATATTAGTATCTCCACACTCTTTAGTTATGAGGACAACCAACCTATATGGTATATAGCGATCTATGCTCGATAGATGCTGCTGTTCTAATTAACAGCCTATCATTTGGTCGTGAATCCATTTAAGGATTAATCGATAAATCTTTTCTTTATTGAAACTAAATAGTCCTAAGGACTTCATCACAACAATGAAGTTCACTAAAAGATGTAAAGTTATAATGAAAAAGATGCCAAAATATTTTTATTAATTAATAAATTAATTATAATTATAAAATAGCTCAACCATCAACAAGCTGATGATTGGCTTTGGAACATAATTTCCAACAACTCCCATTTATCCTAAAGCCACTCAGCACAGTATCTAATACCCATCTTTGACTTATGGTTGTCGAACTTCTTGATTGCCAGGGCTTTAGTGAAGGGGTTGGCTAGGTTCTCCTTTTTGTAAATCTTCTAAAGGTCGACGTCACCATGATCCATGATCTCATAGACCAAATGAAAGTGGTGCAGAATGTGCTTTATCCACTGGTGTGCCTTCAATTTTTTTGCTTGAGCTATGGCTCCAGTGCTATTATAGTAGAGCAGGACTGGACCATCAATAGAGGATGTTACTTCATGCTCGGTGATGAACTTCCTCAGCCACACAGCTTTCTTTGCTGCATCTGATGCTGCCATGTACTCTGCTTCGCAAATAGAGTCAGCCACTTTATGCTGCTTGAAATTTTTTTTAGCAGATGGCTCCATCATTTAGAGTAAAGATATATCCCAACATACTTTTACTATCATCATGGTCAGATTGAAAGCTGAAGTCTATAAACTCCACAAGCTTCAGATCTGACTCACCATAAACCAACCATCGATCCTTAGTATTTCTTAAATACTTAAGGATGGTTTTAACCATCTTCCAGTGATTTTCTCCATGGTCAGACTGTTATCTACTCACCACTCCTAGTGAGTATGCCACGTCTGGTCTCGTACATGTCATTGCATACATAATAGATCCCTCTATCGAAGCATATGAGATTCTACTCATACGCTCTCTCTCTTCAAAAATTATCGGACAATCCTTCTTAGAGAGAGAAATTCTTTGGCCTATTGAGAGATAGCCTTTTTTGAAATTCTCCATGCTGAACCTCTTCAGCACAGTTTTTTTTGTACGTGCATTGGGATATACCAAGGATCCTTTTAGATCTATCCTTATAGCTCTTCATCCCTAGGATATAGGATGCTTCATCCAAGTCCTTCATGGAGAACTATGATGACTACCAGACTTTTATTCCTTGTAGTGTAGAGATATCATTCCCGATTAAGAGAATGTCATCCATGTATAAAATAAGAAATACCACTGCTGGACCATTTGCCCATTTGTAAATGTAGGGTTCTTCTTCGTTCTTAATGAAGCCATATGTTTTGATTACTTTATCAAAATGCATGTTCCAACTCCGAGATGCCTGCTTCAACCCATAAATAGATCTCTAAAGCTTGCGCACCTTAGACTCATTATGAATGTAAACCCTTCAGGTTGTATCATATACACCTCTTTGGTCAGCTCTCCATTTAGGAAAGCTGTCTTCACATCCATCTGCCAGATCTCATAGTCCAGATGGACAGTAATGGCAAGCATGATCCGAATGGACTTGAGCATTGCCACAGGGAAGAATGTCTCGTCATAGTCAATACCATAACATTGATGATACCCCTTGGCAACCAGATAGGTTTTATAGGTCTCCATCTTTCCATCTATGCCCTTGTTCCTTTTGAAGATTCATTTACACCCAATGAGTTTAACCCCTTCAGGTGGGTCAATTAATGTCCATACATCATTGACCTTCATGGAATCCATTTCGGATCTCATGGCTTCTAGCCATTTCTTAGAGTCGAATCTCTGCATCGCATCCATATAAGTGATTGGGTCCTCATCGTTCTTATCGAGTTCGATGGAATCACCTTCCTGGACCAAGAATTCATAGTATCTGTCTGGATGGCATGGTACTCTACTAGATCGCCTTAATGGTGCAGGTTCACTAGGCTTCGGATATGATCTAATTAAATCCAACTTAGGTTCAACATTCTATGTTGGACTTTCTACCTATTGAACTTCACCAAGTTCAATCTTAGAGGCAACAGTTCCTTCACCAAGAAGCTCCTTTTCCAAAAAAATTGCCCTAAGGCTAACGAACACCTTTTGTTCATCAGCATGATAGAAATAATATCCTTTGATCTCTTTTGGATACCCTATGAATGTACACTTGTCAGACCTAGGTCCAAGTTTGTTTGTAACTAACCGTTTGACTTAAGTCGAGCACCCCAAATCCTAAGCTATGAAAGTGCTAGTTTATGCCCTATCCATATCTCATATGAGGTTTTAACTACAGACATATTTGGAATCCTATTTAATAGATAATAAATCGATACGAGTGCATATCCCCAGAAGGATATCGACAAGCTGGCAAATTCCATCATAGATCGGACCATGTCTAACAAAGTCCGATTCCTCCTTTCAGACACACCATTATGCTGTGGTATTCCAGGAGGAATCCATTGAAAAAGAATTCCATTCTCTCCTAGATATGTGAGAAACTCATCAGAAAAGTATTCTCCTCCTCGGTCAGATCGAAGAGTTTTAATACTTTTCTCAATTTATTTTTCTACTTCACTTTGAAATTATTTAAATATTTTAAAAGAATCCAGCTTATGTTTCATCAGATAGACATATCCATATCTAGATAGATCATTTGTGAAAGTGATGAAGTAGACATATCCACCTTTGGTACTTGTGCTCATTGGTCCACATACATCAATATGTACTAGACCTAAGAGCTCATTGGCTCTCTCACCTTTTTCAGTAAAAGGTGACTTGGTCATTTTACCAAGAAGACATGACTCACAGGTTGGAAGTGATTTACATTCATTGACTTTGAGGATTTCCTCTTGAGTCAACCTATTTATCCTGTTCTTATTTATATGACCTAGCCTACAGTGCCATAAGTAGATATCTAATACACTATCTAATCTAGGATGCTTGCTAGTAGAATAGACTACATTAATAGATTGTGATAATATATATACACCATTGTTCAATTATCCATAGAAAGCAGTAACACCATTCATAATGACATAACACACTCATTTCTTTATTAAAATTTTATAATTGTTCATAGCTAAAAGGCCTACAGAAATGATATTTAAAAAGAAACTAGGATAGAAATGACAATCACTAGGAATAACAGTATGAGATTCAAATACAAGTTTCAAAATTTCTAAAGCTAGAACTGGAACTGGCCTTCCATCTTCAATGTTTAGGAATCTCTCACCTTGCTTGAATCTTCTACTAACCTACAATCCCTGCAACAAATTGCAAATATGGTTAGGGCTATCGATATCCAATACCTAGTTAGTAATATTATAAATAAAAAAATTACAATGAGTTATCATATAAATACCATACCCAGTAATAGCTTGCTTCTTTCTCTATCTGTTCGAATCCAAGAAGGCAATGTACTGAGGATAGTTCCTCTTTCAGTACCCCCGCTGAAGGAAAATTTTGATTTTCTAGATTAGGTTCGTTCAGATCTGATCAGATCAAGAGATATATTTTAAAATTTTTTCTCTTTGATCTAGATCAGATCTAAGATATTTCAGATCTAATTATTATTATTTTAAAAATTAAAATAAAATTAGATAAATTAAATCAGATTTAACTTACCTTGATATGGGTAATCCTATTACCCGTTGATGATCCTATATGTAGTGGAAGGTTCTGGATCTAGCCACGCAAGCACCTGGCCTCTACCGGTATCCACTCGGGCTGGATCTAGAGATCCTCTTCTTCTCTATCATGCCTCCAAAAATTAGATCTGGATCTGATCTGGAGGATCTTCAAAACTCCTTTTGAAGATCAGCAGTCGTCCTTTGCAGCAGCGCAGCCTTCTTAGCTTTTGATCGCCTTTCTTTGATCTGGATCGCACCAACCAAAATCCAAAACTCCTTTTGGACGTGGAGAGGAGAGGGAGAAGGTGGTTTGGCATGGAGGAAGAGGGGAGAGGCAGCCTTGGGGCATGGGGTTTCAATTCTCATCATAATCTGAGTTGGGCACAGGGTCTTATTTATAGACTAACTGTGATCCAACTCCTCTTCTTCCCAACCAATCACAACCCTTTGTGAAATCAGATCTAAATCTGATTGGTGGGAATAGAGTCCCCTGGATTCCTCCTTAGAGGGTGCCTAAGACCAGTCAAAGTTGGTTCTTAGGAGAACTCTAATTGGAATCCAAAAAGGAGATGGAGTCCTTGTCCAACAAGGACTCCTAGGCGCCTCCAACTTGGGCACACGCCAAGGGTGGCGTGCGCCCTCTTCCTTGCCAGGTTCTGGCAGGGGGACAGGCCCCCACCAGCTCTCCAATAGGTGCATGACATGTGGTCAAAAGTCAAAGTGTCAATGGTCAACATTTGACCAGTCAAAGGTAGACTTTTGACCAAAGTCAAAGAACAAGAAATGGCAGGTGACCAAAAATGGCAGGTAATGTCTTACAAAATAAGACAACCTTTTCTGACTTGGACAACCTCCAGTCAGACCATATGAAGGCCTCTGATTGAGCACAAACTCCTTTGGCTCAGTCAGGACAACTTATTTATGATAGTAAAAGAAGAACGTTAGGTTCAATCGAGTGCTAGCACGATTTTCTTGAACCTAATTGAATCTCATTCAGATCAATTGAACTAGATCAGTTCAATTGATGATCACCAGATTCAAACCCTTGTTTGTGTGACCCAGTTAGGTTCAGTTCTGTATGGTAATGGGATATGTCATGATCTCTATCATCGACATCATCGAAACTCCTTTCGATGGATCAGAACTCTTCTGATTCGAACAGCTAGAATGATCGATCATCTAAATCATTCTAATTGCTCCCAAAATCCACCAGTGACACCTAGCAGTATATGGTGGCAACCCATCAGAGCTGAATGCGAACCTCTTGGTGCAGCTACCTGTGTGATTAAGTTCTTCTATCTTGAGCCCCGATCAGATTAGGGTTAAGGTGAACTCGTCAAACCCTAGTCTCTGTCATATGATGTAATCATTCGATTCAAGTCCGATGTGAAAATCTAAATAGAAACTCTTTCTATTATTTCACTCTGCCATGGCCATGGACTTCTGGACTTGATTCTCATGATCATCATAGGGCTGCTCCTCTACCACCGAGGTAGATAGATTCCATCTTGATGCCATCCAGTTCCTACAATGAACATGCTATAGCCAACATACACCTCAGGGTTCCATATGGCTAGGAGACCGAGTAATGGTGTAGTCAAACTATAACACCCTCAAGGTGAACTGCCGATGCACCTCAGGTCAAAGAACCAGACACACTACTGCAGCATCGAGTCAGTCATTGACGAGAAGGTAGACTTCCCTAATGACTACTCGAGGTGGTCACGCTCAGTGCCCTCGTTCTCTAACGAGTACCTGTACTCTCGCTCCGGTGTCTCCACACCGTAGACTCAAGACTCATCTACTAAAGAGAAGCGATTGTACACGAACCTTTTGGATCAATCACCATCCTCGTGATGATCCTATGGTCGGGAGCATTTTATGAGTTAATAATGATTATTCATGTCTTAAATTTTCAACTCTTGAAAATATGAATTATCATTACCATTAACTCAAAGGATGTATCACAGACACTAAATACACATATGTGATAGAAAATAACCCATTTTATTGATATTAGTCAAAATTATAATTTTGCCCCTAGAAGTGTATTACAAGTGTCAGCCAATTCTGGCTTCTAGGGCACATATATCTAACAATCTCCCACTTGTCCTAAAGCCAATTGGCTACAAGTCTAAGTCCCATCTTCTCAAGGTGGGCTTCGATCTTCTGCTGGCCCAACGGCTTTGTAAGTGGGTCTGCCACATTATCTGTGGAGTTGACTCTCTTGACCTCGACATAACCCTTCTCGAGGTAATCGCGGATGAGGTGGTATCGCCGCTCAATGTGCTTGGATTTCTGGTGAGACCTCGGCTCCTTAGCAAGGGCTATGGCGCCATTGTTGTCGCAGTATAGAGGAATGGCATCTGATGGCATTACTCCTATTTCTATAGCAAACTTCTTGTACCAGAATGCTTCCTTCGCAGCCTTCTGATGCAGCGATATATTCTGCTTCCATGGTGGAATCTGCTATCACCGTTTGCTTGGAACTCTTCCAGCTGACAGCACCACCATTGCACACAAACAGACTCCCAGATGTCGACTTTCGATCATCTATATCGGACATGAAATCCGAGTCTGTGTATCCCTGGACTTGGAGTTCTCCATTACCAAAGACCAACATCATATCCTTAGTTCTTCTTAAGTACTTAAGGATACATTTCACAGAAGTCCAGTGTTCTTCACCTGGATTTGACTGATATCTGCTTGTGACACTCACAGCATGGGCTATATCAGGTCGTGTACATAGCATGGCATACATGAGGCTCCCTATTGCAGAAGCATAAGGGATCTTGCTCATGCGTTCTATTTCCTCAGGTGTGCTAGGGCACATCTTCTTGGAAAGATGAATACCATGTCTGAAGGGTATTAATCCCCTCTTAGAGTTTTCCATACTAAACCTCTTTAGTACTTTCTCTATGTACATCTTCTGTGAAAGTCCTAGCATCCTATTCGGTCTATCCCTATAGACCTTAATTCCTAGAATAAAGGATGCTTCACCTAGGTCTTTCATGGAGAATTCCTTGGACAACCATATTTTGACTGTTGTCAACATGGGAATATCATTCCCAATAAGGAGGATGTCATCCACGTACAATACGAGGAAGACAACAGCGCTCCCACTGACCTTTTTGAAAACACACGGTTCCTCTTCATTTTTGATGAAACCAAACATTTTGATCACATCATTGAAACGAGTGTTCCAGCTCCGAGATGCTTGCTTAAGTCCATATATGGACCTTTGCAGCTTGCAAACCTTGTGATCAGTATCACTGGATGTGAAACCTAGCGCTTGTTTCCATATAGATATCTTCCTCAAGATATCCATTCAAGAATGCCATTTTCATGTCCATTTATCATATTTCGTAATCGAAATAGGCTGCAATGGCAAGCAATGTGCGGATGGACTTTAGCATAGCCACTGAAAAAAAGGTATCCTGATAATCAATACCTTCGTGTTGACTATAACCTTTTGCCACTAGTCTATTCTTGAATGTCTCTACATTCCCATCTACACCAATCTTTCTCTTGAAGATCCATTTACACCCAATAGGTACTATACCTTCTGGTGGATCTACCAAGGTTCAGACTTAGTTTGAGTTCATCGAGTCAATTTCTGATTGCATTGCCTCTAGCCATTTCTTGGAGTCGATATCTGATATCGTCTCGTTGTAGGTTTTGGGATCATCACCATGAGCACCATTGCCTACGAGGAACATTTTCTCTACGTCCTCTGAAATAATACCTAAGTATCTCTCAGGGGACGGAAAACTCTTTCCGATCTACGAGGTGGAGGAGGTAGTGTTCTTATTGGCTCAACCTGATTTGGTTCTAATTGGTCCTTAGCTCATTGTACTTGTGAGACTTTCTCGTCAAGCTTGATCTGCCTTCCAATGTCGCTATCTTGGAATAAACTATTTTTCAGAAGATGCATATCGACTGACAATCACATTTATGGTCTTCTAAAATGTAGAAATAGTATCCTCTAATGATTCTTTAGATATCCTATGAATCGAGATCCAAAGGACCTAACTCTAAACTTGTCCGCTTGTTGTCTTTGATATGAGCGGACAACCCAAATTCTGAGATGACTCGACTTGGTTTCTTACCATGCCATATCTCATACGGTATGGTTAGGAACGGTTTTTAGAGGGAACCCTATTCAGTAGATAAATTGAAGTTAACAATGAGTGTTCGCAAAGAAATCAGGAGGTCTGTGAAGCTCATCATGGATCGAACCATATCCAATAGAGTCTGATTTCTCCATTTTCTGAAATCCCGGTTGAGTTGAGGGTGTTCCAGGTGGAGTCCATTGAGAGACTTATGCCATTATCGCTTGAGATAGTTTTAGGAATTCTCGTGCTAAGGTATTTCACCTCCGATCTGATGCGAAGAACCTTAATGGGTTTTCCAGTTTATTTTTCTACTTCATGTCTGAATTCTTTGAACTTTTCAAAAGCTTCAGACTTGTGTGTCTTATAAGATACACATATCCATACCTAGACAGATCATCGGTAAAGTAATGAAGTATAGACAAAATTATCTCTAGTCGGCACATCAAATGGGCTGTACACATCTGTATGTACTAGGGCAAGGAGATCTGTGGCCCTCTCCCCATGTCCAACAAAAGGGAGTTTAGTCATTTTGCCTTGGAACAAGATTGCCAGTTGGAATATGACTCGAAAGTCAATGGACTCAATAGCCCATTTTTCTTCAATTTGTTGATCCTATCTTCTGCTATATGACCTAATCTCAGGTGCCATAGATATCTATCGTTTGGACTATCCCTAGGTCATTTGGCATTCACGTTTTGCTCGATAGTTAGAATAGGTACATCAATATGTAGCTGATAAAGATCATTAATAAGAAAACCATTTGCAATTTTATTTCTTTCATAAAGAATGTTACAATGGTCCTTAAAGAAGGTAAGCACATAGCCTTCTAGTGCTAAGCATGAAACAAAAATCAAATTCCTGCTAGCTAGCTGTAGGCACATAATAACAATCTTTTAAAACTAAGTCTAAACCAGACGGTAATCGAAGAGGGTATATTTCCACGGCTACTGCAACAACTCTTGTTCCATTACCGATGCGTAGGATCATGTCTCCATCCCTCAGCCTCCTGCTATCCTCAAGACCCTGCATGGAAGTGCACAAATAAGCACTAAAACCAGAGTCAAGCACCCAACTGGATGCAAAAGAAATCGTAAGGTTAGACTCAATAACGAGCATACCTCCAGAAGGACCTTCCTTCTTGTTCTTCAGGGTGGCCAGGTAAGTAGGGCAGTTCTGCTTCCAATGGTCGTCATTGTTGCAATAGAAATACTTTCCTTTGACATCGGCCTTTTTCTTCGGCTCTGCCTTCTTCTTCTTTGCTCCTTCCACCTTCTACTTTTTTGCAGACTTCTTTTTCTTTTCATAAGACTTTCTTTTGGAAGAAGTCCGTTCCATAGTAAGAACTGAGCCTTTAGAACCTTTCATAGAAAGCTCAGCGGTGACCAGTATATTCATTAATTCAGCCAAGGAATTTTGAAGTTTATGCATGTGGTAATTCATGATGAATTGCCCATATGCATCAGTCAAGGATTGTAGAATAATATCATTCTGCAGATCTAAGTCCAACTTCACACCGAGCTTCTCAAGCTCTTCCAAATCCTTGATCATTGTCAGACGGTGATCTTGGACTGACTGCCCATCACACATCTTAGCCTTAAAACGTTATTTTGTGACTTGATACTTGGCTATGTGACTCTGTTCACCAAATATCTCCTATAGGTAAGCCAATATTTGGCGAGTAGTCTCAATATCTTCGTGTTGGCGCTAGAGCTCATCAGACATCGAGCCCAACATGTAATATCTAGCCTTATTATCTTCGTCTATCCATTTTTCTAGAGATGCTCTCTATTCAATGGATGGACGGACTGGTAAGGTGGGAGGGTCCTGATCTAGTACATGGGTTAACTTCTCGAAACCCAAAACTATTTTGTAGTTCCTGAGCCAATCTTTATAATTGGGTCCAGTCAGTCTGTGTGTGTCCAGGATACGTGCTAATGGGTTGGATGCAGACATTTTTCTGTAGAGAGTCAAAGATTCTAATTAGATACTATAATTATGACTTGACCAATTTATTTAGAAATTTTATTTTTAAATAAATTAGCTCCCACTATTTTCTTCAATCCCTACACTCCCTCTGTAGAGATGCAAAAATCTCCATGATTAATGATTTCTAGTAGGTGGTGCGGTCTCACAAACTGACTCATCACCTCACCTAACAGTTATTGGTGATGGGTTAGCCAATGAGTGAACAAATCTTGTTCAATGATTCTCTAATCATGGTGCACCCAAACTTGGTCTCTAATTCATGAATCTCACTGTATCCGGAATATTGATCTACTCCTTAGTTAAGTCAGACCCACCATTTGCATAGACTGGGTTCCTAATTGAGTCTCTCACCGTATCCAGAATATTGAGCCCAACTCATCCTCCAGCCCATAGCATCCAATGCCTAATAGACATGGTTGCATCTTCTCGGTGCAACTGAGCCACTGTATCCAGCCGAGAACAATCAACCTCGAGAAGGGCCCCCACATCTACATGGTGGAAGACCTCGGACTTAATCTTTTCTTAGGAAGAATTGATTCAGGTCTAATTAAACTAGACTTGTCATAGTCATAACAATTATGACTAACCTAGTGGCATGGGTTAGCTCGGATTATTGACCACCTCAGATCAGAACTATGTCAACAGATATGGCCAGGTAAGTGAGACCGGTGAAAGAATATGCCATTAACTCATACAAGAATGCATTCAGGTCGAGTAGCTTCCAATTAAAAATCAGTCGATCGTATGTGCCAAACTTACCTTAGACACCAAATTATTGAGCCAGAACCAATTGGGTTAGCCTACAATCCAGACTCTACCTCTGAGCCTAATTAGGTCTTGTTTGATCGTGACTCGATCTTGACCCAGACTTAATCCTATTAGGCTGGTCAATTTATGCATTGTTGATCCCATCTAACCAACTCTTGATTCGATTTGATCAACCGCTTAGACCTAATTAAGCTACCCAAGCCCAAACCCAATATTATGAATATGTCTTAGATCTGAAATTCTCAATTTTAGACCAAATTGATATTCCATAATCTTAATTTTTAATTAAGTAGGGTTCATAAACAAAATATGCACATTAAATCCTAGGGTTTCAGGATCTAGAATTTTGCAGAAAGTAAGTTTTGGTTCTGATAAGGACGAACACGCACCCCCTACTATCATAAGAAACACCCACTCGATGAGAAGAGAGGACCTTTAAACTCTTCTTCATTCTTATGACCGGACGGCCAAGAGAACGCCTTAATCAGAACATGCATATCTACAAAACAGTTTTAGATCTATATCATATATCTCATATATAAATTAGATCTAACTCATGGCATATTTTGCATACATCTCATATATCGAATCATGCATATTTTTAGATCTAAATTATTTCATAATAATCTAAAAAATTAGATTTAAAATTGATCTAATCAAAATAAATTCTAATCTAGACAATTATGTGAAACTATTCTACAACTAGTCTAGACATGCATCTATCATATCTCATATGATATTTAAAATTAAATAATTTTTATTTACTATTTTTTAGATGTTATTATAACCATTATAATATCAAAAAATAGTAAATAAATAGATCTAAAATATTATTTAATCAAATTAAATTAAAAACATGCAAGACTATTCTATAGAACTATTCTATTTTAGAACTAGTCATGCATATTTTCTAATCTTAGATCCTAATCATTTAATTTTAATTTTTTTTTTGATTTTAGATCTGATCATATCTCATGTGAAATATAAAATTATTTATTTTCTAATTAAAATAAATTTAAAATTAGATCTAAATACTTTTAAAATCTTGGCTCTGATACCAGTTGAAGGAAAATCCTGATTTCCAGGACCAGGTTCGTTCAGATCTGATCAGATCAAGAGATATATTTCAAAATTTTTTTTCTTTGATCTAGATCAGATCTAAGATATTTCAAATCTAATTATTATTATTTTAAAAATTAAAATAAAATTAGATAAATTAAATCAGATTTAACTAACCTTGATATGGGTAATCCTATTATCCATTGATGTCCTGTATGCAGCGGAAGGTTCTGGATCTAGCCACGCAAGCGCCTGGCCACTATCGATATCTACTCAGGCTAGATTTGGAGATCCTCTTCTTTTCTATCATGCCTCCAAAAATTAGATCTAGATCTGATCTGGAGGATCTTCAAAACTTCTTTTGAAGATCAACAGTCGTCCTTTGCAGCAGCGCAGCCTTCTAGCTTTCAGTTGCCTTTCTTTGATCTGAATTGCACCAACCAAAAATCCAAAACTCCTTTTGGATGTGGAGAGGAGAGGGAGAAGGTGGTTTGGCATGGAGGAAGAGGGGAGAGGCAGCCTTGGGGCATGGGGTTTCAATTCTCATCAAAATCTGAGTTAGGCACAAGGTCTTATTTATAGACTAACTGTGATCCAACTCCTCTTCTTCCCAACCAATCACAACTCTTTGTGAAATCAGATCTAAATTTGATTGGTAGGAATAGAGTCCCCTGGATTCTTCCTTAGAAGATGCCTAAGACTAGTCAAAGTTGGTTCTTAGGAGAACTCTAATTGGAATCCAAAACGTAGATGGAGTCCCTGTCCAACAGGGACTCCTAGGCGCCTCCAACTTGGGCACACGCCAAGGGTGGCGTGTGCCCTCTTCCTTGCTAGGCATGCACCCTCTTCCTTGCTAGGTTCTAGCAGGGGGACAGGCCCTCACCAGCTCTCCAATAAGTGCGTGACATGTGGTCAAAAGTCAAAGTGTCAATGTTTGACCAGTCAAAGGTAGACTTTTGACCAAAGTCAAAGAACAAGAAATGGCAGGTGACCAAAAATGGCAGGTAATGTCTTACAAAATAAGACAACCTTTTCTGACTTGGACAACCTCCAGTCAGACCATATGAAGGCCTCTGATTTAGCACAAACTTCTTGGCTCAGTCAGGATAACTCTATTTTATGATAGCAAAAGAAGAACGTTAGGTTCAATCGATGCTAGCACGATTTCCTTGAACCTAATTGAATCTCTTCAGATCAATTAAACTGGAATCAGTCAATTGATGATCACCAGATTCAAACCCTTGTTTGTGTGACCCAGTTAGATTCAGTTCTGTATGGTAATGGGATATGTCATAATTCTTTCATCGACATCATCGAAACTCCTTTCGATGGATCAGAACTCTTCTGATTCGAACAGCTAGAATGATCCATCATCTAAATCATTCTAAGTGCCCAAAATCACCAGTGACACCTAGCAGTATATGGTGGAACCATAGAGTGAATGCAAACCTCTTAGTGCAGCTACCTGTGTGATTAAGCTTCTTCTATCTTAAGCCCGATCAGATTAGGGTTAAGGTAAACTGTCAAACCCTAGTCTTGTCAATGAATGTAATCATTCGATTCGAGTTCGATTGTGAAAATCTAATAAAAACTCTTTCTATTATTTCACTCTACCATGGCCATAGACTTCTGGACTTGATTCTCATGATTATCATAGGGCTGCTCCTCTACACCAAAGTAGATAGATCCCATCTTTGATGCCATCCAGTTTCTACAATGAACATGCTATAGCAACATAACCTCAAGGGGTTCCATATGGCTAGGAGACTGAGTAATGGTGTAGTCAACTATAACACCCTCAAGGTGAACTGCGATGCCCTCAGATCAAAGAAACCAACATTACTACGCATCGAGTCAGTCATTAATGAGAAGGTAGATCTCCTAATGACTATCGAGTGTGTCACGCTCAGTTGCCTCGTCTCTAACGAGTACCTATACTTCTCGCTCCGGTCTCCACACCGTAGACTTAAGACTCATCTACTAAAGAGAAGCGATTGTACATCAACCTTCCGGATCAATCACCATCCTCGTGATGATCCTATGGTCGTGAGCATTTTATGAGTTAACAATGATTATTCATATCTTAAATTTTCAACTCTTGAAAATATGAATTATCATTATCATTAACTTAAAGGATGTATCATAGACACTAAATACACATATGTGATAGAAAATAACCCATTTTATTGATATTAGTCAAAATTATAATTTTGCCCCGAGAAGTGTATTACAAGTGTCAGCCAATTCTGGCTTCTAGGGCACATATATCTAACACCCACTTCTTGCAATAGAAGCATTTAGCTTGACTCTTATCGGGCTTGATCTTCCTAATCTGGCCCTGCACTGATGTTCCAGTCTGAACTTGCACCTTCTTTATTTTCTACTTCTTATTTTTTTTCCTTTCCTAAAGGGTCGAGACAGAGACGAACCTTCCACTAAATTCACCGACTCTTTATGGAGCTAGTGATCCTTCTCAAAGTTCTGAAGTAACCCCAGTAAGCCATGGTAGTTTTCTTTAGGCTTTGTCATTCTGTGATGAGTAAGAAAAGAGAGATAGGACTTTAGCAGTGAGTTCAGTATTGCATCTTTTCCAAGTTGTTCATGCAAAGAAAAGCTGAGTTTGCTCAAGCGCTCTATCAGCTCGATTATTTATAGTACATGATCAGTGTCAGAGGCTCTATCCCACATTCTGGTGTTGAAGATGGTGCAACTAGTCTTGTGCCTCTCAACATCATCAGGTGTGCCAAAAGAATCTTCCAACATATGGAGCATTTCATTTGACTGAGCTATCTCAAACCTACGATTGAACTCATCGCTCAACATAGCCAGCATAATGCAGCGCACCATGGTTCGATCATTGAGCCACTTCTAATAAGTATCTCTGACTATTCCGTGTGCATTGGCAGTTGGCTCCTTAGGTGCAGTATCCGTCAGTACATATAGGATCCATTCATGCTCTAGGACAATCTTGAACTTTTGGTACCAGCTATCGAAGTTGGGTCTCACCAACTTATCATTGTCCAATAATGATCAGAATGATAGATAAATAGCCATGTCTGCATAAAAAAAAATCAAAACTTAATTAGTAATTGATTCATTAAACTTAAAGATTTGGACTTTAATCAAAAAGTTTCTCCTACTATTTTATTCGAATTGATAGCCTCTACCACCAATTTGAGAAATTACCTTAATTTCTTAGTGGGTACTAGAATTTTCATAGACTGTACACGAGCCCAACTTTGGTTAGCCCATCCTTGTACATCTAACGATAGGTTCATAACCAATTATTTCTTCAAATAATTTTCAGTAATTAAATTTTACCCTAGGCCCTGATCAATTGGCTTTGGCCTTCTCAGAAAAGGGTCCAATTAGGTCCAACCATTAACATGACCATACTTGGCCCATCCAACCAATGAATGATCTAGCCCAACTTTGGGTGGCCCACCTAACCACTATTTAAAATGATGTATCCAAGAGGTCATATAATGAATGATAATTCCATCAATCGATAAGCACCAGGCCTTTGGTCCTCCAATGATTATCCAATTGATGGACTCATTATCATCTACTTTAATGAGAGGCTATGATTTAGTTATCATATAACTATTTCATTTTAGAAACCTAATAATTTTAGAGAATTTAATTTATAGAAGCAAGTAGGTCAGATTAACCAGCTTGTCATGATCCTCACACTAACTTCACCAAGTCAACTTAAGGGAGATCATTAATAGGCTGGTTTAGGAGCACCTAAATCAGTCAAGCTAATTTACCTAGCTGACATGGGTCAGCTCAAATAGTTAAGTGATCTGATTAAAATATAATCTAACCAAGAGGCCAGGTAAGTTCGATCAGTGAAAGGGTCTGCTAGGCTTGCCTTAGACACCATAAAAAATGGTCAGGTAATCGAGCTGCCAATTAAAAATCACTAGTTTGGTTTATCTTAGACACCAACTAGTTTAATTAGTTTCAATTAGATCAACCTAACAATTCATGCTAGACTGCGTAGCCAAGAATCAAGTCCATCTTGGGTCATGTTAAAGACATGGATTGACCAACTACAACTATTGCAATTGATCTAGAGAATCCTTGACCTAATCTAAGACAATAATTAATTAGATTTAGTCAATTCTCTAATTAAGTCTATTCTTTAATCTAACCCTAGGTCTAACCCAATTAGTGGATCTAATCTCCACTAACCCATTAACCCAATGTGTTATGATTCGTGTCATAGGATCTTCAATTTACAATCCTAAAACCAAATCAAACAACTTTTTAATTCTTAATTAAGTTTTGGGCTGAGGGTTGGGGTTTGGCTTTTCAAAAATAGTTTTTATATTTGTAAAATATTTTTACAACATAATTCTATCAACCAAGTTATATGTTTGATTTATAATCAATATGCACGTAATATAAACATGAATCTATTTTAGATCTAATCTAAACAGGTTCATGTAATTGAGATAGTTTCAATAATAATCAATCATAAATCTTTCTAAATTAAATCTAATATATTTATGAAAATTAAAACTAGATTAAAATATTTTTAATTAAACCATAAAATTTCTTAGATCTAATTTAAAATTTTATGATCAATATTTTAGATCAGCACGTACTAGGACAACCTATTCACTATAAGGGGTAAACCTTACAGTAGAACAATCTTATGGCAATCCGTGTAATCTAAAATATTTTATTTTTAAATATAAAACTATTTTAAATTTATTAAATTTTAAATAAAATTAGATAAAATCTAATAAATTTATGATTAGAGTTAGATCATCACGAACTAGGATGACCTATTCACTGTAAGGGGTAAACCTTACAGCAGAACAACCTTATGATAGTTCGTGAGATCAAATTTTTTTTTTAATTTTATCTTTAAATTTAATAATTAGATTATAAATTAGATCTAATCTAAGAAATAATCTAAATATGTATAAAAATCATGTAATAACAATCTTGCTCTGATACCAATTGAAGGAATCAGATCTAGGGTTTTACAGGCAGATCTTGAAAATTTTTTCAAGATCTTATAGCAGAAGACTTAAATAAATTAAATATTTATTTAAATAAATATATAAATATCTAGATTTTAGATCTATTATATGATCAAGGTATGATATTAAATTAAAAATTAAAATCAAATAAGAAAGTAAAAGGTTGATCAAATCAACCTAGATCTACATTACATCAAATGCAGGTATGAAGTTAAAAGATCAGATCTATTACCTAAGCAAGTTTAGATGTTCTAACTTACTGATCCAGGCTTGAGGATGAAGTCACAAGCTGCACATGGATCCGGCTTCTAGGAGTCTTCCACACAAGCCAACGATCTCTGATCTGAAGTCCGATGCAGAAAATCAGCACAGCATGCTAGTACTGTACTGATCCTTCTTCGATGGTTGATCCGATATTTTTTTCTTTAAAATTTAGACTCTCCAAAATATGAGAAGGAAGGTGAGAGTTTACTGATCTAAGATTCTCTTAGAAAAAACTTAGAAAATGAGGAGAGATTGAAAATAAAACAGCCCTAGAAGAAGACCCTCTTCTTCTTCTCTTTTCTCTCACCTAGACACCTAGTTTGGTGCCAATGGAACCCCCATGCCCAAGGACTTTCCTCCTCTAATTTTTGCACACCCCAAACCTCTCCCAAAGCTCTATATTATACAAAAAAATTAGAACAAAATTCATCTAAAAAATAGAAAAAAAGAAGAGTCCAAGTTAGATCAAAATTCTAGACTAGCAATATTCAAACATAGGAAGTTGTTGGGGCATTCAACTCTTAGGCGCCTTCTCCATAATTATTGGCATGGACCAGCAAGGAAGGGTGCAAAAAAAAAAAAGATTATTTTCACAAAATAAAAGAAGAATTAATTAAAAGAGAGGAAGGCACTCAAGGAAAGGTATTTTGGTCAACAAGGATTCTATCTCATAGAATCCCAAGCAAAACTAACTCCTCTTTTGGCTTGGTCTTCCAACAAACTACCTTATGAGAAAAAGGAGGAGAGAAAGAGGGTGTGAGAAGCCATGGGAGTGAAGAATTTTTACGTAAGAAATAATACAAAAAGGGCATGGGGCGTGAGGATTAAGTGGCGTAAGTGATAGGGGTCTTAGTCACACTAGGACTCCTATTTTGACTTGGTCAAACAAGATCTTTTAACCAAATAAAATTAAGATTAAATCAATCCAATTAAATAAGACCCTAACCAATTTAAAAACTTAATTAAATCATATTAAATTTTAATTTATTTTTTAATTAAATTAGAAAATTGGGTTAATCTAAGTCCTAGTTAGACTAGGACTAGTTCTTCCTTGCACTTGGCTTATCCAATAAACCAATTGGACCTGATCCAATCAAGCCCAAACCAAATCTAAATAAATCATATTTAATTAGACTTAATCTCAACCTATTGACTTAATCAAATTAAGTCAATTAGCAATCCAATTGCTATTCGATCCTCTTGCAACACTTGCACTAGGTTAAACACCAATCGTATTGATTGTTTAACCCTAGAATGATTCTTAATCATTGATCAACCATCCGATCAGATCGTAAGCTTTAATATTATGACCTCATAGTTTTGAACCTAATTTGATAGCATAGGAATAAATTTTTATACTAATCCAAGTGATCATCTGGCAATGATATCCAATGATCGGATAGGTCGAAGGTGTAGAACACCATCCTTAGAATCTATGCAAATATAGTTTTCATATAATTCATCCCCTTAACCACAATGCTTGTAGGACACCTCAGAGTTCTACTGTCAACTCTGATCAGGTTGTCCATATTGTATTTTAAAATATCAAATCCATCTGATGGATTACCCTAGCCAAGATTTTGCTATATTGAAATACAGTGATACATTCTTCTCTAACTCTTGGAGTGGTCAATTCCATCTTGATCATACTCTAACTTCGCAAGTACTTGACTGTGCCCAGAAGCCTTACATTACTGATAAGAAATTTAATTAGTTCGGTACCAAAGCACAGTAAGTTGCTTGCAAGTCACTAGGGTGATCTCAGGTCTAAGGGATACTTATACCTATATCACATCAGAGACATTCTCGACAGCAGAATGCTTTGGAGTTGGTCACGTTCAATGACGATGTATCCATACATCTTGCCTATATATTATACCAGTGTCTCCACACCCCTTGATTAAGAGGACAACCAACCTATATGGCATATAGTGACCTATGCTCGATAGACGCTGTTGTCCTAATTAACAACCTATCATTTGGTTGTGAACCCATTTAAGGACTAATCAATAAATCCTCTTTTTATCGAAACTAAACAGTCCTAAGGATTTCATCACAATAATGGAGTTCACTAGAAGATGTAAACTTATGATGAAAAAGATGTCAAAATATTTTTATTAATTAATAAATCAATTATAATTATAAAATAGCTCAACCGTCAATAGGTTGACGATTGGCTTTGGAACACAATTCCCAATAGGGTTTCCACATGAACCTTAATAAACCTCTAGCTTAGAAAGTCTCTTAGGCTAATCTAATACATGAAAGCATTCACGCAAACCCATGTACACCCATGATTTTATATGCTCTCATCCCCTGGATCTAAACCTGACCTATATATGAATTATCCTCCTTAAGACCTCTCAAATCAGGCCATAAGATCTCTTGGATCAAACCCAATCCAAGATAAAAAAAAAAACCCGTATAAACCTGTCTGCCATGTTCGAGTTGGCTTGACAGAGGCTCAAGCCAGCTCAACTGCATCTCATGCCACAAACTCTCGAACATTACTTTTTATCTATCTGAGAAAGCTAGCTTGATCTTGGTATGAGCCAGCTTGGTCTTAGTCCTAGCTGGCTTAACCTGCATTCGAGCTAATTCCACCAGTATGCTAGCCCCTTTTCTTGGCTGATACTTTTTGTAGCTCTGATTCTTTGCTCCACCTTATGTCCCCAAGTCTTTGGAGCATCTATCAAGTCCCTCAAGGTCCTCACACACGAACCTCAAGCCTATGGAGAGTTATATACTACCTTCATCCTAGAACAATTCCTATCCTAGCCCTAGGACCATACCTATCCTAATTTCATAGAACCAACACCCTAACTCCTCCCATGGCCTTTCAAGGCTTGGGAGCACCACCAAAACCTTAAAATCTCCATCTTGGTTTGCCCAAGCCTTGGCACATTTGGCAATGTCCTCCTGCATGATCCCACTGTCGATACATGCCCTGACAGTTTCTTATGTACATTTTGCCACTACCATCGTTCTTTAGCTACTGAGCTCCCTTGGAGGCTTTTGGGATGACCGCCTCTACTGCTGAAGATCTTGGCTTACTTTTTTATACCATCTCTAAAATTATAGGCATCGTTCTGCTTAGCAGCAGCATTACTTATACTGATCTTTTTTGGAGAATTCGTAGCATTTTTGTATGGGCACTCGCTGCACCACCTGACACAGTCTTCTCAGAACTATGCCTGTTTTCCTACACATGCCACTCCATCTGAAACTGTACATCTTTGGTGCTAGTGCTAGGATATCGTTCCTCCCTCTACACCCCTCTGCTCTAAACTCCTGCCATCCTCTCCACTTATGAAGCCATCTCTACCCGATGCTCCACCTGGAACTGAAGTCGTCCTGATGTCGTATAAGCTGACTCTATAACCAAGTCACCTAAGACCAACCATCCAATGCTGCACTATTAGTCCTACCACTACACCTTGAACATCATTGTTGTCCTTTCAAACCCTCTGATCAGATTCCTTCAAAGCCATCTCGGATACATTGCACCCTATGGGCTCCTCCGAAACTACTAAGATCTCATTCAAATCTTCACCTTCAATGACCGAATTGATGGAATCCTTGTCCTTCTTTTTTTCTCCTTTGCACTTCTTCCAAAGCGGATACTTCCGCTTAAAGTGCCCTACTTCGCCATACTTGAAGCATCTCTTAGACTCCTTGCTGCCCCTTTGCTCATCCTTCTTCTTTCCTTTCTTTGACCTCTCTAAAATCGTAAGATCCTTTTGGAGACCTCCCTCTTCATCATCCATTCTCACTGCCTGTTGTATCTGAGTACTGATATGATCTCCTCATACACTAATATCTTCTTACCATACGTGGCATAGTCACCAATAGATCGAAGCTCCTGGATCGCAAACACAGCAATAATAAAATCTTATCCTCCTTTTCAAGATCCATCCCTAGATTGAGTAAGTTCATGGTCATCCAGTCAAATCATTGAATATGCCTTGCAACATTTTCGCCTTCATACATCTGAAGGCTGTATAGTTGTTTCTTCAGTATTAAATTATTATATATATTTTTTTTTCATGTATAATTAGTGTCACCTCGACCATAAGTTCTTGGGTGTTCTCTCCTCCAATTGTCATACAAAACCTCATCTACTAGATAAGCCCTAATCATTACACATGCCCTTATCCCCAAGGATATCTATACCTTGTTTGTCATCTCCTCTAGCCTATCCTCCAAAGCTGAATCCAACCTATATCTTAATCTTTCACATCATGTAACTTTCTTTACCATCAAAGTTTTCAAATTCTGCCTTCAATCCATTGCCTTTCATGACAAATCCAAATTAAAAATAGCAAATAGGTAGATCTAAACAATTACATTGACTAGGAAGGATGGACAGCAGCCTCTAGATCTCTTCCTCACAAAGTCTGGAGAAACCCTTATATTTGAACCTTGCTGCCGATCCTCTACTGAAACCTAATCTTCTTCCTCCTTCATGCTTAACCAGACTCTGATATCAAATATTAGAACAATCAGCAGCCGATAATTACCTTAATTCACAAAATAAAAGTATTAAAATATTATAATAATTGATATTTATTTTAAGAAATTGATATTTTTATTAGTGTTTGCAAAAAAGAAGTCCACCAATGTGAAGAGCTCAATTTATGGATTCTAATGCAATAAATTTCACTCAAATCAAAGCTAAAATGAAAAGTTATGAAGCCTAGAAGTTAAAATAAAAAAAATCAAAAAAAGAAGACCAGTGCATGATGGACCGACTGGCCAATCCATGGAATAGATACAGACCGGCTAGCTCAGTAGGTGCGGCCAATCAGTGGCTGCCATGTGGCGAACCTAGACATCTAAGAGGTTCACAAAATTTCTATCATGGTGTATAGGGGCATTTTGGTCATTTTCTCTAGCATGCCAGCTTCTAATTGGCTATGGTCTTCGACATGGCTGGTCCATGGTAGTCTATGGTTGTAGTTTTGTATGATCGGATGGTGGTCATTGATGCTAGTGAAGATCCAACAACTAATATTCATTCCGACCTGATTAAGATTTCCAGAGGAGATTTGGCACGATCCAACGATGGAAATTCATCCAAGCGATGATCCGATGGCTAGAATTAATCTAAAGGCCTAATCAGGGGTTTAAGCAGCTAATCTTGATGGTTTTTGTGTTGATTTTGGACCGTTTGATCAAGATTTGATGGCTAGGAAGCTTCAGGGTGTTTAAAATCGATCCAGACTTGGATTTTGACTCCGAAAATTGCTGTGAAGACCTTGTTTCCTCCTCTATTTAAGCACTCTTACTCCCATAGCCTGAGAATAAGTCTTCTAAACAAAAAAAAAAGAGAAAAATATGGTTTCTTCTCTTTTTTTCTCTCTTCTCCTTCTTATTTCTTCTTTCTTTCTTCTTCCAACCTTCAATCAAAGAAGCTCTGAAGATGTCGGGAGTGAGCAAATCGTCTACCATGCATGGATAAGGAACTAAATTCTAGGAGAGTAGATGAAGTCTTCAAACAAGGATTGTAATTTTTTTTCTTTATCTTTTGTAATTCTTTTTATGCAAACATGTTCTTATGTCTAGTTTTTAATGAAATTTATTTTTATGCATGAGATCTTAACTCTATGGCATGCTTATTATTAATCTAAATAAATTATATTTATTAAGATGGATTGTAATTGGCAGATATAGTTTGTACTTAATTTAATAATTTATTTTAGAGAAAAATTATTAAAAGCATTATTTTAGATTTTTAAGAATTAAAGTATTGAATAATTTATGATTTCATAAAGATGGATCATAATCAAAAAATATAATTCATACTCTAAAAAAATAAATTATAATTATAACTAAATTTTTAAAAATATTAATTTTTATATAAAAAAGAATTACCACAATCCTGTTAGAGATGGATTCAAAATTATAGAATATTTTTTATTAATTTAAAAATTTTAATTATTTAAGTATTTGCTTTCTTTTTATTTTTGCTTTAATTTACTAAACTTTTGATTATCTCTTTTTAATCTACTTAATTAAATTTTTATTTTAAAATTAATTTATTTATTTTTAATCAAATTGAACATAACTTAGCCTTCAATACATATAAAAATCGACATCCGACTCACCACTATTCTAATTAATAGGTAGATCGATTTTAATTATTATTTAACACTCTAACGATGAGTAGTCAAATTTTTGATGTCATTATCAAAGATTATAGCATGGTTGTTTTAATTAATTAAAAATTAATTAATTAATTTAAAAAATAAAAAATTAAAATAAAATTTATTTCTCTTTAATTTTATTTAGTTAATTATTATCTTTCATAATTAATTTTTTTGCTTCATATAATTTAGATTAATTTACTACTTTTCAGACTTAATCACTTGAATTTAGTTTCTTTGCAAAATCAAACAAATCAAAAATCTAAAATATACTTATAGAAAGATAAAACTAGAAACCCTAAAAAAATTATTGACATCTCATAACACTTAATTAATTTAGTAAAACAAAAAATATTATATAAAATTAATTTTAACATATTTGAATATCTTTTTTTTGATTTGCTTTGTATATTCATAATATACTTTAAGGGCACAACCCATTAAACAAGATAAGATGGAGATTTGATCATCCTTTCTTAGCCAACAAATCATCATCCTATATATTGCATCGACCAAATTCTTTTAATTTAAAATCAATTAGATGTTGGCCCTTAAGGATATTCAAGTTCATTAGGAGAAGAAAACTCTAGAGTTGAACTAGATTCGAATTGGTTAATTATTTGATGTCTAAGGCAAGTGGTTTAAAGATTGTGGTTTTCAATTAGTTCCATTGTCTGACCTAGCCAACTCAATTGATGTCTAAGAAAAGCAATAAGCAGAAAACCTTCCACATCTTATACTTACCTGATCGAATTAGTTAGCCAATTTTGAGCTTGGAGTGCTCAAAGATGAGTTTGAAATAGTTAGGAGCTGTCTAGATCTAGGTTAACCCTAGGATAGAGAGTCCATATTTGCTTAACTTGATTACTATTAACACCAAATTTAAACCTAATTAAAGCACTCCTCTCCCTTTCATCTCTACATTTAGGACTCCTTAGGACTCATCTTTAGAATCCTTTTCTTTCTTTTCTCTCATCTTTCTAAATTTTTTTAAAAAAATATTAAAAATATTAAAAATTAATTAATTAATTAAAAAATATAAAAATAAAAAAAATAAACATAGGAACTTGGAAAAGGAAATTTGGTTGATTAGTAAGAGTAGATTCAAATCCTATCCTAATTCAAGAAATTTTTAAGTCCACTTGGATCAAGAACCTCAGACTCTAATGGACCTTTGGTACCCAGTGGGCTCAGTCCAACTATCCTTTATTCGATTACCCAGACCGATGCAACCAATTTTAAAATTAAACCTCAAATCATCAGCATACTCCCTAAATTCATCAAAATTAAGGATGCATATATTTTCGTTAGAGAATTTGAGGAAGTATGTGATACTATGAGAATACATCAAATTTCTGATGATGCTATTAAACTTAGGCTGATTATTTTTTTTCTTAAGAAAAATGCTAAAAAATGGCTATATAGTCTACCCAAACACTCAATCATAACATGGGATGGCTTTGTAAAAATATTCTTGAGGAAATTCTTCCCACATCACAAAACAACCAAGTTAAGGAATGAAATTAAACAATTTTGTCAATTAGAAGGTGAGTCATTCTGAAAATGTCTAAACCATTTTAAAAACCTTTTAAGCCAATGCCCACATCATGGAATACAAATTTTGATATTGTGCCAAGTGTTTTATGAAGATTTAAAATTAAATTCTAGAATTATGTTGGAGTCAATGTGCCAGGGCCAATTCATGTATAAGGAAGCTAATGAGACCTGGCAATTCTAAGAGGATCTAGCAGAAAGGAGTCTACAATGTGAGGCAACTAAAAAAATAGAAAAATCCATACCAAAACGAGGAGGGATGTACTATGTCCAAACTTCCCCAACTGAATTTGTAAATCTAGCCCATAGAGTTGAGGCCCTAGAATTACACAGATCAGCCAATATAAACCAAGTGTCCGCTTCTATGTGCAATGGTTGTAGTGCACCAGATCATGTCATAGAGGAATGTCCCTTGTTGATGAAACAGACTGATAATGATTATGCATAGGTGAATGCAGCCTATCAAAAACCAACCAATGATCCATATGCATCAACCTACAATCCAGGGTGGAGAAACCATCCAAACTTTTTTTGGTCACAAAACACTAATTCGGGCAATACTAATCAACAATTCAATTTTTCTTGGCCCCAAGGATCAAATTCAAATAGACCTACTGTCAACCAATCTTACTCAAGATCCAACCAACCATTGAGCAATCCAACTGATTAAAGGCTTAATTCAATAGAAAAAACCTTGGAAGCCATGATGAAATCGCAAAACGATCTTACCAACCAACTTTTAAATTCATGCTCTCAAGCCAATGCCCATCTAGAAATATAGTTAGGTTAGTTAGCCATAGCTCTTAGTAAAAGAGAAAAGGATGGATTACCAAGTCAACCTAAGGCTAATTCTAGAATCCAAAACAATCAAAAGCCCCAACAAGGAGCCCAGATTAACCAATTAAATGCTATTTATATACTAAGATCTAAAAAATAAATAGATAATCATGTGGGTACATTTGAAGCATCAAAAGAAGAAATAGAAGATCCACCATCTGAACCTATATCTGAACAGGGTCAGTCTGAAGAACCTAAAGAAATAGAACCTGATTCACCAGCAGAGCCCGAACCAGAATTAGTTGGATCAATATCCAAGATTGTAGCACCCTTTCCTAATAGGCTTAAGTCCAACTGAAACTCTTCTCAACTAGATAAAATTTTGGAGGTCTTTAAGCAAGTAAAAGTAAATATTCCTTTGTTAGATATGATCCAACAAGTTCCATCATATGCTAAATTCTTGAAAAATTTGTGTACTAGAAAAAAGACTACCGATGTACCTAAAAGAGCCTTCCTAGTAGCTAGTGTGAGTTCATACCTATCAAACCATGTGCTAGTGAAATACAAAGATCCAGGATCTCTAACTATTTCTTGTATCATAGGAAAAATCCTCATTAATAAGGCTCTATTAGACCAAGGGGCAAGTGTCAATATACTACCTTATTTAGTTTATGGAAAGCTAGAGTTGGGAGAATTAAAGAGTATAGGAATGATTTTATAATTAGCAGATCGATCCTTAAAAGTTCCAAGAGGAATAGTAGAGGATGTATTAATTAAGGTTGATGATTTCATCTACCCAATAGACTTTGTGATTTTAGAAACTAAACCTGTAATAAACCCAAATGGCCACATCCCAATTATATTAGGTAGACCATTTTTAGCCATAGCCAATGCTCAAATCAATTATCGAAATGGTCTAATGAAACTTTTCTTTGATAATATGATTACAAATCTAAATATTTTTACCCTGTCTAAAATAAATCAAGTTAGTGACCTCAAATTAATATAGGACAATATTTATGAACCCATTGACCTAAGTGAAAAACAATCTGACATGAAAGTATGGGCGAATCAGAACTGTGAAGAATTTGAAGAGGTCAATGATTTAGCCATAGTCAATATGAAACTTAGATAGAAACCTCCAATTGAACCATTATTTAGACCATCGGTGAAGAAAACACCCAAGATAGAATTAAAAACACTCCCCAAACACTTGAAATATGCATGTCCATCAGAAACCTTGCCAGTAATTATTTCAGCGGACCTAGATCCTATACAAGAGGGAGAATTATTGACTATTCTTAAGGAGAATAAAGAAGCATTAGGATGGACCATAGCTAATTTAAAGAATATTAGTCCCTTGATTGTTCAATATAGAATTCATTTATTAGAGGAAGCTAAGCCTAAACGAGATCCCTAAAGAAGACTTAAGCCAGTCATGAAAGAAGTTGTAAAGAATGAAATAATAAAACTCCTTGATAATGGAATAATATATCCAATCTCAGGTAGTTCATGGGTATGTCTGGTACAAGTGATATCCGAGAAGCCAGGAGTTACTGTGGTCCAGAATGATAACAATGAATTGATCCCAACAAGAGTTCAAATAGGATGGAGGGTCTGCATTAACTATAGAAAATTAAATACACTACTCGAAAAGATCATTTTTCTCTGCCCTTCATAGACCATATGTTAGAAAGTCTAGCAAGGCATGACTTTTATTGCTTTTTGGATAGATACTTGGGATATAACCAGATTGCTATAGCCCCTGAGGATCAAGAAAAGACTACCTTTACTTGTCCATATAGAATCTTTGCCTACAGATGCATGCCCTTTGGCTTATATAATGCACCAGCTACCTTTCAAAGGTGCATGACTAGTATTTTCTCAAATATGGTTGAAAGGTTTTTTGAAATTTTTATGGATGACTTCTCCATCTTTGGATCCACTTTCACTGATTGTCTTCATTATCTTAAGCTAGTCTTAGAAAGATGTAAAGAAAAGCATCTGGTTCTGAATTGAAAAAAGTGCCAGTTTATGATTAAGAAAGGCATAATCCTTGGTCATGTAATTTCAAAATGAGGTATAGAAGTAGATAAAGTCAAGGTAGATTTAATTAAAAACCTTCCACCACCCAAATCAGTAAAAGAAATTTGCTTTTTGCTTAGACATGCTGAATTTTATAGAAGATTTATCAAAAACTTTAGCAAAGTGGCTCGACCATTAACTAACTTGTTAGCTAAAGATGTCAAATTTAACTTCACACCTGAATGTCTCGAGTTCTTTGAAAGTCTAAAGAAAGAATTAACTTCGACCTCAATTATTCATCCACCTATTTGGACTCAATCTTTTGAGCTCATGTACGATGCATTTGATCATGCCATAGGAGCTATCTTAGGTCAAAAGATAGATAAGCTACCTCGAGTGATCTATTATGCTAACAGGATTTTAAATGAAGCACAGCTTAATCACTCAACTACTAAAAAGGAATTTTTAGCTGTGGTATTTATTTTAGATAAATTTAGGTCCTACTTAGTAGATTCTCATGTAATTATCTATACTGATCGCTCAGCTATTAGGCACCTTCTCTCAAAGAAAGATGCTAAGGCACACCTAATTAGATGGATATTGCTTTTATAAGAATTTGACCTAGAGATTAGGGATAAGAAAGGTATTGAAAATGTAGTGGTAGTTCACTTATCTCATTTAGCAATCGCACCAACTAAAGAGATACATGTTAATGAGTCCTTCCCCGATGAATAATTATTAATAGTAACATCAGAACCTTAGTATGCTGACATAGTCAATTTCTTAGCCACCGGCCAAATTCTAATGCACTAGACCACTTAGGACAAGAATAAATTTTTCTCTCAAATAAAGTATTTTATTTGGGATGATCCATATCTATTCAAACAATATCCTGATCAAATCATAAGAAGATGCATCCCAGATGAAGAAGTTAGGAGCATTTTATCCTTTTGCCATGATCAAGCTTGTAGTGGTTATTTCAGTGCTAAAAAGACTGCAGCTAAAGTACTTCAATGTGGATTCTATTAGCCTAACCTATTTAGAGATGCCCATGAATACTATAAAAGTTATGTTAGATGCTAACAAATAGGATGAATCATAAAGAAAGATATGATGCCTATGAATCTAATTTTAATTGTTGAAATATTTGATGTATGGGGAACAAACTTCATGGGATCTTTTTCAAAATCTTTTGGGAATAAATATATCTTAATAGCTGTTGATTATGTATCCAAATGGGTAGAGACAGTACCATGCAAGACCAATGATAGTAGGATTGTTATCAAATTTCTCAAAGAAAACATCCTCTTTCGATCTGGCACCCCTAGAGCTATTATTAGTGATCGTGGAACATACTTCTGCAATCGATCTTTTGCATCACTAATGAAGAAGTATAATATTAACCACAAACTGGCCACACCCTATCATCCACAGACAAGTGGGAAAGTTAAAATTTCTAATCGACAAATCAAGCTGATTTTAGAGAAGATAATAATCACAAATAGAAAAGACTAGTCTTTGAAATTAATCGATGTACTTTGGGCTTACTACACAACTTTTAAGACCAACTTAGGGATGTCTTCTTATAGGCTTATTTTCGGTAAAGCATGTCACTTGCCAGTAGAACTAGAACATAAGGCAATGTGGGCCATTAAACAACTAAATATGAATTTAGATGCAACCAGTGATCTAAGAAAATTATAGATTAATGAACTTGAAGAAATTAGAAATGAAGCCTATGAAAATTCAAAAAATTATAAAGAAAGAACTAAAGCTTTTCATGATCAAGTAATTAATAGAAAATTTTTTTCATCTGGATAAAAAGTTCTTCTATATAATTCTAGGCTACACCTATTTTCAGGTAAATTAAGATCTTGATGGATTGGACCATATATTGTTAAAGAAGTCTTCTCACATGGGGCCATAGAAATTGAAAATCCAAGTGATGATGTTACTTTTAAAGTTAATGGACGATGACTAAAACTATTCTTGGAACTACCTACCGAATCTAATGAAGAAGCTATGGTTCTTTACGAACCTATTTACTTGGATTAATTTTTGGATAAGTCTGGCTGAAGGCGTTAAACTTAGTGCTTATTGGAAGGCAATCCAGATTTTTATATTTAATATTTTCTTTTTCTTTTTAGTTTAACTTTCTTTCAGGACTAAGCTAGGGAAAAAACTACAAACCCATGCTGAATGAAGAACAAATAAACCTAGACCAAGACCAGAACCATATTAAGCTAGGTGAACTCTTTTCTTGATATTTTTATTATTTATCATACTCTATTTTTCTTTCCTTCATTGAGGATAATAGAAATTAAGTTGGGGGGAAGGATAAATAAAAATTTTTTAAAGTCCTGAAGTATGAGAATAATTAGTCTTATATACTTGACTTCATCTTGATTTGAAATTTTTCAGGCATTTTAATCGATGATTGATTAATGGTCTAAAAATTTTTTGAAATACTGAGGATCCAATTATTAAGAAAATCTAATAAATTGTCAGATCTAGAATAGATAAATTTTTGAGTAATTCTAAAATCTTCTTCCAGCCTATATTCAATAAAAAATCTCCTTTATATGGGTATGAGTAAAAAAATAATAAAAAATATTTTTTTTAAAAAAAATAAAAAAAAGAATAAAGAGTAAGTTCTAAACATTGATCTCCCACCGAGTAATTGGATCTCATTGTCTAAGTAAGCAATATTATTCGCATAAAAAAGTGGGCAATATGAGGAAGCTTATTATATAGTTAATTTTAATCTGTAGCCTATTTGATTCGAGCCAATAAGATCGATGGGTACCCTACACCTAATGTCCTTAAGCCAACTGATTTAGGAGTCATTGGTCCAAAGCTCACTACAAGGATCAAATAGAAAGCTTAAGAGGTTAAAACATTGCACCGACTATAAAAAAAAAAAAAAAAAAAAAAAAAAAAACTCTAGTCCATACTAAAATTAGAGGATTTAAAAAATAAAGATGGAAAATTGGTCAAAGAAAAGCTCTTAAATTTTATGCTCTTTATTTAACCACTATCTGGGATAGAATTAATAATCTGATGATATATTTCTTAAATCTCTAACCAAGTATCAATTGACTTTAGGATGACCTGAAGAAACTTTCACAAGTTGGTGCATATTTCTAATTTTCTTTTCTTTACTCGAGGATGAATAAAACTCAAGATGGGGGATGTGATAATTACCATAATTTATAAAATAAAAGAATTAAAATAATATAATAATTGATATTTATTTTAAGAAATTAATATTTTGTAGGAAAAAAGTTCATCAATACAAAGATCTTGATTTATGAATTTTAAGACAATAAATTTTACTCAAATCGGAGCTAAAATAAAAAAGTTATGAAGCCTAGAAGTTAAAATGAAAAAAAAAAGAAGATCGGTGCATGGTGGATCGATCGATCGATCCATGGAATAGGCGCAGACCGGCCAACTCAGTAGGTGCAGCCAATCAACAGCTGTCATGCGGCGAACCAAGGTTCATAGAATTTCTATCATGATGTACAGGGGCATTTTTGTCATTTTCTCTGATGCACCAGCTACTGATTGATTGCAGTCTTCGATGTGGTTGGTCCATGGTGGTCTACGGCTATAGTTTTGCATGATCGGATGGTGGACATCGATGCCATTGGAGATCCAATGGTTGATATTTATTCTGACCTGATTAAGATTTCTAGAGGAAATTTGGTGCAATCTAATGGTGGAAATTCATCCAAGCGATGATCCGATCACTAGAATTAATTTAGAGTCCTGATCAGGGGTTTAAGCAACTAATCTTGATGGTTTTGAGTTGATTTTGGACCATTTGATCAAGATCTGGTGGCCAAAAAGCTTCAAGATGTTTAAAATCGATCCAAACTTGGATTTTGACTCTGAAAATTGCTGTGAAGACCTTGTTTCCTCCTCTATTTAAGCACTCTTACTCCCATAACCTGAGAACAAGTCTTCTAAACCAAAAAAAATAGAGAAAAATAGAGTTTCTTCTCTCTTTTCCTTCCTTCTCCTCCTTATTTCTTCTTTCTTTCTTTTTCTAACCTTCAATCAAAGAAGCTCTGAAGATGCCGGGAGCAAGTACATCGTCTACCATGCATGGCTAAGGAGCTAAATTCTGAAAGAGTAGATGAAGTTTTCAAACAAGAGTTGTAATTTTCTTTTCTTTATCTTTTGTAATTTTTTTTATGCAAACATGTTCTCATGCTAGTTTTTTATGAAATTTAATTTTATGCATGAGATCTTAACTCTATGGCATACTTATTATTAATCTAAATAAATTATATTAATTAAGATGGATTATGATCGGTAGATATAGTTCGTACTTAATTTAATAATTTATTTTAGAAAAAAATTATTAAAAGCCATATTTTAAATTTATAAGGATTAAAGTATTGAATAATTTATGATTTCATAGAGATGGTGTTAGATATGTGTGCCCTAGAAGCCAGAATTGGCTGACACTTATTATACACTTCTAAGGACAAAATTATAATTTTAACTATAAATAATAAAATAAATTATTTTTTATCATAACGTGTATTTAGTGTCTATGATACATCTCTTGAGTTAATTGCAATGATAATCCTTATTTTCAAGAATTAAAAATTTAAGATGTGAATTTTCATTATTAACTCATAAAATGCTTTCCACCATAGGATCATCATGAGGATGGTGATTGATTTGGAAGGTTGGTGTACAATCGCTTCTTTATAGTAGATAAGTCTTGAGTCTATGGTGTAGAGACACCGAGAGTGAGAGTATAGGTACTCGTTAGAGAACGAGGGCACTGAGCTCGACCACCTCAAGCAGTCATAAGGAAGTCTACCTTCTCATCGATGACTAGCTCGAAGCTGCAGTGGTGTGCCTGGTTCTTTGATCTGAGATGCATCGGTAGTTCACCTTGAGGGTGTTATAGTTTGACTACACCATGACTCGATCTTCTAGCCATCCAGAATCCTAAGGTGTATGTTGGCTATAGCATGTTCATTATAGAAATTGGATTGCACCAAGAGAAAATCTATCTACCTCGGTAGATGAGGAGCAACCCTATGAAGATCATGAGAATCAAGTCCATAAGCCCATGGCAATGGCAGAGTGAAATGATAGAAAAAGTTTCTATTAAAGTTTTCACATCAAACTTGAATCGAATGATTAATTTATATGATGGAAATTAGGGTTTGACGAGTTCACATTAACACTAAACCGATCGGGGCTCAAGATAGAAGAACTTAATCACACATGTAACTACATCGAGAGGCTCATTTTCAATTTTGATGGGTTGCCACCATATACTGTTAGGTATCATTGATGGATTTTGGGAGCAATTAGAATAATTTGGATGATCGATCATTCTAGTTGTCTGAATCAGAAAAGTTTTGATCCATTGGAAGGTGTTTCAATGATGTCGATGATAGAGATTGCGACATATCTCATTACTATATAGAATTAAATCTAACTGGATCACACAAATAAGGGTTTGGATCTAGATATCATCAATTAGACTAACCTAGTTTAATTGATTTGAATTAGATTCAATTAGGTTCAAGAAAATCATGCTAGCACACGATTGAGCCTAAAGTTCTCCTTCAATAATCATTAAATGTTATCTCAACTGAGCCAAATGTATTTAGGCTCACTCAGGTACCTTTACTTGGTTTGACTAGAGTTTGTCTAAGTTAGAAAAGGGTTGTCTTAATTTATGAGATAAATTTGAGACAACACCTACCATTTTTTGTCACCTGCTAATTCTTGTCTTTTGACTTTGGTCAAACGTTGACCTTTGACACTTAGACATCTGCCCATGTGTCATGCATCCTTAGGAGAGTAGATGGAGATTTGTCCCCTTATTAGAAAGAGGAAAGGAGGGGGTGCATGCCCAGGGAGGCATGCGCCTAAGGATAATGATGCCTGGAGTCCCATGCAGATGGGACTCCAGGTTGCTTCATGGAATAAACTTAGGTGGCGCCTAAGACTCTACTTTGATCAGTCTTGGTGCCACCTAAGGATGTTGGAGAGGGGCTCTCATCTAATTGGATCAAGTAATGTCATCCCATCAATCAGATTTAGATCTAATTGCATGAAGAGACGTGATTGGTCGGGATGATATGGAACTGCATGGTGCAATAGGGTCTATACAAACCCTTTTTGCGCCTAGGTTTAGAGAGGTTCTCTCCTTGCCCAAGCCACATAGCCATCTCCCTCTCTCCTCCATGCCCACCTTTGATCTTTTCTCTCCTCTCCACGTCCAAGGGGCTTTGGGCTTCAGTTTTGTATGATCCAGGCAAGAGAAAGGCGATAAGAAAGAAAGAAGGCAGCACTGCTGCAAGAGAAGACATCGGATCTTCAAAAGTTATTTTGAAGACCTTCAAGATCAGATCTAGATCTGATCTTTGGAGAAAATATTGAGAAGGAGGAGATATCCAAATCCTACTTGAGTGGATATCGGTAGAGGCCAGGTGATTGCATGGCTACATCCAGAACCTCAGGCAATCAGCAGGATCATCACAGGATAATAAGATTACCGAAGAACAAGATATAAATTAAATCTAATTTAATTTATTTTATTTTATTAAAATCATTAAATTAGATCTAAAAAATATTAGATCTAATTTAGATCTAAGAAAAAAAATTTTAAAATATTTTTCTTGGTTAAATCGGATTTGAACGAACCCGATCTAGGAAACATGTTTTCTCCTTCAACTGATATCAGAGCCAGGTTCCTATAAATAATTTAGATTTAATTTTAATTTAATTTTAGTCTAATAATTAGGTGATTTTATATGTCACATAAGATGTGATTAGATTTAAAATTAAAAAATTAAAAATTAAATAATTTAGATCTAAGTTCTATAAGATGCATGACTAGTTGTAGAATAGAATAGTTCTATGTATAGTCTTGCATGATCATAATTTAATTTGATTAAGTTATAATTTTTAGATTAATTTATTTACTATTTTTTAATATTATAAATATTATAATAAGATCTAAAAAATAGAAAATAAAGTTATTTAATTTTTGTTCATATGAGATATGATGAATGCATGTTTAGACTTGTTGTAGAATAGTTCTACATAATTATCTGGTATAGAATTTATTTTGATAAGATCAATTTAAATTTAATTTTTTAGATGATTATAAGATAATTTAGATCGAAAAAATATGCATGATATGATACATGAGATGTATGCAAAACATGTTTATAGTTAGATCAATTTTATATATGAGATATATGATGTAGATCTAATTAGTTTTGTAGTTTTTATATTTTTGATTAAGGCATTCCCCTGGCCGTCCGATCATAAGAATAAAGTAGGGTTTAAATGCCCTCTCCTCCCATTCGATGCGATGTTCTTATGATGTGTAGGGGTGCTTTGTGTTCATCCTTAATCAAAAACCCAAAAACTTATTTTCTGCAAAACTCTAGATCCTGAAACCCTAGGATTTTATTTACATATTTTATTTGTGAACCCTAAACTTAATTGAGAATTAAGATTATGAAATATGTTAAGTCTAAAAATTAAGAATTTTTAGATTTAAGACATTCATAAAATTAGGTTTGGATTGGATAGCTCAATTAGGTCTAAGCGGTTGATCAAACCAAATCAAAAGTTGGTTAGATGGGATCAAGAGTACTTAAATTGATCAGCATAATAGAATTAATTTTGGATCAAGATCGAATCACATGAGTGATTGATCAAGCTAAGATCTAATTCGGCTCAGTGGTTAGAGTCTGGATTGTAGGCTAACTCGATTGGTTCTAGCTCAACAATTTGGTGTCTAAGGTAAGTTTGGCAGATATGATCAACTGGTTTTTAATTGGGAGCTACTCGACTCAAATGCATTCTTATCGAGTTAATGGCATATCTCTTCCACCGGTCTCACTTACCTGGCCATATTTGTTGGCTCAGTCCTGATCTGAGGTGGCCAATAATTTGAGCTAATCCATGCCACTAGGTTAATCATAATTGTTATGACTATATCAAGTCTAGTTTAATGAGACCTAAATCAAATCTTCCTAAAAAAAGATTAAGTCTAAGATCTTCCACCATTGTAGATATGCGGGCCCTTCCTGGGGTTGATTGTTTTTAACTAGTTACAGTGGTTCAGTTGCACTAGGAAGATGCAACCATGTCTATTAGGCATTGGATGCTATAGGATGGAGGATGGATTGGGCTCAATATTATGGATATGGTGAGAAACTTAATTAGAAATCCAATCTGTGCAAATGGTGGGTCTAACTTAACTAAGAAGTGGATCGATATTTTGGGCATGGTGAGATTCATGAATTAGAGACCAAGTTTGGATGCACCATGATTAGAGAATCATTGAATAAGAGTTGTTCACTCATTGGCTAACCCATCATCAATAACTATTAGATGAGGTGATGAGTCAGTTGGTGGGATCGCACCACTCACTAGAAATCATTAATCGTGGAGATTTTTGCATCTCTACAGAGAGAGTGTAGGAATCCAAGAAAATAGTAGAAGTTAATTTATTTAAAAATAAAATTTGTAAATAAATTGATCAAGTCTTAATTATAATATCTAACTAAAAACTTTGACTCTCTACAGGAAAATGCTTGCATCCAACCCACTAGCACGTATCCTGGACACCCATAGACTGACCGGACTCAATTATAAGGATTGGCTCCAAAACTTCAAAATCATTTTGGATTTCAAAAAGTTAACTCATGTATTGGACCAAGATCCTTCTACCTTACCAGCTCGTCCATCCGTTGAATAGAGAGCATCTCTTGACAAGTAGACAGACGAAGATAACAAGGCCAGATATTACATGTTGGGCTTGATGTTTGATGAGCTTCAACACCAATATGAAGATATCAGGATTATCCGCCAAATGTTGGCTCACCTACAAGAGATGTTTGGTGAACAAAGTCACGCAGCCAAGTATCAAGTCACTAAATGACTGTTCAAGGCTAAAATGCATGATGGGCAATCAGTCCAAGATCATTATCTAATGATGATCAAGAATTTGGAAGAGCTTGAGAAGCTCAATGTGAAGTTGGATCTGGATCTGTAGAATGATATAATTCTATAATCCTTGACTGATGCATATGGGCAGCTCATCATGAACTACCATATGCATAAACTTTAAAATTCTCTGGCCGAGCTTATGAACATGCTGGTTACTACTGAGATTTCTATGAAAGTTTCTAAAAGCTCAGTGCTTGCTATGGAACAGACTTGTTCCAAAAGAAAGTCTTTTGAAAAGAAGAAAAAGTCTGTGAAAAGGCAAAAGGTAGAAGAAGGAAAGAAGAAAAAGGTAGAGCTGAAGAAGAAGACTACTGACAAAGAAAAGTATTTTCATTACAACACCGACGGCCACTGAAAGCGGAACTGTCCTACTTACTTGGCCATCTTGAAGAATAAGAAGGAGGCAGGTCCTTCTGGAGGTATGCTCGTTATTGAGTCTATGATTTCTTCTGCATCCAGTTGGGTGCTTGACTCTAGTTCTAGTGCTCATTTATGTACTTTCATGCAGGGTCTTGAGGATAGCAGGAGGCTGAGGGATGGTGAGATGATCCTACGCATCAAAAATAGAGCAAGAGTTGTTGTTGTGGCCGTGGAAACATACCTTCTTCGATTACCATCTGGTTTAGACTTAGTATTAAAGGATTGTTATTTTGTGCCTGTAGCAAGTAGGAATTTGATTTCTATTTCATGTTTAGCACAAGAAGGTTATGTAATTAGTTTTCTTAAGGACCATTGTAACATTCTTTATGAAAGAAATAAAATTATAAGTGGTTTCCTTATTAACGGTCTTTACTAGTTACATATTGATGTATCTATTTTTAATATTGAGCAAAATGTGAATGCCATAAAACCAAAATGACCTAGGGATAGTTCAAATGATAGGTATCTATGGCACCTAAGACTAGGTCATATAGCAGAAGATAGGGTTAACAAATTAGAGAAAATTAGACTATTGAGTCCGTTGACTTTCGAGTCATATCTAATTTATGAATCTTGTCTTCATGGCAAAATGACTAAGCTCCCTTTTGTAGGACATGGGGAAAGGGCCATGGATCTTCTTTCCCTAGTACATATTAATGTGTGCGATCCATTTGATGTGCTGGCTAGAGGCAACTTTGTCTACTTCATAAACTTTACTGATGATTTATCTCGGTATGGGTATGTGTATCTTATGAGACACAAGTTTGAAGCTTTTGAAAAGTTCAAAAAATTCAAACATGATGTGAAAAAGCAAACTGAAAAATCCATTAAGGTTTTTCGATCAGATCGAGGAGGTGAATATCTTAGTCAGAAATTCCTAAACTATCTCAAGAAAAATAGCATAGTCTCTCAATGGACTCCACCTGAAATACCTCAACTCAATGAGGTTTCAAAATGGAGGAACCAGACTCTATTAGATATGGTCCGATCCATGATGAGCTTCACAGACCTTTCTGATTTTCTTTGGAGACATAGTCTGTTAACTGTAATATACTTACTGAATAGGATTTCTTCTAAAACCATTCCTATCACACCGTATGAGATATGACATGATAAGAAATCAAGTCTGAGTCATCTCAGAATTTGAGGTTATCCGGCTCATGTCAAAAGATAACAAGCGGACAAGTTAGGCTATAGATCCTTTAGAGCTCAATTTATAGGATATCCTAAAGAATCATTAGAATATTATTTCTACATTCCAGAAGATCATAATATGATTGTGAGTCAACATGCCATCTTTCCAAAAAAAATAGTTTATTCAAGATAGCGGCATTAAAATGTAGATCAAGCTCGAGGAGAAAGTCTCACAAAAGCAACGAGCTAAGGACCAAATGAAACCAAATCAGGTTAAGCTAATACAATCACTACCTCCTCCACCTCATAGATCGAAAAGGATTTCTTATCCTCTTGAGAGGTACTTAGGTACTATTTTAGAGAAAGTAGAGAAAATGTTCCCCGTAGGTAATGGGATTCATGGTGATGATCCCAAAACCTATGACGAGGTGATATCGGATATCGACTCCGAGAAATGGTTAGAGATAATGAAGTCAGAAATTGACTCGATGCACTCAAATCAAGTATGGACCTTGGTAGATCCACCAGAAGGCATAGTACCTATTAGATGTAAATGAATCTACAAGAGAAAGATTGGTGCAGATGGGAATGTAAAGACATTCAAAGCTAGATTAGTGGCAAAAGGATATAGTCAATGCGAAAGCATTGACTATCAGGATATCTTTGTGCTAGTAGCTATGCTAAAATTCATCCGCACATTGCTTGCTATTGCAGTCTATTTCGATTATGAAATATGGCAAATGGATGTGAAAATGGCATTCTTAAATGGATACCTTGAGGAAGATATCTATATGGAATAGCTGCTAGATTTCATATCCAATGATACTGATCACAAGGTATGCAAGCTGCAAAGGTCCATATATGGACTTAAGCAAGCATCTCGGAGCTGGAATACTTATTTTAATGATGTGATCAAATTATTTGATTTCATCAAGAATGAAGAGAAACCATGTGTCTTCAAAAATGTCAGTGGGAATGTATTATCTTCCTCATATTGTATGTGGATGATATCCTCCTTATTGGGAATGTTATTTTCATGTTGACCATAGTTAAAATATGGTTAACCAAGGAATTCTCCATGAAAGACCTAGGAGAAGCATCCTTTATTCTAGGAATTAAGATCTATAGAGATAGACTGAATAAGATGCTAGGACTTTCACAGAAGATGTATATAGAGGAAATGCTAAAGAGGTTTAGCATGAAAAATTCTAAAAGGGGATTAGTACCCTTCAAATATGGCATTCATCTCTCCAAGAAGATGTGCCTTAGCACACCTGAGGAGATAGAACACATGAGCGAGATCCCTTATGCTTCAGCAATAGGGAGCCTCATGTATGCCATGTTATGTACACATCCTGATATAGCCCATATTGTGAGTGTCACGAGCAGATATCAATCGAATCTAGATGAAGAACACTAGACTTTTGTGAAATGTATCCTTAAGTACTTGAGAAGAACTAAGGATATATTATTGATTTTTGGTAATGGAGAACTCCAAGTCCAGGGGTATATAGACTCAAATTTTATGACCAATATAGATAATCAAAAGTCAACATCTGGGAGTTTGTTTGTGTGTAATGGTGGTGCTATCAGTTGGAAGAGTTTTAAGCAAATAGCGATAGCAGATTCCACCATAGAAGCAGAGTACATCACTACATTAGAAGCTACAAAGGAGGTATTCTAGTACAAGAAGTTTGCCGCAGAGATCGGAGTGATGCCATTAGATGCCATTCTTCTATATTGCAACAACAATGGTGCCATAGCCCATGCTAAGGAGCCAAGATCTCATCAGAAATCCAAGCACATCAAGCAGCGATACCACCTCATCCGCGATTACCTCGAGAAAGGTTACGTCGAGGTCAAGAGAGTCGACTCTGCAGATAATGCGGCAGACCCACTCACAAAGCCATTGGGCCAGCAGAAGATCGAAGCCCACCTTGAGAAGATGGGACTTAGATTTATAGCCAATTGACTTTAGGTCAAGTGAGAGTTTGTTAGATATGTGTGCCCTAGAAGCTAGAACTGGCTGACACTTGTTATACACTTCTAAGGATAAAATTATAATTTTGACTATAAATAATAAAATAGATTATTTTCTATCACAATATGTATTTAGTGTCTATGATACATCCCTTGAGTTAATGGCAATGATAATTCTTATTTTCAAGAATTAAAAATTTAAGACATGAATTTTCATTATTAACTCATAAAATGCTCCCGACCATAGGATCATCATGAGGATGGTGATTGATCCAGAAGGTTGGTGTACAATCACTTCTTTATAGTAGACGAGTATTGAGTCTACGGTGTAGAGACACCAGGAGTGAGAGTACAGGTACTCGTTAGAGAATGAGGGCACTGAGCGTGACCATCTCAAGCAGTCATAAGGAAGTCTACCTTCTCGTCGATGACTGGCTCAAAGCTGTAGTGGTGTCTGGTTCTTTGACCTAAGGTGCATCGACAATTCACCTTGAGGATGTAATAGTTTGACTACACCATGACTCGATCTCCTAGCCATCCAGAATCCTGAGGTGTATGTTGGCTATAGCATGTTCATTATAGAAATTGGATTGCACTAAGAGGAAATCTATCTACCTCGATAGATGAGGAGCAGCCCTATGAAGAACATGAGAATCAAGTCCATAAGCCCATGGCCATGGCAGAGTGACATGATAGAAAAAGTTTCTATTAAAGTTTTCATATCAAACTTGAATCGAATGATTAATTTATATGACGGAAATTAGGGTTTGACGAGTTCACCTAACCCTAAACCGATCGGGGCTCAAGATAAAAGAACTTAATCATACATGTAACTACATTGAGAGGCTCATTTTCAGTTCTGATGGGTTGCCACTATATACTGTTAGGTATCATTGATAGATTTTGGGGGCAATTAGAATGATTTGGATGATCGATCATTCTAGTTATCTGAATTAGAAAAGTTCTGATCCATTGGAAGGTGTTTCAATGATGTCGATGATAGAGATCGTGATATATCTCATTACCATATAGAATTGAACCTAACTGGATCACACAAATAAAGATTTGGATCTGGATATCATCGATTGGACTAACCTAGTTTAATTGATTTGAATTAGATTTAATTAGATTCAAGAAAATAGTGCTAGCACACGATTGAGTCTAAAGTTCTCCTTCAACAATCATTAAATATTGTCTCGATTGAGCCAAATGTGTTTGGGCTCACTTAGGTACCTTTGCTTAGTCTGACTAGAGCTTGTCTAGATCAGAAAAGGATTATCTTAATTTATGAGATAAATTTGAGACAACACCTATCATTTTTCATCATCTACTAATTCTTGTCTTTTGACTTTGGTCAAACATTGACCTTTGACCCTTAGACATCCGCCCATATGTCATGCACCCATAGGAGAGCATATGGGGATTTGTCCCCTTATTAGAAAGAGGAAAGGAGGGGATGCATGCCTCCCTCACCTAGGGAGTCATGCGCCTAAGGATAATGATGCCTGGAGTCCCATACAGATGGGACTCTAGGTTGCTTCATGGAATAAACTTAAGTGGCGCCTAAGACTCTACTTTGACCAGTCTTGGCGCCACCTAAGGATGTTGGAGAGGGGCTCTCATCTGATTGGTTCAGGTGATGTCATCCCATCAATCAGATTTAGATCTGATTGCATGAAGAGATGTGATTGGCTGGGATGATGTGGCACTACATGGCGCAGTAGGGTCTATATAAACCCTATTTGCGCCTAGGTTTAGAGAGGTTCTCCCCTTGCCCACGCCATATAGCCATATCTCTCTCTTTTTCATGCCCACCTCTGATCCTCTCTCTCTCCCCTCCATGCCCAAGGGGCTTTGGGCTTCAGTTTGGTGCGATCCAAGCAAGAGAAAGGAAACAAGAAAGGAAGAAGGCAGCACTACTGCAAGAGACGACATCAGATCTTCAAAAGTTATTTTGAAGACCTTAAAGATTAGGTTTAGATCTGATCTTTGGAGAAAAGATTGAGAAGAAGGAGATATCTAAATCCTACCTGAGTGGATACCGATAGAGGCCAGACGATTGCATGGCTACATCCAGAATCTCAGGCAATCAATAGGATCATGATAGGATAATAAGATTACCCAAGAACAAGATATAAATTAAATCTATTTTAATTTATTTTATTTTATTAGATCCATCAAATTAGATCTAAAAGATATCAAATTTGATTTAGATCTAAGAAAAAAAAATTTAAAATATTTCTCTTGGTCAAATCAGATTTGAACGAACCTGATCCAAGAAACTGATTTTTTCCTTCAACAGATTGATCATAATCAAAAAATATAATTCATACTCTAAGAAAATAAATTATAATCATAACTAAATTCTTAAAAATATTAATTTTTGTATTAAAAAAATTACCATAATTTTGTTAGAGATGGATTCAAAATTTTAGAATACTTTTTATTAATTCTAGAATAACTAATTAATTAAGTATTTATTTTTTTATTTTTACTTTAATTTACTAATCTTTTGATTACCTCTCTTTAATCTACTTAATTAAATTCCTGTTCTAAAATTAATTTATTTATTTTTAATCAAATTGAATGTAACTTAGCTTTCAATACCTGAGAAAATTGACATCCGACTCACCACTGTTCTAATTAATAGGTAGATCAGTTTTAATTATCATTTGATGCTCTAACGACAAGCAGTCAGCAGCTTTGATACCAATTGTTATCCCCCCATAACTACTCAGAAACACAATGGAGGATTGATCTCTTGCATGAACTTGTATGTTAATCTAGCAAAATGAAGAAGATTTAAGAAGAAGAGAGAAATGGGCAGCTCCTAGGGTTTTGGCATTGGAATCAAAGAGAAGAGAGGAGAGTTAGAGAGAAAAGTTCTATATTAATTCTATCTTCTCTTATAAAAGTTACAATAGCTAGGGTTCCCACATGAATCCTAATAAACTCTTAGCTCAAAAACTCTTCTAGGCTAATCTAATACATGAAAGTACTCATCCAAACCCATGTACATCCATGGTTTTACATGTTCTCATCCCCTAGATGTAAACTCAATCCATACATGAATTAGCTCCCTTAAGACCTCTCAAACCAGGCCTGAAGACCTCTTGGATCAAACATAATCCAAAACTAAATAGAAAACCCTATGTAAACCTGTTTGCCATGTCTGAGCTGGCTCGAGGCAGCTCGACTACATCTCGTGCCACAGACTCCCAAATACTATTTTTTGTTGGCCTGAGAGAGCTAGCTAGATCTCGATCCAAGCTAGCTCGATCTCAGTCTAAGCTAGCTCGACCTACATCCAAGCCAGCTCCATCTATGTGCTAGCCTCATTTTGTTACCCAGAGATAGCAATCTAAGAGGAGGGGATCAATTGGATTCTTTTAAAATTTTAGCCAAATTAAACTCTAAGTAAAAATGTGCTTTAACTTAAGCTAAACTTGAGTGGATATGAGGTGATTATAATGTGCAACAGTAGAAACCAACTATTATTTAAGCTATGCAATAATTAAAATAATGCAAAACAAAATTTAAAAGCTAAGCAAAGTAAATAAGGAAGGCCAATCCAAACATATAGAATTTTTATAGTAGTTCGATGCAACTTATATCTACATCTACTCTCCAAGCTATCCCTTGAGAATTTTACTATAATCTTTAAATTATAGTGTATTTATTTTAACTTGGAATTACAAATAAATCCAGTTGGTTTTGTTAGACTCACGAACTATAATCCTATATCGATGGTTTCTCGGATTTACTATCAATCTAGTTGGTTTTAACTTAGAAGCATCAACCGTAATGTTTACAATGTCCAATTATTAGCTTGGACCTACCTACACCTTAAGATTTTTTTTTGCAAAGAAACTTACAAAGAAACACAAATACAAGAGAATAAAAGATTCAGCATATGAACAAAAGAGAAAGAAATTTTTTTTGAAGCTTGTAGAAGAGGTAGAAAGATAGCTCTTGAAGCTTTGTATTCTCTTTTTTGAAGGCTAAGAGGAAGCTTGAATGATTGAGTTTGATCATACTTGGAAGCTTTCTAAATTTGATGTACAAAATCATCTCTTTTCTCTCTTTTTTCTTAGATATTCAGTTAACCTTACAATTGAATGATTTCTACTTTTAATCCTCTTTCTTTCTTTTTTACTTTGATTCTCCACCTTTAAATAGTCTTCACAATGGTTGGAGAGTTAGTTTGGACCGTTGGATGGCTTGAACTAACCATTTGGAATAAAAAAAGTCCACTGAAAAAGTGTAGAAAACTAGTCGTTATAGCCTATCCCGTACTTGAGGTCGACTCCACTTTTCTTGGGGTCAATACTTTTTGCTGTGAGATCGACTCCATCTTCCTTGGGATCATACTTCCTAGGATAAAAAAAAATCTTATTTTCTATCTTCTATTTTGTGCAATAGAGATCGACCCATGAGTTATCCTTTCTAGATGCCAACGCATGCCAACGAGTTGAGATTGACACCGGTGCTCCTGAGATCAACACCTGGCCTTCCTGAAATTTGAATTTTTCACTTTTCACTTTGTTTCAGGTAGGAATTGGCTCCTTTTGCTTTGAAGTTGACACCACCAAGTCTAATCCTTGAAATTACTTCTTTGAAACCTTGACTTGGTGAATTTTTATGTAGATCTTTTCTTGAATTAATTTTTCAATTTAAATATATGAATAGACCTACATCCACTATTGAAACACATAGTTAGATACTTAAAAACTCAAAGTTTGAAAATCATCAAAATCAATCATGGGGTCAACAATTTTTTTCTTTTTGATGATGGCAAAATTTCGAGTATATGCATTAAAATTAATGTATTTCAATAACTTGGCTAGTATAAGTCATGAAGTGATAATATACACAAATATAAATAAACACTTTATGAAAGGCACTAGATAATATATATACTTATATCAAAATAATTTCTTAATTCAAATTAATGAGTATCAATGTATTTTCAAACATCAATTTGATGAGCATCTTAAAGATTAATTCATTATACATATGCTCAACATTCCTTTATAATCTTTTAAATAATTTTGCATATACTCAACATTCCTCTTCCTCTTTTTGACAACATCAAAAGACTTAAGGAAAGGATCAAGTAAAAATAATCAAAATCATTAAAATCAATGGTAGAACAAAAATTCAGAAATAATTTTAAAATTTATCTTAGGTCTTAGAATTAGCTTGAATGTAGAAATCAAAAAGTTCTCCCCATTTTAGAATGAATTTGACATTATAATTCAGATTTTCAATTAAAAATAGTAGGTGCTTTGAACTCGAAAAAGGGAGTTCGATTTTCCAAACAATTTAAGTAGTGAAATCCTCATTTTTCTCAAAATTTATTTATTTCTTTTCTTAATAGAAATTCATCAATTAAGTTTGGAAAATGTATGTATTACAAATGTATCGAGTAACACAAAAAATAAAAATTGTATAGTGTTTAGACTTTTAATCATGTTTCAAAATTTGAAGTATGTTTCAAATTTAATGTTCAACTCCAATTAAATTTCAGGGATAATCAAGAAAATCAAGTTTTAATTTTTAATGTTTTCCACATGAAACAACTCAATTTCCTTTTTAGATATATAAATGAGTCTCAAAATTGGAAGAATGTATCAAAAACAATTTATTTGGAGTAAGAGTATGTTTCAAATTTATTTTAACTCCAAATGATTGTCAAAAATAATTAATCAATCAAATCATGTAAATCAAATTGAATGATTCAAAGCACATGAGGGCTCAAATTAGGTAAGTCATAATGTAATTGATTAAGGGTTTAAGATAAAAATTTAATTCCTTTTAACATAGATTAATTTAAATTTTCAATTAGAGTTGGATAATATTCAACAAACAAATATCTCTCCTCCTATTTTTAAGACTAAGTACCAAAAAATTTATTTTTCTTTTTACTATTTTAGTAATATTTTCTTTCCTATTTTTCATACTTAATGATAGATAATTTAACTATACACCTTTTCTCCCCCTTGTGCTTTCAAATTAAGCACATTTATGTGAATTTAACTTTAATTTTAGATTTTCTAATTCTTAAATTTGGATTCTCAAATTCAAGAGCATTTTCAAATGATTATATTTCCTTTATTGTTTTTCCCCCTTTCCTTTGCAAACAAAGCCATTTAAAGATTAAGTAAAGTTTTAAGAATGTAGGCATCAATTGAGTGAAACTAAGCATTAATTAATTTAAATATTAATAAGATATTAATTAATTTAAGAGTGTGGAGATTATCGCTCGTTGATGTGAGTTTTGAAGCATATGCTCTTTCAATAGAATCTAATCATATCATATGTGAGTACAAATAGCTCATCATTAATGGCTATAGGTTCAATATTCACAGCCGGTCCGTAAATATGGCAACACAAAATAGTGGCATGATGTTGAGTGCCACCACTGTGTTATGCTAGCTCGAGGGATTCACCGTCTTGTATGGAGGATCTGAGCTATTATGGGATGGTGGAGAAGATAGACATCTTAGACTTCTATTCTAAAGGGAGGAATACATTGATGACATGTGATTGGTTTGACATCTTGTCTCAATCAGGGATGAAAACTAATGAGTGAGGTTTTACTCTCATCAATATTATTGGTACGGATAATTTCTGCTAGCCACGTGGCATCATCAGGAGGACCATCATCCCAGATAAGCACTAAAAATGACAAGTATGTATCCCAAGTTGGTAAAAGATCAATCTACTACCGATCAACTTAGTAATCAAAATCAGATCGGTAGCATACCAACCACAGCAAAGTTCAGACTAGAGAACCACCATCCATAATATATAGGCCAAACACGACATGAAATCGATATTTAGCCAACCTAGAATCAAATCAATATTTTACCAACCTGAAGGCCGATAATTGCTGAGATCTATAGGAGATCAGCTATATACCGACCTAAGCAACAGATCAAGATCAGTAAAATACTGATGTCACAACCCTATGATAGCACTTCATTAGTTGATGTCAATATTGGTAGATTACCGATCTCATTAGACTAACTAGATCGGTAAATTACCGACTTCTACATTTTTTGAAAGCTAGCTAAGTGCCGGTTACGCTCCAATCCACTTGCAACCCTCCTCCAACTGTATTATAACTAACTACCAGAAAGGCAAAATGGTCAACAGCTGCAATCTAGTTAGCTTTAACAAACTAATGATCTAACAAACTCTCCTTAAGACCTAAGTTATCCCCTCTATAAATAGAGGGGCAGGGTACTCCTCCAAGATAAGCTTAAGCATAAGATTCATAGAGTCAAAACTCTACTGAAATCAACTCTCGACTTTCCCACTGAGGGAAGATTGAACCCTCTTTCTACTCAAAGCCTTTTCATTCTATCTTTCAATTCCCCATTTCTACTTTATGTTTTCAAGGCTTTAGCTGACTTAAGCATTGGAGGTCCTAAATCGGAGGGCATCCCATTAGTTTTGGGACTTTTCTTGCAGGTTGCCCTATGATCAGCATCAATCCTATCCAGTTGGATCTCCAGTGTGAGTTCTTCTCGACCATCTGAAGCCTTGCAGCAACAAACATATAACACCATCTCTGCACTGAAGAATTGTATATACTTGCCTCCCAAGCTAGTCAAGTCTTCTACGTTAATGATCCCATGGAGCCTCGATGGGGTGTTATTGTGAGGATGGTGTCTAGGCATATATTTGATAATATCAAGGTCGATGATGATGTTAGACCATGCATAAAAAATGCTTCTTTAGGACAAAACTTATCTGGTGCTGTCGAGATCCCAGATATATTTATTAGGAGTGATGGTGATATTCATATTGTAGATGCCACTAGGCAATAAGTTTAATATTCTGGTATAAATGTTAAAGTCTATTTATTGATGCTCTACTAATATCATTATTCAACATGTTATATTAGTTAATATTCATTAACGTTGCAGGTCATGATGTCATTGAAATGCCATCTAGCTTTCAATCCCGCCCCTTGTTAGGTTATGTGGAGCTCCATAACTGAGTCGCGGTCAGAACATACTTCATCCACCTCCGCATTAGCCATCCAGGCAGCATCGACATCTACTATATTGGTATCTACTCTTCCACTGGCATCTGAGCCTCCACCATCAATCACATGTTTGGCACATTCTCCACCTATCGATGAGTCTCTACTGGCATCCATGTCGCATGATCCTATGGCTAGTAAGAATAGGTTTTTATTATATTATATTATTTATTTATTTATTTGTATAGTTATTATATACTCTTATATATTTGTATAATATATTTTCATTATAGATGCATCATCCAGTAGGATATTTTGTGATCTCACATTCATGCCGCATGTGTAGAACCATCAGCATTAGGTCATGGTAGAGTACGATTAGGAGGGGAGGCCAATCGAGGCGACTGTATGAGAGATGCATTCTTTTTTTGGAGTGCTTATGAGGTGGTCCAACATTATTCCTATTATGCTCATAGATTAGTGATTGATGGATGCTGGTGTCAAGGACTGAGTGTGGAAGAAGATTTGGGTAAGTGTATCTTAATTTTTATGCATTTGAATGTTTATACTATATTTGATTAGAATAATTAGTAACTGACTTTTGATAACTTTATCCAAATGAGGTACGACTTTCTAGATCATAAGTTTCTAGATCATAAGAGTGCTTGAGATGCCTGATTGTAGAAGATTGAAGAGTTGTATCGAAACTACAAGATCGAGCTTCATACATGATGGCTCGAGCACAATGGGATACTCCGGATGAGCTTGTTCCTTAGATTTAGGACTGTCCCCTAAGTCAGTAGGAGGGTTGAATTTTTTAATATACTAACAATTATATTTTAATATTTTTTAAGTATTTATTATTTAAATACTTATAATTTAAATATATTTTAGGCCATCTTTCATTAGAATCGGAAGAACCCTACGGCTCAAGAGTACACGCACACTCTTGACTATGAGTCTATGGCCAATTGTGTGTATACAGAGATAATGAATTTTGAATCTTAGTTTATAAATTAAATTAATTTTTTTTATATATTTCTAATAAGCTAATCGATTGTTATAACTAATGAGAAAAGAAGTGATACCCATCCGTAGTGCCATCTTTCAATTGAACCGTACAAACATAAGGGCAGGCCGATGAATGCTGTGATCAAGAAAATTTTTGTAAGTAATAAATAGATTAGTATGATTAGTATTGTAGTATTTTTTTATGATATTTTATTTTAATTTATAATTATAAGGATAGTTAGATGCACTCATGAGCGAGGGCTCGGACATCTTTGGCCCTCATGACCATCTATCTCAAGTCTTAGGTCCTGAGCACTCTAGGAGGATTTGATGCAGTTCCGGACATATGTCAATGAGCTACTGATCTAAGGTGAGCATCTCTTCACATACTTCTAGAGTCTTTAGTCAGGAGTAGTTTGAGGAGGCATTGACGCAAGCAGCTTAGGCTACGGAGTAGGATGCTTAGCTATAGAGCATCATGACTGCTATGGTGATGATGCTCTCCGCACGTTTTAGAGCTAACTTCATGGGCATTCAAGACATGTTGGCTAGTACTTCAACTCTAGCTCTAGTTCTAGCTTTTCCAGCTCGTGCTCCATTTTCTTTCGATGATGACGACTTAGATTTAAATTTAGCAAGCTTTTGATATATTTTTTATCAAAAATTATTATAATAAATTTTATTCTATAATAATATTTGAGTATTTTAGATATATTCTTGTATTATTCTTGTGTTATTTTAGATATATTCTTATGTTATATATTGAACTATATTTATTAGATTAAAAAATTAAAATTTAAAAATTTATATTTTATTTTATTATTCAAAATCTCTGATAGAGGTTGACAATTGCTGTCGTAGGCATGTCAACTTGCCATAGATTGCATGTCAATCGCTGCCATAGCAACGATTGCCATGCCAACTATTGTCATAGATCGCATGTCAAGCACTGCCATAATTTATGGCAATGATTGTAAAACTACTATATTAGATCTATGGCAGTGGTTGCATAATCGTTGCCATATATGACCTATAGCAATGTTACTGATGCATGCAAATCTATAGCTATAGCAAGTGCACCAGTTGATCAAGTAATAAAGTATGTAAGTAGAGTATCGTCCCTAGAGGAATAAAAAATAAGTATTGAAAAACTCTTTCCTAGACTTTATTTAGAGAATCGATTTATAAGAAGTAAAGAAAATAAGAAGAAATAAAAAAATAATTAATAAATTGTAAGAAGATAGAGAGGGTATTTAATTATTAGGATTGAATTCAAGAGCAGTAGGATACTAAGGCAATTAGTTCACCAACTCAATCAATACAATATTTAAGTAATTATGCAAATTAGATTAATTTTACTTCATGTGATGGTGGAGTCTCCTAGGATATTCACAATCCTTTGATCCAAGCATAGCAAAACTATCAATATTTATTAACTACCCTTGGGTTTGGATATAAATTAAATAAATACTGATGCATTATTTTCTATAAAATCCTCTAATTAAAATACGTTGCGTCCAAAGCGCACTAAAATTACTGCATGCATATGAATCTTAATTTGATTCAAAATACAAGATAATAAATCAAGAAGCAATAACATAGATGTACTTGGTCCGTATCATCTATGTCTATCAAATTAATTAGAAGATGGTCAGTAATCTAAAAGCATTAAGCACAGATTTATATACTCCTCATGAATAGAATAATACTAAAATTTAATAATATTGATATTGCATCAAAAAAGTGGCTATACCTTAGTCTTAGTAAAAAAAAATTAGTTCATGATAAAAAAAACAAAAATAGCAATTAACATAAAAAGCATGAAGAAATCTAAACAAAAATTTGCTTGTTACTGAATTTTGTCGTCCGTTGCTCTTGGCGTAGAGAATTTGATGAAGAAGAGAGCTGTTTGCTTGATCTTGAAGAAACAAAAGAAAAGAAAGAAAGAAAGAAAAATAAAAGAAAAGATCTCTCTCTCTCTCTCTCTCTCTCTCTCTCGGATCACAACCTATTAGACTCTCTGTTCTCTAAAAACCCTCTTATTCCTCTCCTCTATTCTCCTAAACTACTATGGTACGTTCTCATGTTATGTTCTCTATGTTTCGTTCTTTGTTCTTTGGCTGCAAGTGTTTAAATAGGTTGAAGGGTAGTCTCTGATGAGAAATCCTGGTGCAATCAGGACTGAAAGTCCTGGGGCAAGTCAAATTGAAGCTGCTGCTATCTAAACAAAATCCCTAAATCTTGGTCATTGGATGGCGATCAAATGAACCAAAAATCCCAAAAAAACCATATTTAATCTCCCAAATCTAGTTGAAATTGATTATAGCCATCCAATCAAGCTGTTGATGAAGTCTGGGCTGCACGATCGTGCAGAAGAGGGCTTGGGCTATTGACTTAAAATAGAGAAACAATCGCAGCTATTGGATCCTCACCGGCTCCTCTGTCATCCGTCCATTAGCACATTAATCTCAACCGCTGGATCAAAACCATAGTGCCCTCGACCGTCCGATCGTGCCTTCGCTTGGGTAGACTGTGCATGGACCGCAATCTTGTGTAGACTGTGAACTTCCCTACTAATTAGATCCCATGGCGCCGCATGAATTTCCCATTTTGCCCCGAGATGCATTACTATTCCGGTTCATCGTAAGCCATGATGTTTTTTGACATCAGCAGGGCATCAGTGAGGCCGGTTTGGTTGTAGTCGGGCTGGGCTGGTTGAGCCAATTTTGCAAACTGGTTTGATCGAGATCGACCGGCTTTAATTTATTTATTTTTTTCTTTGAAAATTGATTCTGAGCTTATTTGAAGTCTGTTTTGCTTCAAATTTATTTTCTTTGAACCAAAAAATTAAGCTCTTCAAATTGATGACTTCTTTCCTACATAAGATCAATAAAAATATTATTTTTTAAAAATAAAATAATTTATTTTATAATTTAATACTTTTATTAGTATATTTATACCACTAATCACACCTTCCAACTTAGTCATTGCTATTTCCTTAGCAATTCTTTATTTAATATTAATTCATCACCATGTTTCAATAAGATCTTCCATCATAAAAAATAGAGCTAGGATTAAAAATCAAAAAATTTAGGAAGTACCACTAACTAAGTTTTGAGTTTCAGAAGCAAACTTTTGCAGTCAGTATGATCAGAAACTATCTTAGAGTACATTTAAAGATCCACAGCACTTGTGTTTGTGAAGACCAACTTAGCATTTGGGTGTAAATTTAAAGGAAAAAAGTATCTTCTTTTATCACCTATTTTGGTTAATTTTCTATACATTCCCGAGTTAAGTTCAAGAATTAAGGTAGCTTTCACACTACCTCTTTTTTTTTGGTGTGCTGAGCATCTTGGCCTTCCCTCCATCATTTGACGTGAACCTCCACGCTTGACTTAGGTATAGAGATCTAGTTACTAAGCTTCAGACAATCCACATATACTCTATGTTTTGCACTTTTATTTTATAGGCAAGTAGCTCTTTCCTTAAATTCAAGTTTCTTTGATTGGATTGTATATTAATCATCAATTTTTAAGTGATAATTAAATCCTCAGTTGGCCTTATAATCAACACCTACTTTGCCTTGTTAGTGTGCATGTGGAAATAGAAGTGCTAATAGTTTTTAAATGATCTAAATAGGCCGTTAAAAGTCTGATCAACCAATCTACTTCTTAACTCGCTATATTCATTAGCAAATACTTTTTAACTTTACTACTTCTTCTAGTCTATCTTGCTCAAGATTTTCTTTCTTGACACATGGTTTATTTATATTTATTTATTTTTTTAAATTATTTAAATTTAATTTTTAAAATTTTAATTAATAATTTTTTTAAAACCTTTTTTTTATCTTCCAACTTAATCAACATTGTATCAATAGAGAAAGAAAAAGTAAAGGGTGCAATAAGGTATAGGAATGAATACACCTGATTCAATCCAGACTGGTTTTTTGAAATGTTGCAACTAGCTTGAGCTCTTCTTTAGTTTTCTTTGCAAAATTGAAAACACACACTAGAGCCATAAAAGAGCAACAAAAGAACTATGAAAAATATAAGAAAAGGATTAAACTAAAAGAAAAAGAAACAACCTATCTAGTAGTTTTGATTTATAGTCTTTAGCTTGACTTTCTTGGAGCTTTAAGCTGGGTCTTGCAATTTGAGGGCTTTCTTCTCCCTCTCAAAACTCCCACCAATGTAATGCTTCAACCTGTGAACATTTATCTTGAAAGTACCTTTTGATTTGTTAGAGATCTCTACTGCTCTATATGGAAAAACTTTAGTAATTGTATAGGAAGCTGTCCATCTTGATTTTAGCTTTTTTGGAAACAAATGTAGTCATGAACTATATAGGAGAACTTGCTGTCCCTCACGAAATTCTTTTTTTATAATGTAGTTGTCATGCCATTTCTTAATACATTCTTTATAGATCCTGGCATTCTCGTATGCATCATGGCGAAATTCGTCCATCTCATTCAACTGCATCAACCTATTCTTTCCTGCATCTTGTATATCAAAGTTAAGAATTTTCATAGCTCAATATACATTATGTTCTAGCTCAAAAGGGAGATGACATGCTTTACCAAAGAGTAGCCTATATGGAGACATACCAATGGGTGTTTTATATGCAGTCCTATATGCCTATAATGCATCATCTAATTTTAATGATCAATCATTTTCAGATGCACTTACAGTCTTTTCTAAAATTCTTTTTAATTTCCTATTAGACACCTCTACTTGACCACTAGCCTGTGGATGATATAGGATAACTATCTTACGAGTAACACCATATTTGCTTAATAAATTTTTAAAATATTTATTACAAAAGTGTGTGCCCCCATCACTAATGATTGCTCTAGGAGTGTCAAAACATGTAAAAATATGCTTTTTCAAAAATTTAACAACTACCTTAGCATCATTAGTTGGAAAAGCTGCTACTTCTATCCCTTTGTAATATAATCTACATCCACAAGAATATATTGATTTGAAAAAGAACTAGGAAAAGGTCCCATGAAATCAATACCCCAAACATCAAAAATTTCACATACAAGAATATTGTTTAAAGGCATTTCATGTCTCCTAGAAAGATTTTCAAATCTTTGACAGTGTTCACATGAAGAGATATAAGAATGAGCATCTTTAAATAGAGAAGCCCAATAAAAATTTGATTGAAGAACCTTATAAGCTATCCTAATTGGATCGAAATGTCCTCCTACCTCTCGATCATGACAATGGTACAGAATTTTCTCCATCTCTTGCTCTAGGATGCATCTTCTAATGACTTGGTCTGCACAACACTTATGCAAGAAGGATTTATCCCAAAAATAATATTTAACAATAGATAAGAAGCTCTTCTTTTGTTGAAAAGAAAGATCAAGTAGAAGAACCTTACCAACCAGGTAGTTAATAATATCAGCATACTATGAAAATGTTCTACTTGATACAACATAAAGGCGTTCATCTAAAAATTTCTTCTTGATATAAAAAATATCTAATTTCTTTTCTATGATGTTTTCCGATCTTGAAAGGTGATTACCAACTAAATTTTCTATGCCTTTCTTGTCTTTAATTTCTAAATCATACTCTTATAGCAGAAGAATCCACTGGATCAATCTGGGTTTGCATCTTTCTTGGCAAGAAGATACTTCAGAGTTGCATGGTCAGTATGTATAATAACTTTTGATAAAATAAGATAAGAATAAAATTTATCTAATGTAAATACTACTGCCAGAAGCTCCTTTTGTATGGTTGCATATTTTTGTTGGGCCTCTGCCAGGGTGCAGCTGGCATAATAAATAGTCTAAGAAATTGTATCCTTTCTCTGACCAAGTACTGCTCCTATGGCTATATCACTAGCATCACACATCAGCTTAAAAGGTAAGGATCAATCTGATGCCACTATAATAGGTGCTGTGACCAGCTTCTTCTTGAGGGTGTTGTATGCCTGCAAACACTCGTCAGTAAAATAAAAAGAAATATCTTTATATAATAGATTAGATAGAGATCTAAAAATTAGTGAGAAATTCTTTATAAATCAATGATAAGATCGAGCATACCTTAAAAAGCTTCTAATAGCCTTTATTGAGGTCAGTAGAGATAACTTTTTGATTACCTCAACCTTAGCTCTATCCACTTCATATCCTTTATATGAGATCTTGTGGCCTAGGACTATGCCTTCTTACACCATCAGATGATACTTCTTCCAATTTAAGACATGATTAGTATCCTCACATCTTTGTAAAATAATAGACAAGTTATGCAAGCATTTATCAAATGTAGATCTAAAGATAGAAAAATCATCCATAAAAATTTTAAGAAAATCCTCTATCATGTTATGAAAAATAGCCATCATGCATCATTAAAAAGTAGCTGGTGCATTACATAAACCAAATGGCATTCTCCTAAAAGTGAATGTACCATAAGGACATGTAAATATAGTTTTCTTTTTGACCACTTCTTGCATCTTCAGGTTGAGTCTTCTTTAGGGATGGACCATAGACTCATAGTTATCCTCCATGAGAATTTTGTGCATATAAATTGAGAGACTAATTTCTTTGATATCTGCTGTGGTCCATCCAAACGCCTTCTTATGTTTCTTTAGCACTCTCAATAACTTCTCTTCCATTAATCCTATCAGAAAAGAAGAAATAATAACAGGTAAGTGTGAAGAACCTGCTAGGAAAACATATTTTAAATGAGAAGGAAGATGTTTAAGTTCAAGAATAGGTGGCTCTTCAATTGATGGCTTTGGAAGAGGAGTAGATGATCTTTCTAATTCTTCAAACCATGGTTTGTATGTGCATGGAATGCATGGCCTAGCCTTCAACAATCTTATGCACTCTATTTGCTTTTCATCTTCAGTCGAACCCTCTTTTGATTGGATAATGCAAGCTTTAATAAGGTCCTTAAATCTATTTTCTAAAAAATACTTATGTATTAACTTATCAATATCATCAATTCAAAAATAAGTTTGATCATCATTAAAATTTTTAATAGTTTTAAAAATATTAAAAGTAACTTATTCATCTTAGACTCTAAAAATTATTTTTTCTTGTTGAACATCTATTAAAGCTCCTCCAGTAGCTAAAAACGATCTCCCTAAGATAGGAGGTACATCTAATCTTCTTTCATTTCTAGAACAATAAAATCAATAGAAAAATAAATTTGTTTACCTTTACCAAGACATCCTCCACTATACCTCTTGGATATTTAATGGATTTATGAGCTAATTGAAGAGTGATAGTGGTAGGCTTTGGTTCTCCTAGATCCAACTTTTCGAAAATAGAGAAAGGCATGAGATTAATACTTGCTTCTAAATCATATTAAACTTTACCAAAACTATAATGACCAATAATGCAAGGAATAGTAAAACTCCTTGGATCTTTTAGCTTCTATGATAATTTATTTTGAAGTATTGCTAAGCATTCTTCATTTAAGTAGACTATCTCATGATCCTTCAGCTTCTTCTTATTGGTTAGGATTTCTTTAAAAAACTTAGCATACCTAGGCATCTGAGTAATAGCATATCCAAAAGGAATATTAATATGTAAATTCTTTAAGATTTTGAAAAAAATTAAAAATTCTTTATCTGAATGCTGTATTTGTCTCTCTGGGAATAGTAGTGGTGGCTCATAGGGCTTCATATTTGGATTAGCAAATTTTATACTCGGGGACCATCTATCTGCTGGTTGTTTTGGTGATTGACAAACTTTAGTTAGCTATTTCATAATTTTCTCTTCAGTCTCTTCCTTTTGATGTGGCTCCTCCAGCTCTTTACCACTTTTTAGTATGATAGCAATTATTTGCTCTCTTGGATTGGTCACTGTGTTGCTAGGAAAGGATTCCTATGGTCTCTCGAAGATTATCTTGGCCAATTGACCTACTTGCATCTCCAAGTTTTGAATCGCTACTATATGGTCAGGCCTAAGCTTGATTTCTAGATTTTGAATGGCCACTTCTTGATTTTGCATGAATTTGACCATCAACTCCTCCATATCAGGCTTCTTTTCATATGCTTGGAATCTCGAGGTGGATGTTATGCTGCATTTTTATTACTCAATAAAAAATTTGGATGCTGCCTCCACCCTTGGTTGTATATGTTGGAGTAGAAATTATTTTGCCGTGGCCTAAAAAAATTACCAAGATAGTTAGCTGTATCAGAGGCTTTAGCAAAGAAATTATTTATCTAGTAGTTGCTTGTATCATGTCCTCCTCCACACAGCTCACACGTGATGCTCTGTATTTGCATAGCTAATCCCTTCATATTGTTGACTTCGGCTCTAAGGGCTGTAATTTCAGCTAATAAGACTGGAATGCAATCTACTCCTTGCACAGCTACTGGTCTTCTCGGCATCATGAGATCTGTTTGCCACTAGTAGCTAATTGATGTCATCTCATCTATTAGATCAAAGGCTTCCTCCTCTATTTTGTGATTAATGGTACCTCTTGCTGCTGTATTAATCATAGAGCGATTAGTAGAAGATAAACCATTATCAAAAATTTGCACCTAAAGCCGTATGGGTAATTGATGGTGTAGACATCTCCTTAGTAGTTTTTTAAAATACTCCCAAGCCTCATACAGTGTCTCTATCTCCATCTACGTAAAAGAAGTAATATCGTTGCACATCTTTGTAGTCTTGGAAGGTGAAAAGTATTTTATCAAGAATTTCTAGGCTAAGGCATCCCAAGTAGTGATGGAACCTGCAGGAAGAGAATGAAGCTAACTTTTAGCTTTATCCAACAAAGAAAAAAAAATAATCTTAATTTAATAGCATCATCCAACACCCCATTAATTTTAAATGTATCATAGAGTTCAAGAAAATTAAAAATATGGACATTCAGATCATCCTGCACGTGTCCACTAAATTGAATAGTTGATTGAATCATCTAGATCATTGCCATTATTTTAAAATTATTTGCTCACACAGGTAGTCTCCTAATGTTCAAAGCTGCATCAGCTATAGATGGTGTGATGTAATCATTTAATGGATGATGTGCCACTCGAATAGCTTCTTATCATCTCTCTGCCATCATATCTGATCTCAAATTGATGTCGTTAGGATCTTTGGCTACCATGTTTCTTTCTTGATTTAATCTTTTGATTGTCCTCTCTATTTCTGGATCAAACGATAGTAGGTCACTATGTGTAGTGTGTGTCATGCACTGAATATACACCTAAAAATAAAATGAGAACAAAAATTTAAAAATAAAATTCTAAAGTAAAGGAAGGATCAAAATTTTAATATTATTTTAGACACAATTTCCAGCAACAGGGTCAAAAACTTGATGTGTGCAAATCTATCTCTATGGCAAGTACACCAGTCGATCAAGTAATAAAGTGTATGAGTAGAATATCATCCTTAGAGGATTGAAAAATAAGTACTGAAAAGCTCTTTTCTAGACTTTATTTAGAGAATTGATTTATAAGAAGTAAAAATAATAAGAAAAAATAAAGAACTAATTAATAAATTACAAGAAGATAAAGAGGGTATAATTATTAGGGTTGAATTCAAGAGCAGTAGGATACTAAGATAATTGATTCACCAACTCAATCAATGTAATATTCAAGTAATCATGCAAATTAGGTTAATTTTATTTCATATGATGGTGGAGTCTCCTAGGATCTTCACTATCCTTTGGTCAAGGCATAGCAAAACTATCAATATTTATTAACCATCCTTTGGTCCAGCCATAATTTAAATAAATACTAATGCATTAATTTCTATGAAATATTCTAATTAAAATATATTGCATCGAAAGCGTACTAAAATTTCTGCATGCATATGAATCTTAATTTGATTCAAAATACAAAGTATATAAATCAAGAAGCAATAATATAGACGTACTTGGTCCGTATCATGTATGTCCTTTAAATTAATTAGAAGATGATCAGTAATCTAAAAGCATTAAGTACAGATTTATATACTCCTCATGAATAAAATAAAACTAAAATTTAATTATAGTGAATATTGCATCAAAAGAGTGGCTATACCTTAGCCTTAGCAAAAAAAATTATTTCATGATAAAAAGAATAAAAATAGTAATTAAAATAAAATGCATGAAGAAACCTAAACAAAAAGTTTCTTGTTGTTGAATTTTGCCATCTGTTGCTCTTGGCGTAGAGAATTTGATGAAGAAGAGAGTTGCATGATTGAACTTGAAGAAAGAAAAGAAAGAAAGAAGAAAGAAAAATAAAAGAAAAGATCTCTCTTTCTCTCTCTCTCTGATCACAGCCTCTTAGACTCTCTGTTCTATAAAAACTCTCTTATTCCTCTCCTCTGTTCTCCTAAACTACTATGCTGCGTTGTATTGTTATGTTCTCTACGTTCTATTCTTTGTTCTTTGGCTGCAAGTGTTTGAATGGGCTGAAGGGTAGTCTCTGATGAGAAATCCTAGTGTAGTCAGGACTAAAAGTCCTAGAACAAGTCAAATTGATGCTGCTGCCATCTAAACAAAATTCTTGAATCCTAGCCATTGGATGGCAATCAAATGAAACAAAAATCCCTAAAAAACCATGTTTAATTTCTCAGATCCAGTCAGAATTAATTACAGCCCTTCGATCAAGCTATTGATGAAGTCTAGGCTGCACAATGACGTAGAAGAGGGCTTGGGCGGTTGACTTAAAATAGGGAAACAATCACAGCCATTAGATCCTCACCGGCTCCTTTGTCATCCATTTGTTGGTGCCTTAATCTCAGCCATTGGATCAAAACCACAGCCCCCTCAATCATTCGATCATGCCTTTGCCTAGGTAGACCGTGCATAGACCACGGTTTTGTATAGACCATGAACTTCCCTGCCAATTAGATCTTGTGGTGTCGTGTGAATTTCCTATTTTGCCCCTAGATGCATTACTATTCTGGTTCAACGTACGCCATGATGTTTTTTGACGTCAGTAGGGCGTCAGTGGGACTGGTTTGGTTGCAGTCGGGCTGGGCCGACTGAGCCGATTTTTCGAACCAATTTGGTATAGACCGGCCAGCTTTAATTTTTTTTTTTTCTTTGAAAATTGATTCTAGGTTCATTTGAAGTCTGTTTTACATCAAATTTATTTTCATTAAACCAGAAAATTAAGCTCTTCACATTGAGGATCTTCTTTCCTACATAAAATTAATAAAAGCATCAATTTTTTAAAAATAAAATAATTTATTTTATAATTTAATACTTTTATTAGTATATTTATACCATGTATCAGTTATGCAACCGCTGCTATAGAACCTATCCCAGCAGTTTAACAACCACTACAATAAAAGATATTGTAGTGATTGATGAACCGCTACTATTGATCCATAGTAGTGGTTGATTAACCATTGTGATAGTTTAACCTATAACAACGGTTACTAAACCACTACTACTGACCTATTGCAGTGGTTGCAATAACCACTAAAACAACCACTACGATAAACCCATGGTGATGACTTCAATGGCAGCGATTGGATAATCGCTGTGATAGGCCATGGCAATGATTTTTTAATCTACAGTAGCGGTTGTGAACTGCCACTATAGCCCTTCCCTGTAGCAGTGATAGCATTCACTCAAGTGTATACCATATTTTCAAGAGAAAATATCCTTTTTATTAACTTTGAAAGATACTTACATAAGATGCCTACAAGCAAGATAATCACCAAAATAGTCAAAATGCAAGACCCATATGTCTAACAAAATGGTGGATTGCTAGGAGGCTCTAAGGCTATACAAAAAAAAAGTTTTAGCATCCTAAGAAATAGATCTAGAGGCTCTATAAATTGGGACCAGGTTGAGATGGGGAAGGTGATCTGGTAGCACCAGATGACTGGCCCTGAAACTCTAAAGAAATCCTCTGGAACTCCTCTCGAATCATGGTGATGGTCTTAGAAACTAATATCTAAAACTTTGCATGGACCTTGCTGATGACACGAGCAATGATCCTCTCAACTAGTGAATCCTCATCCAGTATAGTGGATGGTCTAACTGATGCCTCTAGATGATCAACTGGTGCTTTAGTAGTTGCACTAACCTACTCTACTTCTAGTATTGCTGGCTCCTCCATCTGAATATCTATAGGAACTACCTCAAGAGCCATAGTTGGATCATCTACCTGAGCCTGAGCCGCACTCTAGATCCAATGAACACCCTATTTCTCAAAATCCATATGGCGCAGAAAGTGCTCATGATAAGTGTTAGTATGCATAAGAGCTCGGGTAGTCTCTCCATCGAAGTCTACCCCATGCTCCCAAAATACTAAAGTCCATACCATCCCATAGGATAGTGATGTCCTCGATCTCCCTACTATGTCCTCGATAAATCTGATCATGAGAGCTGGGAGGATCAAGGGGATCTTATGGATAACATGATACATGAAAGAAATATCCGTAGCAGCCACAAAAACGAAATATCCAGTCTTGAGGAAGAAAATCTAGCTAGTAATGTGGTGTAAGAGGTACATATATGTACTCAATCGCTTTATACTTATCTTCTCTATGTCACTAACATCCTCTCTCCAAAATGTACTTGAGTTCTTTTGATTTCTTTTTGAATTTATCTATTAGGCTCCCTTTAACTCTCATTCTTAAAATTCTTCCCAATTTCTTAGAATCAAACACAATAAGCACACCTTTAACTTTAGATTCTATTACTGCACTTCCACCTTTTAAATTTCAATAAAATTCTCTAACTAGGTTGGGGTAGGTCAGAACGTTCAATGAATAAAAAAATTTTCAACCTAAGTTTTTGATCTTCCTCCTAAAGTTGAATCCATTCTTCTCCAAAAATCTAAAGTCAACATTTCTACCTATAGAGACAATGCGGGAGACAATAATGGACTGTGATGGAGTAGCCCATGTGGAGGAAGGTGCTGCTGGTGGAGGAGGTGTTGCTGGTCAAGGAGAAGAACCTCTTTGCTTTACACAGTGCTTGGAGCAATGTTCATGGATGGGAGAAGGCAAGGGAGATGGGCTAGGGCTTGGAGGTGCCACGCGAGATCTTCTCTCCAATCGATCTATCTACTTCACACAAGGCATCGACCACTAAATCATTGAAAAAGTTAAGAAAAAAGTGGTTTGGTGGTTCGGTTTGGGCAGAGAAGAGAATTGGGAGAGGCCTCGATTCGAAAAACAAACTATAGAAGGAACAAGGAAAGGGATGATTCCAATTTTTTAAAAACCTATCCTGAAAAAGGGGTCGATACATTTTAAAAAAGGGTCAACACCTTAGAAAGGGTCAACACCAGTAAAATTGGGGTCGACACCTTCGTAGAATTGTTCTAGATAGCTTTTTAGCACATAGGTCATCATCTTAGAATTTAGGTTCGACCCCTTGATGCAAAAACAGCTCAAGGAGTTTCTAATCAAGGAAATTTAATCAAATTGAGATCAAATTGATATTCAATCAAATTTAGGGGGTCAAAAAATGATATTCAATCAAGTCTAAGAATCAAAGATTTGGCCAATTAGGATGAGATAATCAATTAATTTTAAAGAATCAAGAAGGAAAAATCTATATATAAGCTCTATATGTTTAATTTCAATTAGGAAAGTTTTAAATCCTTAGGGATATAATTAAAATACAATGTAGCATTAAGCACTTGAATTTTATAAAAGGATGTTTTATCTTCAAGTATTTATATCATGCAAGATTTTGATGAAATTTTAATAATTTAGTATTTTATGGAAAAATGATAAATTTAGTTTTACTTGAATATTTAGTATTGTCTCTAGGATTGATTTTGATGAGCACAAAATAATTAAGAGGGGTATTAATAATTCTTATCCTTGAAGATATTTTAGAAAGTTATTTAAGGAGCTCAAAAAATTTTGCATTGAAAGAAATGATTGGAGATGGTCAAAATAGCAAATTTCTTAAGTTTGAGGTAAAATTAAAGTTTTTTGGAAGCCTCAAATTTTTTCAAGATGACATCGATTTATTTGGAGGCATTCTCAAACTTTTGAAAGCTTAAAAATGAAGAAAATGACTGTTTGACCCCTAGGTCGACCCTTTTTTTGGCATGCTAGCATGTAAGATTGGAAGTGGCACCTGGGTCATCCCATGGAAAAGAGGCGACCCATGGGTCATTCCCTACAAGTCTTGAGTGTAGAACAAAAACCTATTTTCTTGTCTGTTGCAAAAAGGATGTCCCATGGGGCAACCCTTTTCTAGGGGTCGACCCATGGGTCGCCCCTACGGTAAAAAATACCTATAATGGCTAGTTTCTTCCTTATTTTGATACATTTAATGCTACCCAAATTGTTTGTAACTGCCACAAAATTATTACTATTCATCTTCTGGCATTTAATGAAGGTTTAAAAGCATTCAAAAAGAAAAAAAAATTAAGAGAATATTCAGCTCAAAGAAATCTCAGCTCAAAGAGAAGCATTGATTTCAAGCTCAACCACTTCTCCAACATGCATTTAAATCTCCAATCCTTTCGAGAGGGTTTCTAAAATCTTCTTCCACTTTGTATAAAGTATATTTAAGATTTTATTGTGCTCTTTAAGGAGCTAACTATTCTAAAATTGTATTTTCTTTTTATATTTTGTTCACTATTTTGGAGCTCAAGTTTTAGGGGTTCTAAAGCTTAGAAAGATTGATCTGAACCTTGAATCGGAGTGTTGTGGGTTGGCTTGTATCCAAAAAATAAGTATCTAGCTTGAAATAGATAGGATTGGAACATCTAATATTGTATTCAGTTGAATACATATAGTGGATTGAAATTTTTAAGTAGGAGCTTGAGAAGTGGATGTAGGTGCAAGATTGGCACCGAACCACTCTAAATTTTTTTATTTGTATTGCTTTCTCTCTTCATCTTCTCTATTTGCTCTATTGTGCTAACTCCTTTGATTTCAAATTAAGCTCTTGCACATTACTTGCTTCACTCTCCACACTTCACTTAAATTATCATCCATATATCTCTCAATTCTATTTTTTAACTTAAAATTTTTTTAAAAAAACCTAATTCACCCCTCCTCTCTTGAGTTGCATAGCTAGGCAACAAGTGGTATCAGAGCCTGGTGCTCTAGCCCCTTCTTGATTTCACCATCAAGAGCCAAAGATCTATGGCAACTCAAGTTGGCACTTCACTTGCCAAGGGGCAATCCACAAAATAACCTCCACTTTTCAATGGATCAAATTATATTTATTAGAAAGTTTGGATGAAGATATTTATTCAAGCTCTTGACTATGATATGTGGAGTATCATGATGAATGGACCTCACTCATCCAAAAAATAAATTGATGAAAAGGATATTCCTAAACCAAAAAATGAGATAGATGAGGTTGACAAGCGGATGGCACAACTTAATACTAAAGCTGTGAATATTTTGTATTGTGCTCTAGATGCAAATGAATTTAATAGAATTTTCATATATAATTCTACTAAGAAAATATAGAATAAACTAGAGATAACTCATGATGGTACTAATCAGGTAAAAGAGTCTAAAATCAATATGCTTGTCTATAAATATGAACTTTTTAGAATGGAACCTAAACAGCCTATTACCTAGATGTTTACTCATTTTACTGATATCGTTAATGGACTTAAGAGTCTTGGTAAGTCATATATTAATAGTGACCTTATGAGAAAAGTACTTAGATCTTTACTAAGAACTTGGGAGGCAAAAGTCACAGCAATTCAAGAGGCAAAGGATCTTAATATCCTACCATTGAGCTTCTGGGGTCACTTATGACACATGAACTCACCATGAGGCAGTACAGTGAAAAGAAAACCAAAAAGAAGAAGACTATTGCTCTCAAGTCTTTTGCTCAAGGAGAGGAAGACTTAGATTAATCAAACAATGAAGATAAAGATGAAGAGCTTGCACTCATCACTAAAAACTTCAAGAGATTTATGAAGAAAAGGAGGTAAGGAGTAAGAAGAAAGCCATTAACCAAGGGGTTGCTAAGCAAAGAGAAGGAAAAAGAGCAGCCCATTATATGTTATGAATGCAAGAAGCCGGGGCACTTTAGATCCGAATGCCTCAAACTTAAGAAGGCTCCTAAAAAAATCAAAAAGAAGGTTATGGTGGCAACTTGGAGCGATAGTGATGAATCAAGCTTCGATGATGACATCCGTGAAGAAGCCAATCTTTGTTTCATGGCACATAAAAATGAGGTAACATCTAAACCCTCAAATGATTGTATAATTGATGAATTGCAAGAGGCCTTTAATGATCTTTTAGATGATTCAAAGAAGTTAGGATTAAAAAATAAAGGGCTGAAAAAACAAAACCAATGTTTACTTAAAGAAAAGGAAGATATTTCAACTAAAAACAAAATTTAATCTAAAACAATCAAAACCTAAAAACTAAAGTAAACAAGCTGAAATCTATTATAGATAAATTTATTCTAAGTTCAAATAAACTAAATATAATTCTAGAAAATCAAAGGGCTATTTTATGACAAAGATGATCTTGGTTATAACCCCCTAAAGAAACAAAAATTTCTAAAGAATGCATTTATGAACTCCTCTCAAAATACAATTACATGTTATAGTTGTGGTAAATTAGGTCATAAACTTCTAATAAATTTGGTAGTTCTCATATAAAAATAGTGTGGGTTCCTAAAGAAACCATTAGGACTAACCAAAAAGGATCCAAGAAGCTTGGGTACCTAAAGTTAAAACTTAATTTTTTTTATAGGTATGTCTTGCATCCCAAGAGTCAAAAAAAAATTGATATCTTGATAGCGGATGATCTAGACATATAATCAGTGATGAATCTCAATTCATCACTTTTGAAGCAAAAGATGGGAGGATGGTCAGCTTTGGAGATAATGAAAAAGAAAAGATCATTAGAGTAGGTAACATTGATATCACTTCCTTCACTTTCATTAAAAATATTTTGCTAGTAGATGGCCTTAAGTATAATCTTTTAAGCATTAGTCAATTATGTGATAAAGATTTTAAAGTTATATTTGAATCTACCTTATGCATTGTAACTAGTCCCAATAATGATGGCTTGAGATTCTTGGATATAAGCATGGCAATATTTATATGGTAGATTTAAATAATTTATCTTTACAAAACATGCAATGCCTAGTAGCCATGAATGGTAAGATTAATGAGACTAGTTTACTTTGACACTGTAGGCTTGCAGACATTAGTATGCATTCTCTTTCTAAACTTATTAAAAAGGATTTAGTTGTTGGCTTATCCAAACTAAACTTTGGAAAAGATAAAATATGTGATGCATGTCAACTAGAAAAATAAACTAGAGTTTCATTCAAAAGTAAAAATATTGTTTGAACTTCTAGGCCAGTAGAATTATTACATATGAATTTATTTGGATCCACTAGAACTACAAGCTTAGGTGAAGAAAGATATGATTTTATGATTATTGATGATTTCTCTCAATTTACATAGATTTTATTTTTATTATCAAAGGATGAATCTTTTTCAACTTTTACCAAGTTTTATCAAAAAGTTTTAAATAAAAAAGATCTTCCAATTTTCAAAATTCATAGTGATCATGGCACGAAGTTTAAAAATCATGATTTTGAAAAATTTTATGATGAAAAGAGCATTGATCATAATTTTTCTACACTAAGATACCCCAACAAAATGGGATAGTAGAAAAAAGAATAAAATACTTGAAGAAATAGCTTGTACCATGCTATATGAAAGCTACCTTCCAAAGTATTTTTGGGCAGAGGTAATTAACACAGCATGTTCATTTTAAATCATGGTTTAATTAGACCAATTTTAAAGAAAATGCCTTATGAACTTTGGAAAGGAAGAAAATCCAATATTGCATATTTTCATATTTTTGGTAGTTAATGTTTTGTTTTAAATAATGATAAAGATAAGTTAGAAAATTTTGATGCTAAATATGATGAAGCAATTTTTTCTTGGTTATTTTACTTCTAGAAAATCCTTTAGAGTATTTAATAAAAGAACTTTAATTATAGAATGATAATGACCATAAAAACACCACTAAAAGTATTTATTTGTTAATTTATTTATTTTTATTTTTAAGAATTAAATAATTTTATTTATTACTTTTAGAAAATATATTCATCAATAGAAAAAGCTCAATTTTTTTGTCACAATAAAATAAGTTTGGAGTAAAATGGAGTTAAAACGGACCCGACATGATTTTTTTAAAAAAAAAATTTAGCTCAGCCGGCTCGCCCAGCCAAGCTGGCGTGCTCAGCCGAGCCATCAAAAGTAGCTCAACCAGCATGTCCCAACTTAGCCGACATGCCATTTAGGTTGACGCAGCTATAGAAAACAGCCGTCGGTCCATGAAATCAGATGTAAACCACTAGCTCAGCAGAAGGCAGCAAATCAGCATGTGCCACATGGTGGACCAAGATCCTTAAAGGATTTACTAAAATGCTCATGCAACATTCGGGATAGTTTCATAATTTTAGATGGTGCGGTGCTTGTTGATTGGTTGTGGTCTACGGTATACTTGGTCTATGCGGTCCATATGCACAGTAAAGGCACGATCATGTGGCTATGGTTGTTTGAGATGAAGATCCAATGGTTGCTATGTTTCCCCATTTTGATTCTAGTTCCCTTAGCTTCCCAACATGCGATCGGATAGCTGCGCACGTTCCAAGCGATGATCCAATGGCTGATATAAGATCCGGTGGTGATTAAGGCATCCCAAGCAGTGATCCGATGATCAATAGAGCTCCATCAGCATAATTGAAAGGCCAAAATTCTTTCTGACTTGATTAAGGAGTCCTGACTTCCGATTTACATGATCTAAGGGTCTAGATTTTCCTGATAACCCAATCCAATAACTAGAATTGAATCTGACCAAATCTGGATAGATTAAACATGATTTTTGGCAATTTTGAGATTGTTTGGTCAAGATCTGATGGCCAGATTTTATCTAGGAGAACATAATTCAACCAGACTTCACCAGACAGTCTTTTAATCTTATTTTCACTTGGATTTCTTTTAAAAAAACTCCAATCAGCACTCCTTTAGTCCCATAATGCCTGACAAAGAAGATCTCTCCTCTCCAATACTCAATAAATAAGTCACTAGGCCATCAAATCAAGTTGTCCTCGATCATGAGGAAGAGTTTGGTAAAGGATAGAGCTATGCTTGGGTTAAAAGCTACTTCAAGATAAATGGTGCTGAGAGAAAGAGCTGACTTCTACACCATCTCAATGCCAACATCGATCTGAGATCAAGATCAACACTAGTTTTTATTTTTTTTCATATCTTTTTAATTTCATGTATTTAATTTTTGAATATTAATTTTAATGCAAAATTTCTTTTATGCACTTTAAATTTTAGCTCTTTATTTTTAGTTGTAATTTAATTTATGCTCATTAATTTTATTGCATTTTATTTTTATTGCAAGTAGATGATAAGATCTAGGTAGCAGATCTTAGTACCAAGTTTATCTTTCTACACCTTTTAAATTTTACTTTTTATTTATTTTTCTATTTTTTAATTTTGATTGCTTTTTCAAATCTTTTTTTTCTATAAAAATCAAAGATTTCAAAACTAAAACACTGCCTTCTGTATATATTTGATCCGACTCACTACTTACTACCTATTTTTAATCAATTTAAGAAGTTAAAATTAAACTGATAAACATGGTATCTATTGTGTCTTAAAATTAACTACAAGCACATGGTGTGCAAAGTAGCACATCCAGTAATAAATCTTATAATTTATTCTAACTTGAGCACAGACCGTATCTTTTCACGATCATGATCTATCTTTTTAGTTATAAATTGTAAGAAATTTAACATTAAAGCATAAATAAGATTAGCATGTAGAATATAGATAAAAAATTTTTATTATGTAAATAAAAAGAAAACCAAGATTTAATTACAAACTTTCATACTGAAGACTTTCCTTACTCCCCAGAGACTCAAAATCCTTAGCCATGCATGCTTGAGATTTCTTCCATCATTGACATCTTTAATACTTCTTTGATGGAAGACAAAGAAAAGAAAAGAAAAATAAAGAATAAAAGAAGGAAAAGAAAAGAGAAAATTATTTGCTGCTGCTCCCTGAACCTTGCTCTACTTTTGGGATGAATATGACTTAAATAGAGGAGAAAATTAGGAGTTTTTGACTTCTTACAGGAGTCAAATCAAAGTCTGGATCGAATTCCATCAGTTTCTTAAATTCTGGACATTAGATCTTGTTCAAATGCCCAAAAATCCTCCTAAAAATCACCAAAATCAGCTTTGGATTGATTTTCAGTCATTGGATCTTAATTTGGAATGATATCAGCCTTTGGATCATGCTCAAGAAGCCTGGGAAGTCCTGCTCAAACCTAAAAAATGTAGGAAAATATGCAGAATTTCATGCTTGAATTTTAAAATTTTTTTAAAAATAAATTACAATGGAAGATGTAGATTAAACTATTTAATTTACAAAAGCATGTAATCTAATTACTAAACCCTACATCTAGAACCTATAACATGTCATAATGCATATATAAATCTAAAAATAAATCAAGTAAGATTTGTATTGATCAAATCAATACCTAGATCTAGAATAGTTCTAGATCAAATCCTAGATCGCATCTAGGTGAAGAAGAGATTAGATCTCTTACCTTTGCATAAATCGAGAACTCCATGATTGATTCTATTTTAGTCCTTTATTGCTTAGAGCCACGCACACGTTCAGTCTCTACAGGTAATCCATATGAAGTTGCACATACAAATAGAAGGTTCATCGAATGAAGATCCACTTGAAGTGCTAGCTTCTTGCGGATCCCTCTTAATGGTTAATCTAAAAATTATTCTTTAAATCTCTTGGACACTCCAAGAGATAAAGAACAAGAGGAAGAATAAGAAAGAAATCCAACCCTTAGATCTCTCAAAAATTAAAAAATAAAATATAAGAAAAAATACCCTAAGAGAAGATAGGTCTTCTCTTTCAGGATATCAACGATTGATGTCCTGAAAATATCTCTATGTTAGGACAAGAAGAGACCTTCTCCTCTAGATTTTTCAATTCTTTAAGATATAATATTCTCTAATTTTTTTGATAAAAAAAATTCATAAATAAATAGAGAAGAAGGGTTCTCAAGAAAACTCTAAGAGAAGACCTTTCTTCTCTTCTTCTTCTCTCATCAAGACATGATTAGATTATGTCCAAAAAGGACTATCATGCCCCAACACCTTGGAGCACTCATCTCCACTCGCTCTTCCTCTCTCTCTTAGATTTTTATCATATAAAAACCTCACATAAAAATAAGAAAGAAAGAACTTGAAAGAAAACTTCAAGAGAAGACAACCTTCTCTTACCTTTCTTTCAGCAGGACATAAACAAAGTTGTCCAGAAGATGATCCATGCCTTGAATGTTGGAGTGCCTAAAACCTCCATGCCATCTCTTTCTCTTTTCTCTAGTTTTTCTAATGGTTTCGCACATTCAAAAGCATAAAAATAGAAGGCACCCTATTAATTAGGAGGACTAGGTCAAAACCTAGTCCTATAAGGAAAGAAACCAAGGTCCTTTGGGGGCATCCAACCTTTGGATGCCTCCCAAATAATTGAGGGGCATAGGGAATCAAAAAGAACACAAAAATGAGAAGAGAACATGCACAAAAATCTAGGAGGTGTGGAGAAAAAATATGGAACATAAGAGGTTTGGATTCTTAGGATTCTTTCAAAAGGAAACTAAGCCATAACCTCTTAACAACTTTCTATATTTTGCTCAATGCAAAATCAAATTAAAACCACCAGATCAAAGGGGCATGGAGACCATTCATAACATGAAAAAACTCACATAAAATATCTTGAAATGAAAGGTGTGGGATGGGCTATATGGGCGCAAGGGAGGAGTGAGAGTCCCAATCGAATTGGGACTTCTCTTGTTTGACCAGGTCAAAACTATTTTGAACCTAATTCAAATCTTTTTTAAATCAGATTAAATGCAACCTAATTGAGGATAATTCTAGTTTAACTAGAAGTCTAATTAAATTAGATTAAACCATATTTAATTTTAATTTAAATCCTAACTTAAATTAGAAATTAGGTGCACTCAAATCCTATTCCAACTAAGAATTATTTTCTCTTGCAATTGGCTTATCCAATAAACCAACTAGACTTAATCTAATTAAGTCCAAACTAATTATAATTGAATCTAATTCAATTAGACTTCATCTCAGCCCGATTGCTCAATTAAATTGAGCCAATTAGCAATCCAATTGCTAATTGATCCTCCTGCAATACTTGTATTAGATCAAACATCAATTACATTGATAGTTTGACCTTAGAATAATTCTTAATCATTAATTAACCATCTGATCAGATTATAATCTTTAATGTATGTGACCCCATAGATTTAAATCTAAGTCGGTAGCATAAGAACCAATTTCTGTACCAGTTAAAGTGACCATCTAGCAATGGTTTCTGATATCTGGATAGGTTGAATGTATGCAAAGCAACATTCTTAGAATCCTAACCTATGGTTATCATATAATTCATTTCTTTGATCAATAATGCTCAAGATGAGTTTGAGTATGCTATCAACACTTATACAAGTCATCTCTATGGTGTTTTAAAATTTTGCAAATCCCATGACTACTCATAAGGATTACCTAGGCTTAGATTTTGCTAAATTGAAATACAATGAGTCATTCTCTTTCTGAAGTTAATCAAGAGTAGTCAATCCCATCTTGACTTACACATCAACTCTACAAGTACTTGACTATATCTAAAAATCTTTTAAATCTATATTAGAAATACAGACAGTCCGATACCAAAGTATAGTAAGTTGCTTGTAAGTCATCGTGGTGATCTTAGATCGGAGGGACACTTATACCCATTGATCTTAGCTAGCTACTCTTAATAGTAGAGTGCTACATTGGTCATGTTCAATGCAAATATACTTCTATATCTCACTTGGATGCCATACTAGTATCTTCACACCACTTGGTTATGAGGACAACCAATGCATATGGCATACAGCAACCTACACTCGATAAGTTATCATCCTTGTTAATAATTTATCATTTAGTCATGAATTATTTAAGAACCATCCAATAAATTCTTCTTTATTGATTGATTGTGATTCTAAGAACTTCATCTTAAGTTAGGAGTTCATTTAGGAAAGATGAAACTTGTATGATGAACAAGTCAAATAACTATTATTATTAGATTATTCATATACAGGTTCCAATCATTTACTACTTAGATGTTTGACTTTAGAACATAGTTTTCAACAACTCCCACTTGGACCAAAATCAATCAGAATGATATCAAATATCCTATTTTTTACTTGAGTTCATAGAACTTCTTAGTTCTAAGGCCTTAGCAAATGGGTTGGTCAAGTTCTTCTTTTCCACCGATCTTCTAAAGGTCACAATCACCCAGATCTAGTATCTAAAATGAAAGCGATGTAGAATATGCTGGTCCTTCAATTCTTTAGCTTGAGCTATGGCTCCAATACTATGATAGGATTGGACCATCGATGGAGGGTGCCACTTCCAAGTTGCTGATGAACCTCAGTAACTAAGCCTATATGGTAGCAACAAATGCCATGATGTACTCCACATCACTAACTAAATAGGCTATAGTATCCTGCTTGGAACCTTTCTAACATATTGCTCCTGCAATTAGGGTATGACCCGACACTCTCTTACTATCGTCTTGATCTGACTAAAAATTAGAATCAAAACATCTATAAGTTTTAAGTTAATATCTCCGTATTTGAGTCACTGGATCTTAGTATTTCCTAAATACTTAAAGATTGTCTATACAATCTTCTAGTGGTTCTCATTTGGATCAGACTGGCATCTGCTCACTATCCTTAATGAGTATACCATATCTGATCTTGAATATGGAGAAATTAGATGACAGCCAAACCTTTATTTCTTACAATGCTGGAATGTCATTCTTGATTAAGAGAATTTCATCTATAAACAACACAAGGAATAACACTATAAAACATTTTGCTCACTTATAAATGCAAGGTTTATCTTATTCATAACAAAGACATACATTCAAAACATATGTTCGAATTCTGAGATGATAGCCAGATAGATTTTATAGGTCTTTACCTTCCCATCTGTGCTACTCTGATCCTTTTGAAAATTTTTTCATACCTAATGGGTTTTATCCCTTCAGATGGATCAACTAGTGTCCATATATTATTGATTTTCATGGACTTTAATTTGGATTATATAGCTTCAAGCCACTTTTCAGAGTTAGACCACTACATTGCATCTCTATAGATGATTGGATCCTTGCTGTTTTGATCGAGCTCAATAGGATTGCTGTCCCAGACCTAGATATCATAGTATCTATTTAGCTAACATAGTACTCTACCAAATCTCCTTAAAGGTGCTACTTTAATGGGCTCTGGATTTGATCTGATCAAATCCAATTCTACAGGTTTACTAGATTATGTTGGTTCATTTTCTATCGATCAAACTTTTTCAAGTTTAGCTTGATAGGAATTAGTTCCTTCACTAAAAAAGTCATTTCCAAAAGGAATGCCCTACTACTGATGAATATCTTATATTCTTTAGCATGGTAGAATTAATAATCCTTAAATACCTATTGGACCAGGATCCATGTTTATTTGTGTGCAAACCTTTGGCATAAGCTAATCAACTTCAAATCCAAAGGTGAGAAAGTTTAGGTCTACCCAATCCATATCCTATATGGAGTCTTTACAACAAATTTACTCGATGTAAATTTTTAGAGTAAAACAAGTAGTCACAAGAGCACAACCCTGAAACAAGCAAATTAGTAAACCCTATTGTGGATTGAACCATGTCTAACAAAGTTCAATTTCTCCTTTCCGATATACTATGTTTTGAAAAAAAATATATTGAGAGAAAATCTTATTCTCTCCTAGATATATCACAAACTTACTGGATAAGTATTCGCTTTCTCAATTTGATTGAAGAGTTCTAATACCTCTTTCAATTTTTTTTCTATTTCATTATTGAATCATTTGAATATTTCAAATGATTCAGGCTAGGTGCACCCATGCCTAGATAGATCGTCTGTAATAAAATATTGATATCTTTCTCTAGTACTTGAGTTCATAGGTCCACATACATCACTATGTATGAGACTTAGAACTTTATCAGCTCCATCTTTTTTAGTAAAAGATGATTTTATCATCTTTATAAGAAAACAAGACTCATAAGTCATCAATGATTCACAATCATTGATGTCGAGGTTTTCCTTTTAAACTAGCATGTTTATCCTATTCTTGTTAAGATGACTAAGCCTATAATGCCAAAGATAGACATCCATGATATAATCTAACTTGAGTGTTTATCAAATGTGTACATTATACTTAACAGGCTATGTTAATGTTAAATGCTATTTCTTTATTATCCATATATTATTGCAACATTATTCATAATAACATCATAATAATCTACTTTATAAATAAATAATGATCAACTTTGGTCAAAAGGCCAATAAAGATCACATTCATTATAAACGATGGACAATAGTGACAGTCACTCTAAATAACAAATTTTGAAAACATGCTCGACAATTCCTAAAGCTAGGATTGGAATAGAGTTTCCAATCCAAATGTTCAGGAATCTATCACTATTTTCAAATTTTCTACTTACCTTCAGTCCTTGCAACAAATTGTATAAGACTACCGGTATCCCATACCTAGGTAGCAGAATTATATATAGAGAAATTTTAAGGTGTTATCATATAACATCCTTGACAAGCAACTTTTGCTCCTTTGTCTTGTTCAGCCTGTTGGGGTTAAGGAAAGTAAGATAATTCTTTTTTTTATGATCCTGCTTCTTATAGTAGAAGCACTCTACCTGATTTGGGTTAACCTTGAACCATATATTTTAACTGAGCTAACAAGCCCCAGCATGAACCCATGCGTACTGCTGAATCAAATTCAATTTTTGATACTAATTATTAAAGTTGGGTCCCATAAGTCATCACTATCTAATAGTGATTGGAGCAATTAGGGTTTAGCCTTATTCTATGAGAAAAAAGAACATAGACCTAATGTATATAAATTATTTTAAGCCTAAGACTTGGACTTTAGTCTAAAAGTTCTTTCACTATTTTATTTGAATTGATAGCCTCTACCTTCAATTTGGGGAATTACTTTAATTTCCTAATAGGTACTAGAATCTATATAGACTACAACCAAGCCCAACTTTGGGGGTCAACCCATGTGCATCTACGGGTAGGTTCATTAACCAATTGTTTCTCCAAATAATTTCTACTAATTTAATTTTATCTCAAAAACTTAATCATTAGGCTTTAGCCTTCACTATAAGGATCCGATTAGGTCCTGTTGGAAATAGTGTCCTAAAGTCAATCATCAGCCTATTGATGATTGAGCTATTTTATGTAATATATATGTATTATTAATTGAATAAAAGTTATTCTAGTTTTTTCATCATAAATCTTTCATCTTTTAATGAACTCTTGCCTATTATGATGAAGTCTTTAGGACCATTTAAAATCAACAAAGGAGGATTTATCATTTAGTCCTTAAATATGTTCATAATCAAATGATATATCATTACCAAGGACGATAATATTTATTGAGTATAGATTCTTGTGTGCCATATAGATTGGTTGTCCTCTTAATCAAGGAGTATGGAGACACTGGTATGGCATGAAGGTGAGATATAGGGGTATATCTGCACTGAACATGACCAACGTCGGAGCTTTTCTGTTATCAAGAATTGCTCTGATGGAATAAAGGCATAAGTGTCCCTCTGACCTGAGATCATCATGGTGACTTTCAAGCAACTCACTGTGCTTTGGTGTTGGACTACCTGAATTTTTAATTCAGTGATAGAAGGTTTCTAGGTATAGTCAAGTACTTAAGGAGTTAATGCATGAGTCAAGATGGGATTGACCACTCCTGGACTCAGGAGCTATATTCAATAGTATTTCAATTTAGCAAAGCCTTGGTTAGGGTAGTCCTAGTGAGGGGTCATAGGACTAATTGCTTTGAGACACTATTTAGATGTATCTTCCAAAGTTGATAGTTTAACCCTGAGTCATCCTATGCATAAAAGTCAAAAGGATGAATTATGCTGTAACCATATTCACATAGGTTTTGAATATTGTGATTGCACTATTCAACCTATTTGAATGTCGGGTACTATTGTTAGATGGTCACTTCGATTAATACAAAAAATTGATTTCTGTGCCACCGGCTTAGGTTCAAACCTGTAGGGTCACACACACTAGAGATTCCTACATGATCTAATGACTGATCAAGAAAAGTTTAATTAGTGATTTGATCACTAATTAACTCAATTTGATTAAATGATTATTTTTGGATCAAGACCAATTGAATTGGATTTATTTGGATTTGACCCGATTAAGTTATAAGATGATCTAATCATCAAGGAGGTTTAATCCCTAATTTGATAAGAGGTTTATCTTGATTAATTTTTTATTTGATTAATATTTAACTAAGCCTAATTAAGACTAAATAAGTTAGATTTAATTTGGTCTAATTAAGCCTAACCAATTTGGATTGGATTAGTTCAATTGGATGACTAATGTAAGGCTAGTTTGACTAGTCTTTCCATGTGCCACATCATCCTTTGATTTGCACCATCTTTTCTTCATGAGAAAGATGTTTCTCATAAAGTTTTTCATGCAAGGGAGGGCGTATGTTCTCCCTTCTCACATGCCTTATGGATTGGTTTGATCAGGTTACCAATTGAATTCGAATAGGATTTAAATTTGAAAGGATAACCACTTGATCTAAACCAACCCCTCACACCTTCCATGTTTTGTGCGCTTCTATAAAAATGCTGGATTTTATGGATGTGTGATAGAGAGGAAGAGAAAAAGGGAGAAAAAAAAGAAGATCGGAAAAGGAGTTTTTGATCTTATGCATTAGCTCTTCTACGTGAGAAAAAATCAAAAGAGAAAGAGAGTTCTAGGCACAAGGGATTTTGGGTGAGAGCATATTCTAGAATCTATCTAGGGTATGGGTTTTAGATCTATGAGTTATGAGAGTCATGACATCATAGATTGAGGTGGAGAACCTCCTCAACTTCTCATCTACATTCATTAGGATCTTGAGCATCCGAAGACCCAGTGAAGAAGATCAAAAGAATTTGATCTAAATCAATCGTTGAAGATTTCTGTAGAGCTAGTACTTGGAAGGAACTGATTGAGATCGGGGCCTCGCATGGATTATCCATAGAGACTAGATGCATGTGTGGCTACATCACGGCATTCAGATCCGCATAGAGGAGATTTGATTGCGACGTTCTTCTACCCATGAAAAGATAATGTGTTCAAAACACGTAAAGCAGTAAAATAATTTTACTATTGATTTTATTTTTTTTTTCATATATGCATGCATATATAATACATTAGATCCTATAGCATGTAGAAATTTTAGATTAGATTTGTAGCTCTTGTTATTAATATAATTAATAATAGTTTCCACTGCATATATTTTTTGAAAAGTTTTCAAAAGTAGAGCTAGAAATCCTACATGCTCCCTTCAATTTGGTATCAGAGCTGCAGGTTCTTTGATGTATTATATATACATGATTTACATAATTTTTAGATTAGATATAAATAATAATTTGATCTAAAAAATAGAAATAATGATCGCATGGACTGTAGGTTGTCCTGCTGTAAGATTTATCCTTTATAGTAGAAAGGTTGTCCTGGTATGTTGCGATCTATAAAATTAATCATAAAAATTTTAGATTAGATCTAATAATTTTTTATGAAATGTTTGAAGGGTTTAATCTAAATTTTATCATGAATTAGTATTTTGATTAGATGTAAATAATTTCATGATTTTTTATATAAAGTACATAGATTTAGATTGAACCTAATAGGATCTTAGGAAGGTTCTGCTCGTCAGTCGAGCCAGCTCTCTCAGGAATCGAGCTAGCTCGACCAGCATGCCAGCCATGATATGATTTCTGGATTGATGCTCTAACTGGCTCGATCAGGAACTGGGTCAGCTCGACGTCTATTCGGGCTGGCTCGGATGGGATCCGAGCCTACCCAATTGGAATGATGGCCTTCAGGCCTTCTACCCAAGCCGACTATCTCAGGAACCAAGCCAGCTTAGCTTCTACTTGGGCTAGCTCAAATGGGATCTGAGCTAGCCCAACTGAAAAGTTGGCTGGATGTCATAATTAACTAGTTTTATGTGATTAAACTTGCATTTAGTGCTTGTTTATGAAATAAGCCGATCCATTTTTGAAATGAGTCAACCTATTTAGTGAAACAGTGCTAGGATGTAAAGAATCTTTCAAAATTTTAAAAAATATTTTTAAAATGCCAAACCCCAACCCTTAGCCTAAAACTTAATTGAGAATTAAGTATGATGAATTAGGATCTAGAATTATAAATTAAGGATCCTATGTCATTGATCATAAAATGTGCATTATTGGGTTAGTCGAATTAGGTCCATTAATTAGGTTAGACCTAAGATTAGTTAAAGAATGGACTAAATTAGAGTAATTAATCAAATCTAACCAAATGTCGATTTAGATTAGGTCAAGGACTCTTTAGACCAAATTATAATAGTTGTAGTTGGTCAAGCCCATGCTTTTAACGAGGACCAAATGGACTTGATTCTTGGCTACGTGGTCGAACCTAAAATTGCTAGGTTGATCAAATTGAAACTAATGAACTAGATGGTGTCTAAGGTAAGTCTGGTGGCTCAGACTTGTGGTTTTTAATTGGGAGCTACTCGCACTGATTTGGTCTTTGACGAGTTAATGGCATATCCCTTCCACTAATCTCACTTACTTGGCCATCCTGATGAATTAGGTTTTGATTAGACCACTTGATGATTTGGGCTCACCAATGTTAATTAGGTAAATCAGTTTGACTGATTTAGGTGCTCCTAATGTCAGTTTTAATTTGATCCATTTTTATCTAACTTGATGAAGTCAGTGGGAGGATCCAAATTGGTTGGTTAATTTTTTTTAAAATTGATTAATAAAATACTCTAAAATTGTTAGTTTCTTAAAATAATAAAGTTATGGTAATAACTGAGTCATAGCCTCCCATTAAGTTGAGTGATAATGGGTCCATTAGTTTAATAATCATTGGAGATCCAAAAACCTGATGCTTATTGACTAATGGAATTATCATTCATAATATAATAATTTGATCATGTCTTTCTAATGGTGGTTAGATTGGCCAACCAAAATTGGGCCGATCATTTGTTGATTTGATGCACCAAATATGGTCTTGTTAATGGTTGGACCTAACTGGATCTTTTCAGTGAAGGCCAAATCCTACTAATTAAATTTTCAGGGCAAAAATTAAATTACTAGATGTTGTTCGGTGAAATAATTGATTATAAATCTACTCATAGATACACACGAGTTGACCAATCAAAGTTGGGCTCATGTGTAGTCTATGTGGATTCTAGTATCCACTAAGAAATTTGGGGTAATTCCTCAAATTAGAGGTAGATACTATCGATTTAAACAAAATAGTAGGAGAATCTTTAGACTAAAGTCTAAGTCTTTAGAGTAAATAATTCATATACTAATTAGGTCTATGATTTTTCTTTTGTGTAGAAATGTCCACTACCCTATCGCTCTAGTCATTGTTGGATAATGACAAACTCATGGGATCCAACTAGCTGGTATCGAAAGTTGAAGATCGTTCTGAGCATGAATGGATTTTATATGTATTAACTGATCCGACACCTGAGGAGCCAGCTCCAAATGCTAGAGGAGCAGTTCGAGACACTTACTAAAAGTGGCTCAATGACCGCACCATCATTCGGTACATCATGCTGGTGGCAATGAATGATGAGTTCAGCCGTAGGTTTGAAAATGTCCAGTCTGAGGAGATGCTTCAAATATTGAATGACTCCTTTAGCACGCCTGACGATGTTGAAAGGTATAAAACTAGTTGTGCCATTTTCAATGCTTGTATGAGGGATGGAACGTCAGTCACTGATCATGTATTATACATGTTCGAGATGATTGAATGCTTGAGTAAGTTGGGTTTTTTCCTACATGAGCAACTCGAAAAGGATGCGATCCTAAATGCTTTGCCTAAGTCCTTCCTTCCTTTTCTTACTTATTTTAGAATGACAAAGCCTGCAGTGAACTACCATGGGTTATTGGGATTGTTGCAGAACTTTAAGAAGGATTACTAGCTCCAAAACGGGTCGATGAATGTAGTGGGAGGATCTTCTTCTAATCAACCCTTTATGAAAGGGATGAAGAATAAGAAGAAGAACAATAAGAAAGTACAGCCACATGCTTAGACATATACGCAGGATCAGACCAGGAAGTGCAAGCCCGACCAGAGCCAAGCAGAGTGCCTTTTTTGCAAGAAGTAGGGACATTAGAAGATGAACTATCCTCAGTACATTGCCACCCTGGACCCGAACAGGCCGAGGAGGAAGCAAGTAGTTGCCGCACAAGGTAATTATATGATAACACCTTGTAACTTCTCAATCTATGATACTACTGCCTGGGTATTAGATAACAAAAGCCCTTATTATATTTGTAATTTGATGTAGGGTTTACAGGTTAGTAGGAGATTTGGTGAAGACGAAAGATTCCTGAACGTTGGAGATGGAAGATAAGTTCTAGTTCTAGCTTTAGGAATTATGAACCTTGTAATCAATTCTCACAGAGTTATTCTTAGTGATTATCACTTTTGTCCAAGTTTTTTATTGAATATAATTTCTGTAGGCCTTTTGGCCTAGAATAGTTATCAATTTTTAATAAAAGCAAATTTTTGTGATATCATTTTGAATGGTATTATAGTTTATGTTGGATACTTGAATAACTGAATATATCTACTATCATAGCCTATTAATATAGTCCAATTCCCTAGTAAATACCCTAGATTTGATGATTTATCAGATGTCTACCTTTGGCACTATAGGCTAGTTCATATTAACAAGGATAGAATAAATAAGTTAGCTTAAGAAGGAATTCTTGAGGTCAACAATTATGAATCACTTCTGATCTGTGAGTCCTATCTCCTTGGGAAGATGACCAAGTCACCTTTTACTGAAAAAGATGAGCGAGGCAGTGAACTCTTAGGTCTAGTACATACTGATGTATGTGGACCCATAAGCACAAGCACTAGAGATGGATATTTCTACATCATAACCTTCATAAATGATCTATCGAGGTATTGGTATGTCTATTTAATGAACCATAAGTTGGAGATGTTTGAAATGTTTAAACTATTCCATAATGAGATAGAAAAGCAAACTGGAAAGAGTATTAAAACTCTTTGGTCTAACCAAGGGGGTGAGTATCTTACTAGTGAATTTCTAACATATTTTGAAGAGAATGGAATTCTCTCCTAATGGACTCCTCCTGGAATACCACTATTGTGGTATCAACTCATCCTGATATCAAACTATTGGGATATCAGCTACTCTGATACCGCTTGTTAAGGATCTAGTACCAAATTATTATAGTAGAAAGAAGAAAGAAATAAAATAAGAAAATAATCAAGTACGTGGATTAGCTTAGAGGCTCGCCTCCATAGGGCATGCAAAGCTTTACTATGAAAGAGAAAAATAGATATAAGAGGAGAACGCCCACTCTCAACTCACCATACAAAAATCTCTTTCAACTAGAAGCTACCCTCACAAAAGCTCTCTCAGAATCTCAAGAAGATCCACAAAAGCTACAAGTTGCTCTACCCTCACAGCCTCTTCATCGGATGCTATGCACCTATTGCTTTTCTCTCTCATGGGCTGCACGTAGTCGACGCTCTATCAAGCTCCTCTCGATGGCTATTTGAGCCTCTCTACATGCCTCTCATGCCACACGTGCTATCTTTTTTGCTCTACAGCACCTCAACTCTTTAAATAGGATGAGAATCATCTTCTCAATAATTCATAGGAGTCCTAACAGGGCTTGTTCTCCTAATATGAGTCGAATATGTCCTTGATGGAGTCTTAAAATATTTTTTGACCTTCAGATCATGACCGTAACCCTCAATGGCTGTTGGATCTTATGGTCCACGTGCAACTCCCATAGACCCCTTGGATTAATCATAATTTGAGTATAAATAGAAAAAATCCTATCGTGTTCTGATCGCCTCCGTCGAGCTGGCTCGATCAGGGGTCAAGTTGGCTCGACTCCTATTATCTGTCTGCCTAAAAGAGCCGACTTGACTGTGGTTCGAGCTGGCTCGATCTCAATCTGAGCCAGCCCGACTGCTATACTAAAAACTGATTCTCTTTTTGTTGTGGATCGAATTTGAGGTAACAATCAAGCTGGCTCGATCTTAATTCGAGCCAGCCCAGCTACTGTACTGAAAACTAATTCTCCTCTTACTATGGATCAAATTCGAGGTATCAAATCCTAGCAATCTCCACCTCAACTCGACATTCAGCCTTCACCTAACTTTAAGAGCTTGTGATCCATCTCACTCCCATGCCCTGGGATACACCTGCTGATCATGGATGGGCAAACATGAGAGTCAAGCTAGGCCGCTCGATCGCACCTCCATCAATGGCTGTGATCCTCTTGACTTGAGACCTACTCGAGAAATTCTCCTACAGTAATAGGAATTTCACTCCGCGACATCGCCTCTCATCTTTCGAGTCTCCCATCTCGTGCCCGATCCATCTCCACTTGGAGCTCCACCTTGCATTGGGCTCCCTCTGGCTCTTGAAGCTTCACCTCACACTGGGCTTTCTATCAGATAGTAATATCCTCTTATCTTCTTCTTTTCCTCTAATATCATCCTATCGCTGTGCATGACCTTTAGGATTCCATCATCAGCTATCCACCTATATCCATTTAAATTCAGTCTGCTTAGTGAGATAAGATTCCACCTAAAATCGGGTATGTATCGAACCTTCCCTAATCTCTTTACTACACCATCATGTATCTTCCAGCTGACCATCTCGATGCCTCTGATCGCACAGCTCGATCCATCCAATAGATAAACAATGCCATCACTACTCTCTAGGGAGTCAAACTGCTTCTTTCTGCAACAAACATGATATGCGCATGCAGAATCTTAAATTCACTACTGAAAAAAATTAGATATCTCATCAGATATCTTCAGGACATCATCCTTTGACTCATTATTGACCATCGCTGAGTAGCCCTCATTTGATCCTTGAGTTGTGGGCAATCCTTTACTTGATGTCCGAACTCATTGCACCTGTAGCATTTGATCTTGCTAGGATCCCTCATCTTGGATTTGGATCGTCCTCCTTGCGATCCTCTGCTACTTTGTCTACTACCTTCTGCTCCTTCAAAAACTGCCAAAGCTAAGCTACCACCATCTAAGCTCGAAGCTAAGTTCTTCCTCCTGAGAACCTCGTTCTAAAGTATCACTGTAGTGACCTCGTCCATCTTGATGGTGCTTCTTTCTACTAGAAGAGCAGTCACCAAGGACTCATATGAAGGGGGAGTGATGCTAGCAAGACCAACGCCCTGATCTTCTTCTCAACCTTTTCATCAATGCTGAGGAGGTCAGTGAGGATCTTCTAGAAGTTGGATAGATGCTTCCACATGCTCTGGCCTTTGTCCATCCACAGTTGGTAGAACTGCCTCTAAAAAAATATCCTGTTGGTGAGCAACTTCGCCATGTACAACTCCTCAAGTTCGACCACAATGCCGTTAAGAAAGTTTTGCCAAGTACTTGGATCACCACATCATCTGCTAGGTACAAATGAATCATGCTCACCGCCTACCTTTAGATCTACTTTTAATCCTTCACCTCTATGGTGGTTGGCATTTTGTCATATAAGAAAGCATCGATCAACCTATGTTGGATGAGGATATCCTTTACCCTTGCTTGCCATAAGAAAAAATTATCCTTCCCATCAAACATGTTCATCTCCACCTTAATTGTGCTTGTCTTCTTCATATTCTTCAATCTCTATCCATTGCTATAATATGCGCTCTGGTACTATTTAGCTCTGATACCAATTATTATGGTATCAACTCGCTCTGATACCAAACTATTGGGATATCAGCTACTCTGATACCACTTGTTAAGGATCTAGTACTAAATTATTATAGCAAAAAAAAGAAAGAAATAAAATAAAAAAATAATCAAGTACGTGGATCAGTCTAAAGGCTCGCCTCTATGGGACATGCAAAGCTTCACTATGAAAGAAAAAAATAGGTACAAGAAGAGAACACCCACTCTCAACTCATCATATACAAATCTCTCTCAACTAGAAGCTACCCTCATAAAAGCTCCCTCATAGCCTCCTCGCTGGATGCTATGCACCCATTGCTTCTCTCTCTCTCTCGTAGGCTACACATACTTAATACTCTATCATGCTCCTCTCGATGGCTGCCTGAGTCTTTTTACATGCCTCTTATGCCACACGTGCCATCATTTTTGCTCCACAGCACCTCAGCCCTTTAAATAGGATGAGAATCCTCTTCTCAATAGTTCATAGGAGTCCTAACAGGGCTTATTCTCCTAATATGAGTCAAACATATCCTTGATGGAGTCTTGAAATATTTTTCAACCTTCAAATCATGACCACAACCCTCTATGGTCGCTGGATCTTGTGGTCCATGTGCAACTCCCATAGACCCCTTGGATTAATCACAATCCAAGTCCAAATAGAAAAAAACCCCATCATGTTCTATTCGCCTCTATCGAGTTGGCTCGATCAGAGATCGAGTTGGCTCGACTACATCTCGCCTAAACTCCTACTGTCTGTCTGCTTGAGAGAGCCAGCTCGATTGTGGTTTGAGCCGACTCAATCTCAATCCGAGTTGGCTCGACCGCGTATCAGAGTTGGCCTGACTATTCTACTAAAAATTGATTATCTTCTTGCTATGGATCGAATTTGAGATATCAAATCCTAACATACCATAGCATAATGGTGTGTCTGAAAGAAGGAAATGGATCCTGTTGGACATGGTTCGATCTATGATGGGATTTATCGGTCTACCGATCTCCCTCTAGGGATATGTGCTTAAGTCAGCTTATTATATTCTAAATAGGGTGCCGAGTAAGTCTATTTCCAAAACACCACATGAGATATGGATAAGATGTAAGCCAGTACTCTCACACCTTAGAATTTGGGGGTGTCTAGCTTATATCAGACGTTTAACAATGGACAAGCTTGGACCTAGGTCTGACAAGTGTAGTTTAATTGGGTACCCAAAAGAGACCAAAGAATATTACTTCTACCTAGCTGATGAAGAAAAGATGTTTGTCAACCTTAAGATAGTCTTTTTAGAAAAGAAGTTTCTTGGTGAAGGGACTAATGCCTCCAAGATCGAGCTTGAGGAAGTTCAATAGGTAGAAAAATCGACACAAGTAGCTGAACGAGAACTACATTTGATTCGATCAGACCTAGAGCCTAGTAACTTGCACCCTTAACGCAATCTAGTAGAGTACCACATCAGCCGAACAGATATTATAATTTTTTGGTTCGGAATGGTGATCCTATCGAACTCGATGAGAACGATGAGGATCCGATCACCTATATAGATGCAATGTAGAGATCCGACTCTAAAAAATGATTTGAGGTCATGCAATCTAAAATGGAGTCCATGAAGGTCAATGATGTATGGACATTAGTTGACCCACCTGAAGGGCTAAAATCCATAGGATGTAAGTAGGTCTTCAAAAGAAGAAGAGGCATAGATGGAAAGGTGAAGATCTATAAAGTCCATCCAATTGTCAAGGAATATTGTCAATATTATGGTATAGACTATGATGAGACATTCTTTCTTATGGCAATGCTCAAGTCCATTCGGATCATGCTTGTAATAGCTATGCATCTGGACTATGAAATCTGATAGATGGATGTGAAAATAGCTTTTCTAAATGAAGATCTGGCTGAATAAGTGTATATGATACAACCTGAAGATTTCAAATCCATAGATGACTATAAGGTGTACAAGCTTCAAAGGTCCATTTATGGATTAAAGTAGGCATCTCGGAGTTGAAACATATGTTTTGATAGGACGATCAAGATATATGACTTCATTAAGAATGAAGAAGAGCCCTGCATATATAAGTGGGCTAATGCTCCAGCAGTTGTATTCCTCATTTTGTATGTAGATGGCATTCTTTTAATTAGGAATGATATCCCTATATTTTAAGGAATAAAGACCTGGCTATCATCTCAGTTCTTCATGAAGGATTTGAAAGAAGCTTCCTACATCCTAGAGATGAAGATCTATAGAAATAGACCAAAAAGATTGCTTGGATTGTCCCAGTCCACGTACATTGACACTGTACTAAAGAGGTTTAGCATGAAGAATTCTAAGAAGGGCTATCTACCGATAGACCATGGAATTTTTCTCTCAAAAAGGGATTGTCCGACAATACCTCAAGAGAGAGCATATGAGTAGAATTTCATATGCTTCGACAGTGGGTTCTATTATGTACGCCATGACATGTACGCGACTAGATGTGGCATACTCATTAGGGATAGTGAGTAGATACCAATTTAATGCAAGGGAGAACCACTAGAAGGTTGTTAAAACCATCCTAAAGTATTTGAAAAATACTAAAAACTAGTGGCTTATTTATGGTGAGTCAAACTTGAGACTTGTGTGTTTTATAGACTTCAATTTCTAGTTTGATCATGATGACAGCAAGAGTGTGTCAGGATATATGTTTATCCTTAATGATGGTACTATTTGCTGGAAAAGTTCTAAGTAGCACATCGTGGCTGATTCAGTGTATGAGATAGAATATATTGCTGCATTAGATGCTGCCAAAGAAGCAGTATAGCTGAAGAAGTTCATCATGGAGCTCGGAGTAGTACTCTCCCTCGATGGTCCAATTCTACTCTTCTATGACAGCTTTGAAGCCATAGCTCAGGCGAAGAAATCGAAGGCACACCAATGGACAAAATATATTCTACACCGCTTCCATCTTATCCGAAAGATCATGGATCGAGATGACGTCGATCTTCAAAAGATCCATGAAAAGAAGAATTTGGCCAACCCATTCACTAAAGCTGTTACAGTGAAGGAGTTCGACAACTTTAGGTCGAAGATGGATATTCGATACTACACTGATTGGCTTTAGGCCAAGTGAGAGATTGTTAGGAATAGTGTTCCAAAACCAATCATCAGTCTGTTGATGATTAAGCTATTTTATATAATTATATATGAATTATTAATTGAATAAAAGTTATTCTAGCTTTTTCATCATAAATCTTTCATCTTCTAATGAACTTCTATCCGTTGTGATGAAGTCCTTTGGATTATTCAGAATCGACAAAGAAGGATTTATCGTTTAGTCCTTAAATATGTTCGCAATCAAATGATACATTATTACAAAGGATGATAATGTTTATCAAGTATAGATTGTTGTGTGCCATATAAGTTAGTTGGTATAGAGATATTGGCATGGCATGCAGGTGAGATGCAGGAATATATCTACGCTGAATGTGACCAACTTTGGAGCTTTTTTGTTGTCAAGAATTGCTCTGATGAAATATGAGCATAATAACCTGAGATCACCATGGTAATTTTTAAGCAACTCACTGTACTTTGGTACTAAACTATTTAAATTTCTAATTCAATGATGGAAGATTTTTGGGTACAGTCAAATACTTGAGGAGTCAATGTGTGAGTCAAGATGGGATTGACCACTCTTGGACTTAGGAGCTATGTTCAATAGTATTTTAATTTAGCAAAGCCTTGGCTAGGGTAGTCCTAGTGAGGGGTCAAAGGACTAATTGCTTTGAGACACTATTTGAATGTATCTTCCAGGATTGATAGTTTAACCCTGAGTCATCCTATGCATAGAGATCAAAAGGATGAATTATGTGGCAACCATAGTAGGTTCTGAATATTGTGATTACACTATTCAGTCTATTTGGATATCAGGTACCATTGCTAGATGGTCACTTCGATTAGTACAAGAAATTGATTTCTGTGCTATCGATTTAGGTTCGAACCTTCGGGATCACACATACTAGAGATTCCTATCCGATCTAATCACTTATCAAGAGAAGTTTAATTAGTGATTTCATACTAATTAACTTAATTTGATAGAGTGATTATTTTTTGATCAAGACCAATTGAATTGGATTCATTTGGATTTGACCCGATTAGGTTATAAGATGATCTAATCGTCAAGGAGGTTTAATCCTGAATTTGATCAGGGATTTGGCTTGATTAATTTCTGATTTGATTAGAATTTAACTGAGCCTAATTAAGTCTAAATAAGTTAGATTTAATCTGGTCTAATCGGGCCTAATCAATTTAGATTGGATTGGTTCAATTGGATGACCAATATAAGACTAGTTTGACTAGTCTTTCCATGTGCCACATCACCCTTTGATTTGCACCATCCTTTCTCCATGAGAAAGATGTTTTTCCTGAAGTTTTTCAAGCAAGGGAGGGCATGCATTCTCCCTTCTCATGCACCTTATGGATTGGTTTGATCAGGTTACCAATTGAATTTAAATAGGATTTGAATTTGAATGGGTAACCACTTGATCTAAACCAACCCCTCATGCCTTCCATGTTTTGTGTGCTTCTATAAAAATGCCGGATTTTATGGACATGCGATAGAGAGGAAGAGAAAAAGAGATAAAAAAAGGAAGATTAGAAAAAGAGTTTCTGATCTTGTGTGTGAGCTCTTCTACGTGAAAAAAAAATTAAAAAGAAAAGAGAGTTCTAGGCACAAGGGATTTTGGGTGAGAGCATAGGCTAGAATCTATCTAGGATTTGGATTTTAGATCTATAAGTTACGAGGGATCTAGAGCATTCGAAGACCCGATGAAGAAGATTAAAAGAGGTTTGATCTAAATCAGTCATTGAAGATTTCTATAGAGCTAACACTCGAAAGGGACTGATCAAAATTAGGGCCTCGTGTGGATTACCCATAGAGGCTAGATGCATGTGTAGCTGCATCGCGGCATTTAGATCCAAATAGAGGATATCAGATTGCGGCATTCTTCTACCCACGAAAAGATAACATGTTCTGAACACATAGTGTAATAGAATAATTTTGCTATTGATTTTGTTTTTATTTTTAGATATGCATGCATATATAATATATTAGATCCTGTAGCATGTAGGATTGTCAGATTATATCTATAGCTCTTGTTATTAATATGATTAATAATAGTTTTTGCTGTGTATGTTTTTTAAAAAAAAATTTGAAAGTAGAGCTAGAAATCCTGCACGCTCCCTTCAGGTTCAACCATTAACATGACCATACTTGGTGCATCTAACCAATGAATGATTAAGCCTAACTTTGGTTGGTCAACCTAACTACCATTAGAGAGACACTTCTAAGTTATCATATTATAAATGATAATTCCATTAGCTAATAAGCACCAGGCCTTTGGGCCACTAATAATTATTGAGTTAAGGGATCCATTATCACCCAACTTAATAGGAGGCTTTGACTCAGTTATCCCTATAACTTTGTCATTTTAAGCACCTAATAATGTCAGAGGATTTATAATTTATTTATGATTTAAGGATAGAAAGGACATGGACCAATTTGCTTCCACTAACTTCACCAGGTCAAGTCCTCCCATTGACTTCTCAAGTCATTGACAAGGACTATGATCAATTTCGATCCATGGGCACCTAGATCAGTCTCACTGATTTTTTATGTGACATGGGTTAGCATGCATCAATAAGCAACCTAATCAAAAGCTAATTAACCATATTGGCAAGGTAAGTGAGATTGGTGGAAAAGTCTGCTAAGGCTTATCTTAGACATCATCAGAAATGGCCAGACAAGCAGGCTGCTAATTAAAATCCACCAGTCTGGGAATGCCAGACTTACCTTAGACATCAATTAATTTATCAGTTTTGATTTGATCTGCCTAAAGACTCAGGCTCAACCACTGAGCCACGACCATGGTCCATTTATTAGATGTATGAACTTTGATCAACTACAACTATTGAATTGATCTATAGAAAAGAAATAACCTAATCCTAATTAACTATTAATTAGGTTTGATCAATTTTTTAACTTAATCCATATTTAATCTAACCCTAGGTCTAACCCAATTAATGACCTGATCAAAGCTAACCCATTATCCTTTAACCCATGTTTTATGAAATTATCTTAGGATCTTCAAATCACAAACCTAGATCCTAAACAATCACTTAAGTCTAAATTAAGTTCAAGGCTTATGGGTTTGGGTTTATCCTAAACAATCACTTAAATCTATTACTATTTTCAAATTTTTATTGAATCTTATTCAATACATGGTTTTAGATCTCATTTATTTCAATATTTCGATCATGTCCTAGGATTTTGAATCTAGGATTTTATAAAAAGTAAGTTTATAATTTAAATTCTATAAAATTTATATGTCATACATATGCAAACTAGATTCAAAAAGAAGCAATATATCAACATATGCAATATGAAGATCTAGATCAAAATATGAAACATATCATATTGATCTCATCTAAATAATCAAAATTAGATCATAAACCATTTAATTTTAGATTTAAAATCTAAAAATAAATGATAAATCACTTTAGATTTTAGCTAACATATTTATGATTTAGATTATTTAGATCAGTACATACTAGGACAACCTCTCCACCGTAAGGGATAAACCTTACAGCAAAACAACCTTATAATCAATATGTGCGATCCTACATTATTTAGATCTAATCTAAATAATCAATAATAGATAATATATCTAATTATTTTAGATTTAAAATTAAAAAAAATAGATCATAAATTTGCTTTGATCTAATTTAACTTATTCATGATTTAATTCTATAGATCAGCACATCCTAGGACAATATCTCCACTAAAAGAGATAAACCTACAGCAGAACAACCTTATATCAATATGTACGATCTTTAAAATTTTATTTTTAGATTTATTTTAATGCAAACATGATCATGTTATAATAGAATCTAGATGCTCTGATACCATTGTAGAGAAATATGCAGGATTTCATGCTTGAATTTCAATTTTTTTTTAAAAATAAATTACAGCAAAAGATGTAGATTAAATAATTTAATCTACAAAAGCATGCAATCTAATTACTAAACCCTACATCTACAACCTATAACATGTGATAATTCATACATAAATCTAAAAATAAATCAAGTAAGATTGGTATTGATCAAATCAATACCTAGATCTAGAATAGTTCTAGATCAAACCCTATATCACATCTAGGTGAAGAAGAGATTAGATTTCTTACCTTTGCATGGGTCAAGAACTCCATGGTTGATTCTATTTTATCCTTTGTTGCTCAAATCCACACATGCATCCGGCCTCTATAGGTAATCCACATGAAGCTACAAACATAGATTGGAGGTTCGTCGAATGAAGATCCGCTCGAAGTGCTAGCTTCTTATGAATCCCACATGATGGTTAATCTAAAATTTATTCTTTGGATCTCTTGGACACTCCAAGAGATGAAGAATAAAAGGAGGAATAAGGGAGAATTCAACCTTTAGATCTCTCAAAAATTAAAAAATAAAATACAAGAAAAAACATCTTAAGAAAAGATAGATCTTCTCTTTTAGGACATCAATTATTAATGTCCTAAAAACATCTCTATGTTAGGACAAGAGGAGACCTTCTTCTTTAAATTTTTTCCATGCTTTTAGATCTAATATTTTTGATTTTTCTCATAAAAAATTTTTATAAATAAATAGAGAAAAAGGGTTCTTAAGAAAACCTTAAGAGAAGACCTTTCTTCTCTTCTTCTTCTCTCATTAGGACATGATCAGATCATGTCCAAAAAGGACCACCATGCCCCAACACCCTAGAGCACTCATCCCCACACCCTCTTTCTCTCTCTATCTCTTAGATTTTTATTATATAAAAATCTCACACAAAAATAAGAAAGAAAGAACTTGAAAGAAAACTTCAAGGGAAGACAATCTTCTCTTACCTTTCTTTCAACAGGACATGAAACAAAGTTGTCTAGAAGATGATCCATGCCTTGAATGTTGGAATGCCCAAAACCTCCACGCCATCTCTCTCTCTTTTCTCCAATTTTTCTAATGGTTTCTCACATTCAAAAGCATAAAAATAGGAGGTGCTCTATTAATTAGGAGGACTAGGTCAAAACCTGGTCCTATAAGGAAAGAAACCATGGTCCTTTGGGGGCATCCAACTTTTGGACGCCTCCCAAATAATTGAGGGGTGTAGGGAATCAGAAAGAACACATAATTGAGAAGAGAACATGCACAAAAATCTAGATGGAGGCATGGAGAAAAAATATGGAACATAAGAGGTTTGGATTCTTAGGATTCTTTCAAAAGGAAACTAAGCCATAACCTCTTTACAACTTTCTATATTTTGATCAATGCAAAATCAAATCAAAACCACCAGATCAAAGGGGCATGGGGACCATTCATAACGTGAGGAAACTAATATAAAATATTTGGAAATAAAAGGTGGGGCATGGGCTATATGGGCGCAAGGGAGGAGTGAGAGTCCCAGTCCAACTGGGACTCCTCTTGTTTGATCAGGTCAAAACTATTTTAAACCTAATTCAAATCTTATTTAAATAAGATTAAATACAATCTAATTAAGAGTAATTCTAGTCTAACTATGAGCTCAATTAAATTAGATTAAACCATATTTAATTCTGATTTAAATCCTAACTTAATTAGGAATTAGGTGCACTCAAATCCTAGTCTAACTAGGAATTATTTTTTCTTACAATTGGCTTATCCAATAAACCTACTAGACTTAATCTAATTAAGTCCAAATCAATTCTAATTGAATCTAAATCAATTAAACTTAATTTTATCCTGATTGCTTAATCAAATTGAGCCAATTAGCAATCTAATTGCTAATAGATCCTCCTGCAACACTTGTATTAGGTCAAACATCAATCGTATTGATAGTTTGATCTTAGAACGATTCTCAATCATTGATTAACCATTTGATCAGATTACAATCTCTAATATATGTGATCTCATAAGTTCAAATCAAAGTCAGTAACATAGGAACCAATTTCTGTATCAGTCGAAGTGATCATCTAGCAATGGTTCCCAACATCTGGATAGGTCGAATGTATGCAAAGCAATATTCTTAGAATCCTAACCTATGGTTACCATATAATTCATTTCTTTAACTAATAATGCTCAAGATGACTTCGAGTAAGTTGTCAACACTCATACAAGTCATCTATATTATATCTCAAAATTTTGCAAATCCCATGACCACTCATGAGGATTACCCAGGCCTAGATTTTGCTAAATTGAAACATAGTGAGTCATTCCCTTCCTGAAATTAATCAAGAATGGTCAATCCCATCTTGACTCATATACAGACTCTACAAGTACTTGACTATACCCAAAAATCTTTCGAACCTATATTAGAAATATACGTAGTCCAACATCAAAGTACAGTGAATTGCTTACAAGTCATCATAATAATCTCAGGTCGAAGGAACACTTATACCCATTTATCTTAGCTAGTTACTCTTAATAGTAAAGTGCTACATTGATCACGTTCAATATAGATGTACTCTTACATCTCATCTGGATGCCATACTAATATCTCTAGACCACTTGGCTATGAGGACAACCAACGCATATGGCATACAGTGACTTACACTCGATAAGTTATCATCCTTATTAATAACTTATCATTTGATCATGAACTCTTTAAGAACCATCCAATAAATTCTTCTTTATCGATTGATTATGATTCTAAGAACTTCATCATAATTTAGAAGTTCATTTAAGGAAGATAGAACTTTTATGATGAACCAGACAAATAACTATTATTATTAGATAATTCATATATAGGTTTTAATTATTTACAACTTAGATGATTGGCTTTAGGATATATTTTCCAATAGAAAATTAATGCCTCCATCATTGGATCATGATCGGATCGAACCTCAGCCATCCGTCAGCCCTCAAATCGTAGCCATCCATCAGCACTCAAATCGCAGCCATCGGATTTAAACTGGGATCGCTCTCGGCCACTTGATAGCATAAAACTATGATCGTGGACCATCGCAAATCGAGCACACTGTGGACCTGAACCAATCCCCGCATGCCTAGCCCAACAAAATGACAAATCTACCATTATACGTCATGATAAAAATAATATAGACCTCTTAGTGGTCTAGGTTTGCCACATGGTAGCCGCTGATTGGCTGTGCTTGCTAAGCTGGCTAGTCTATGCCTATTCCATGGACCGACCGGTCGGTTCTTCATGCACCGGTCTATTTTTTTATTTTTTTATTTTAAATTTTTAGGCTTCATAACTTTTTTATTTTAGCTCTAATTTAAGTAAAATTTATTGCGTTAGAATCCGTAAATCAAATTCTTCATATTGGTGAGCTTCTTTCCTACAAAACATCCATAAAAGTATCAATTATTTAAATAAATATTAAATTAACATATATTTTAATGCTTTTACTTATTAATTTATGATAATTATCATCCAGTAAGTATGGATCGATTCCACAAAAAATTATATTTGAATTATTTTCAAACCCTTGCTCAGATGAGCTTTAACAAAGATTTTTGAAGATTAGTTATTACTTATTGCTAAACGGTAAATTAATTATAGATATAATAATTTAGAGATCTAGGACTTTTGAATCCACTAGGCCAATAACTTAGAGAGTCTTTCTAAGATTTCTCTTATGATGTCCTTTGATCAAAGTGTAATGCATGGACAAACATTCACCCTAATTAAAGAACTCTTCTTTCCACCACTTCTTTTGTGTTACCCAAGTATGGACTATAAAGGGACTCTAACCCAATAGTAATCCATCAAAGTTTTTCATAAGAAAGAAGAGAAAAGAAATTAACAAAATTATAGACCTTCTTTCTATTATCCTTCTTGCATTGAATCAAGCATGAACTATAAAGGAATTGAAATCCAATGATAATACATCAAGTTTCTTGGCAAGAAGCTTGAAAGAAGAAGAAATCTAAAAAAAATAAAAACCAAGGAGAAATCCTAAGAAAAAGCTTCTAATCATGATTTAGCTTCATCGTAAATCCCAGAAGATTGCTTAGCTCGACATGATTTGATGAAAAACTATAAATTTGATTAAAAACATAAAAAATATTATACTAATTACTAAAATTTAAAATTATAATAAATAAAAGAGATGCAGAAAGTAAATAAGCATGAAAATTAAACTATCTTATGTGCTGAAATTAAACTACAAAAATTAAATTGCACAAGTGATAATTAAAGAAAAGTAAAATTTTAAAATTGAAAAAAATAGCTTGATACAAAATACTAACTCCTAAGCCATTAATAGGACTTGGAGTTGAAATAAGAAAAAAAAATATAAACTCTCCTCTAGCACATCTTTCCCTAGCTAACTCTCCTTCTCATGGCATTGGATGGATGGAAGAAAGTAAAAAAAAGATGGATAAAAATTTTATGGGTAGGTATTTCCACCTGTCAAATAGGCTCCTACAAGAGTTGTGGTGTGGAGAGAAATATCTCTTAGTAGAGGCATTGAATTTTATTTATAGGGGTAGGAGGGAGGAAGATTTTTTATATTTTCTATGTGAGACTAATTAAAAGAAGAGGCAATAAAAAAGGGGCCATTGGATTAGAGAGCTTGCTTCTCATCCATTGATCTTTAAGTCGTGTTCACACTTAGATCCATATAAAAGGTTATCTTTTAATCTAGGCCCTTGATCTTTAAGTCATGTTCATACATGAATTCATGTGAAAGGTCTTCTTTAATTCTGGGCTCTTGATCAAGAGAAGGATGCTTCTCATCCCTTCATGAGTAAGTCACGTTCACACTTGAATGAAAGCTAGTTGCCTGGTTCATTTGAATCTGAGCCAATTTGAGTTCAATTTGAGTTCTATGAGCCCAAACTCTTAATTACCTATAAAATAGATTAGAGTGTATTAAATTCTTAATAAATAAGAAGTAATTAAATTAAATTTATTATTCTAGCAACTAAATTTTAGTGTTTATCATACCTTCCAACTTGAACTTTACTCATCCTCGAGTGAAAGAAATATTGATATACAATACTAACTTTCTTCGACATGAGTGTTCATTTAATAATTTTAAAAGTAAATGATATCTACTTAGAAAATTATCAAAGCATGCCATAGGGATATTAAGGCTATCTGATAGAATGGCTGAGTAAAGCACATAAAATTTTTAAAGCTTTTTCTTGACCCACTCCTACCTTTATCTTTGGATTACCTAACTCTAAAATGGGCTAGTGATTTTCTATTTGCGCATCCATTCCTTCATCATTTCTTTTTTGTTTTTGTGAGAAAATACAGTCCGTGCAATGTCTTAATTACTTAAGCTTTCTATTTAACACTTGTAATGAGTGTTGGGCCAATAACTCCCAAACTAGTTGGCTTTAGGATCTTAGGTGTAAAACACCTCTCGAGCTTACTGACTCAAGTCAAATAGGCTATGGATTGAGACTTGGCTATCTAAGTTTTTTTTTAATAAATATTACCCATTTTTTGACATAAATATCATTACTTACTTAGGCAAGGAGATCCAGTTACTTGATGAAAAATTAATATATATTTTTTTTGAAGGAATTATATGCATCAGCATATACCACTTATACCTATAAGAGGTCAACTTTCTTTAAATATTAATAGGAAAGGTTCAAAATGCTCAAAATTAATTTTTCATCTAAACTCAACCTTCTATTAAATTTTATCAATATGCAGTCCCTCAATACTTCATAACTTATCTAAAATATGCATCAAATATTTTTAAAATATCTAATGTTACTCAAATCTGAAGCATAGTGAGGTATATGAATATCAATAAATTTATAAGTACAAAGGTTCAAAGTAAAGTTTAAAATTTATTCCTCACCTCCCAACTTATTCTACATTATCCTTAATGGGGTAAGGAAAATTTACAAAAATGCAATAAGTAAAAAGAAAAGAATACGCCTAATTTGATGTGTCCTTGGTTCAGTAGGTGTCTTCAGATATTCTTGAGGATGAATATTTAGCTCTTCCCCCCAACTTATTCGACATTAACTTTATTGAAGTAAGATCTAAATAAACTAAAAAAAATTAAAATACAAGAATCTGGGTTGCTTCCTAGGAGCGCTAAGTTTATAGTCTTCAGTTAAACTAAACTCTAATCTTAACCTGGATCATATATATGGTTGAAAAATTCATCTGGTCTTTCACCACCAATTCTAGAGAGATGGTCTTTTTTAACATAATGAATTTTATCATGAATCTCTCTTAGTAGACTTAACATCTTTTGGATTGGTCCTAGATCTAATTTAACAATTTTAGGTAGAGTTTGATAAGTGGTAAAAATATACTAATAAAAGTATTAAATTATAAAATAAATTAATCTATTTCTTTAGAAATTTATACTTTTATTAATCTTATATAGGAAAGAAGGCCACCAATATGAAGATCTTATTTTTTTTGTTCAGATAAAATAAATTTTAGATAAAACAGACTTCAAACGAGCCCGAAATTGAATTTAAAAAAAAAAAAGAGAGCCGGTCTAATTCAAATCAGCTCAGCAGACCGTCCGATTCGACCACACTAGTAGACCAACCCACTGATGCAATGCTGACACTAGGCTGATGTCAGCATTTTTTGCGGCGCACGATGGACCGATTTAAGAGCATTTCAAAGATTTTACATGAAGAAGCACGCTCCGATGGGCGGAAGAATGTGGTGGTCCATGCAACATCGAGCTCGTGCATGATCTATAGAGGGCAATTTGGAAATTTTGTCTAATCCGACGGGCACCTTTCACTAAGATTTGATCAGACGGCCGAAATGCATGCACTGACGAATGGCATCTATAGCTCCTGATCGAGATCCAACGGCTGAGATTCATTCCGACTTTAAACTAAAGATCAGAGGCTTCTCTGTGCATGATCTGATGGTCCAGATTCAATCCAACGACTGATCCGATGGCTGCCATGAATTTTGACTTGATCTGAAATATTTTAAAGGATTTTTAAGTGATTTTTGGATCATTTGATTGACATCCAATGGTCAGAATCATCTAGTGTCTTAGTTTGACTTATATTGAGAGTTTTAAACCTAATTTTTAATGGGATTTTCATGGAAAATCTATCTCTTAGTCTATAAAAAGTCTGTTGTTGCTGAAGCAAAAAAAAAAAAGAGAGAGTAGAGATAGTAAAAAAAAAAGAAAAAGAAGAGAAAGAGAGGAGAGAGGTAGAAAGAGAAGAGAGATTTTTGAGAGAAAAGAAAGGGCTTTTAATTTTTTTTCTTCTTCCGACAATCAGAATATTGATCAAGGAGCTTCTCTTCTTCTTCACCAAGTTCTCCACACCAAGAGCGATGGACAATCAATTTCAGCAATCAAACAGTCTAATTTCTTTATGCTTTTTATTTTATTTACTATTTTTAAACTTGTTATCATGAACTAAATTTTCTTTTACTAAGGCTAAGGTGTAGCCACTCTTTTGATGTAATATTCAGTATGATTTATTTTTAATTTTAAATTCTATTCATGAGGAGTATATAAATTTGATCTTAATGCTTTTAGATTATTGGCTATCTTCTAATTGATCTGATGAACATAGATGTTACGGACCAAGTACATCTATATTATTGCTTCTTGATTATATACCTTGTATTATGAATCAAATTAGAATTCATATGCATACAGAAATTTTAGTGCGCTTTGGATGCAGCGTATTTTAATTACAGGGTTTCACAAAACTTAATGCATTAATATTTATTTAAATTACACCTGGATCAAAAAATAATTAATAAATATTGATAGTTTTGCTATGCCTGGACCAAAGGATAGTGAATAAATTAGGAGACTCCACCGTCACATGAAATAAAATTAATCTAGTAACTTGAATATTATATTGACTAATTTGGTGAATCGATTGCCTTAGTAATACATTGCTCTTAAGTTTAAAATCCTAATAATTATACTCTCTCTATTTAATTAAAATTTTTAATTATTTCTTTATTTTATCTTTTAATTTCTTATTCTCATAAATCGGTCTTCTAAATAAAGCATGGGAAAGAACTTTTCAGTACTTATTTTTCAATCCTCTAGGGATGATACTCTACTCATTCACTTTATTACTTGATCGATTGGTGCACTTGCCATAGCTATAGATTAGCACGCATCAAGTTTTTGGCACCGTTGTCGGAGATTGTGTCAAAAATAATATTGAATTTTGATCCTAGCTTTACTTTAGAATTTTATTTTTAATTTTTTTATTTTTAAAAAAAAAATTGTTCAGTGCATGACACATACTGGACATGGTAACTTACTACCTTTAGATCCAGAAATTAAAAGGACCATTAGAAGACTACAATAAGAAAGAAACATGGCAGCTGAAGATCCTAACGACATCAATCTAGGATTGGATATAGTGACCGAAGGACAGCATGAAGCTATTTGATCAGTATATCATCCATTAAATGATTACATCACACCATCTATAGTCGATGCAACTTCGAGCATCAAGAGACCGTCAGTGCGAGCAAACAACTTTAAAATAAAATCGATGATGATCTAGATGATTCAATCAACTATCCAATTCAGTGGATACATGCATGATGATCCGAATGCCCATATTTCTAACTTTCTTGAACTTTGTGATACTTTTAAAATTAATGGGGTGTCAGATGATGCTATTAGATTAAGATTATTTCCTTTCTCTTTATAGGACAAAGCTAAAAGTTGGCTTCATTCTCTTCCTGCAAGTTCTATCATAACTTGGGATGTCCTAGCCCAAAAATTCTTAACCAAGTACTTTCCACCTTCTAAGACTGCCAAGATGCACAAAAATATCACTTCTTTTATGCAGATGGAGATGGACACACTATATGAGGCTTGGGAGCATTTCAAGGAATTACTGAGGAGATGTCCACATCATCAACTCCCGTATGGCTTCAGGTATAAACCATTATCTATAATGGTTTATCTCCTACTAATTATTCTATGATTGATGCAGCAGCAAGAGGAACCATTAACCAAAAAATGAAGGAAGAAGCCTTCGATCTGATTGATGAGATGGCATCAAATAGCTATCAATGACAGACAGAATGCATGATGCCAAAAAGACTAGCAGCTGTGCAGGGAGTAGATTGCATGCCAACCTTACTAGCTGAAATTGCAGCCCTTAGAGCCAAAGTAAACAACTTGAAGGGAATAGCTATTCATGTTCAGAGCATCACCTACAACCTATGTGGAGGAGGACACGATACGAGCAATTGCCAGAAAGATAATCCTTTTGCTAAAGTAACTGATACAACTAATTATGTTGGTAATTTTTTTAGACCGCAACAAAATAATCCCTACTCCAACACATACAATCAAGGGTGGAGGCAGCACCCAAATTTCTCATGGAGTAATCAAAATGCAGCACAATAGCCACCCCCGAAATTCCAAGTACCTGAAAAGAAGTCCAACATGGAAGAGCTGATGGTCAAATTTATGCAAAATCAAGAAGCAACTATAAAAAATTTAGAAGCCAAACTTAGACAGGACCAAGCAGCAGCAATTCAAAACTTGGAGATGCAAATAGATCAAATGGCTAAGATAATCTCCAAGAGACCTCAGGGATCCTTGCCCAGCAACACGGAGACTAATCCAAGGGAGCAAGTCAATGCTATCATCCTAAGAAGTGGTACAAAGCTGGAGGAGCTACATCAAAAGAAAGAGATTGAAGAGCCAACTATAAATAAGGAACCATTAACTAAAATTCGTCAATCACCAAAACAACCAGTAGATGGATGGTCTCCAGGTATATGGTTTGCCGATCCAAATGTAATGCCCTACGTACCGCCGCTACCATTTCCAGAAAGATAAATACAGCATCCACATAAGAAATTTTTTAACTTTTTTAAAATATTAAAGAATTTATATATTAATATTCCTTTTATAGATGCTATCACTCAAATGCCTAGGTATATCAAGTTTCTCAAAGAAAACATAACAAATAAGAAAAGCTGAAGGAGCATGAGAGAATAAATTTGAATAAAGAATGCTCAGCAATACTTCAAAATAAATTACCATAGAAGCTAAAAGATCCAGGGAGTTTTACTATCTCCTGCATTATTGATGATTGTAGTTTTGATAAAGTTTTATGTGATTTAGGAGTAAGTATTAATCTCATAACTTTTTCTATTTTCAAGAAGCTGGGTTTAGGAGAACCAAAGCCTACCACTATTACTCTTCAATTAGCCGATAGATCCATCAAATATCCAAGAGGTATAGTGGAGGATGTCTTGGTAAAGGTAAACAAGTTTATTTTTTCTATTGATTTTATTGTTCTTGATATAAAAGAAGATTATGATGTACCCCTTATTTTAGGGAGACCCTTTTTAGCTACTGGAGGAGATTTAATAGATGTTCAATAAGAAAAATTAATTCTTAGAATCCAAGATGAATAAGTTACTTTTAATATTTTCAAAGATACTAAACATCCTGATGATAATCAAACTTATTTTCTAATTGATATTATTGATAATTAAGTATATGAAAATTCTATAGAAAATAGGTTTGAGACTGTAAAAGCTAGCAATGTCCAATTGAAAGAGGACTCGACCAAACATAAAAGTATTCCAATTGAAGTGGCATCGGGTTCATTCAATTCAGAACTCAAAGAAAGTCAAGCTGAAGACTATAAATCAAAACTACTAGATAGGTTATTTCTTTCCTTTTTAGTTTTGATCATTTTTTTTTTCTTTTATTTTTTAGTAATTTATTATTGCTCTTTTACTATTTTGATGTGTATTTTTAATTTTGCAGAGAAAAATCAATGAGAGCTCAAGCAAAATTTTAAAGCTCCAAAGAATCAGACTAAACCAAATCAGGTGTATTCCTTCCTATCCTTTATTGCGCCCTTTGTTTTTCTTTCACCTTTAAGACAATGTAGAATAAGTTAAAAAAAAAAAATTCATGTGTCAAGAAGAAAATCTTGAGCAAGATAGACTGGACAAGTGATAAAAGATAGAATTATTTGCTAATGAATGTAACGAGTTAAAGAAGTAGATTACTTGGTCGACTTTTAGTAGCCTACTTAGGTCATTAAAAGACTATTAGCACTTTTAATTGCACATGCACACTAACAAGGCAAAGAAGGTATTGATTATAAGGCCAACTGAGGATTCAATTATCATTGAAAATTGGTAATTAATATACATTCTAATCAAAGAAAATTGAATTTAAGAAAAGAGTTACCTGCCTAAAAATAATGTGCAAAAGATAGAGTATATGTGGATTGCCCAAAGCCTAGTAACTGGATCTCTGCACCTAGGTCAAGTATGAAAATTCACGTAAAACGGTGAAGGGAAGGCCAGGATGCTAAAAAAAAAAAAAGGGTAGTGTGAAAGCTACCTTAATTCATGAGTATAAAATTGAGAATGTATAGAAAATTGACCAAAATAGGTGATAAGAGAGGATACTTTTGTTCTTTTAATCTAACACTAAAATAATAAAGTTAGTCATCACGAACATAAGTGCTATAGATCTTTGATGTACTCTAAGAAAGTTTTTAATCATATTGACTGAAAAATTTGCTTCTGAAGCTCAATGCTTAATTAGCAGTATTTTCTAAACTTTTTGACCTTTAGTCCTAGATTTTATCTTTATGATGGATAATCTTATTGAAACATGGTATTAAATAAAACATTGCTAAGGGACTAGCAATGACTAAGTTGGGAGGTAAGATAAGTGGTAAAAATATACTAATAAAAGTATTAAATTATAAAATAAATTAATCTATTTCTTTAGAAATTGATACTTTTATTAATCTTATGTAGGAAAGAAGGCCATCAATATGAAGATCTTATTTTTCTGATTCAGATGAAATAAATTTCAGGCAAAATGGACTTTAAACAAGCCTGAAATTAAATTTCAAAAGAGAGAGAGAGAGAGAGCCGGTCTGGTTCAAATTGATTCAAAAAAATTGGCTCAGCAGACCGCCCGATTCGACCACACCAGCAGACCAACCCGCTAATGCTAGGCTGACGTCAACATTTTTCGTGGCGCACAGTGGACCGATTTAAAGGCATTTTGGAGATTTCACATGGAGAAGTGCACTCCGATTGGTTGAAGAATGCGATGGTCCATGCAACACCGAGCTTGCACATGATCTACAGAGGGCAATTTGAAAATTTTGTCTGATTCAATGGGTGCCTTTCACTGAGATTTGATCGGATGATCAAAATGCATGCGCTGATGAACGGCATCCGTAGCTCCCGATCAAGATCCAACAGTTGAGATTCATTTCGATTTTAAACTAAAGATCAGAGGCTTCTCTATGTGCGATTTGACGGCCCAGATTCAATCCAATGACTGATCCGATGGTTGCCATGAATTTCGACTTGATCTGCGATATTTTAAAGAGCTTTTAGCAATTTTTGGATCATTTGATTGACATCCAACGGTCAGAATCATCCAGTGTCCTAATTTGACTTATATTGACAGTTTTAAACCTAATTTTTAAGAGGATTTCTATGGAAAATCTATCTCTTAGCCTATAAAAAGTCTGTTGTTGCCGAAGGAAAAAAAAATAGAGAGAGTAGAGACAGTAAAAAAAAAAGAAAAAGAAGAAAAAGAGAGGAGAGAGGTAGAAAGAGAAGAGAGATTTTTAAGAGAAAAGGAAGAGCTTTTAATTTTTTTTTCTTCTTCCGATAATCAGAATATTGATCTAGGAACTTCTCTTCTTCTTCACCAAGTTCTCCACACCAAGAGCGACGGATAATCAGTTTTAGCAATCAAACAGTCTAATTTCTTTATGCTTTTTATTTTATTTACTATTTTTGAACTTATTATCATGAACTAAATTTTTTTTTACTAAGGCTAAGGTGTAGCCACTCTTTTGATGTAATATTCAGTATGATTTATTTTTAATTTTAAATTCTATTCATGAGGAGTATATAAATCTGATCTTAATACTTTTAGATTATTGGCCATCTTCTAATTGATCTGATGAACATAGATGTTATGGACTAAGTACATCTATGTTATTGCTTCTTGATTATATATCTTGTATTATGAATCAAATTAGAATTCATATGCATATGGGAATTTTAGTGCGCTTTGGATGCAGCGTATTTTAATTAGAGGATTTCACAAAACTTAATATATTAATATTTATTTAAATTACATCTGGATCAAAGGATAATTAATAAATATTGATAGTTTTGCTATTCTTGGACCAAAGGATAGTGAATAAATTAGGAGACTCCATCGTCACATGAAATAAAATTAATCTAGTAACCTGAATATTGTATTGACTGAGTTGGTGAACCGATTGCCTTAGTAACACATTGCTCTTAAGTTTAAAATCCTAATAATTACACTCTCTCTATTTAATTAAAATTTTTAATTATTTCTTTATTTTATCTTTTAATTTCTTATTCTCATAAATCGGTCTTCTAAATAAAGCATAGGAAAGAATTTTTTAGTACTTATTTTTCAATCCTCTAGGGACGATGCTCTACTCATTCACTTTATTACTTGATCGACTGGTGCACTTGCCATAGCTATAGATTAGCACGCATCAGAGTTTTTGATGGACCTAGATATTCATACTTTTGGTGTTCAAGGAGAGTCTTTTGATCCAGTGATAGTGTTTCCTCAATAATTGGTTCAATTGATGATTCTAGTTTTGAATGAATATTTTTATGATTAATAATTACCCAAATTTTATTTCCAAATTCTTGGTTCAACCTAAGATTAATTTCAATGTCCTCATGGCTTAGATCATTGGGTTCATAGACATCTTCTTTGGTCAAGTTTTCTTCATTGGGTTGGTTCAATTCCTATTCTAGATTAAAAATATTTAGTTCAATGGCCATATTTCTAAATGAGAGCTTCATGAGTCCATTTCAGTAATTGATTATAGCATTGGTAGTCACTAAAAATTATCTTCCTAAAATAATTAGGATATGTTCCTTTGGGTTTGGAACTGGTTCAGTCTCTAAAATGACAAAATCTATAGGAAAAATAAAATTATCAACCTTAATTAACACATCCTCTACCACTCCTTTAGGGATCCAAGAAGATTGATCTACTAGTTGTAAGGTAATCTCTGTAGGTTTCAGTTCTCTTAATCCTAATTGCTTATATATAGAGTATGGCAGAATATTTATGCTGGTCCCTAAGTCCAATAAAGCTTTATTAATATTGGTCTCTCTGATAGTGCATGAAATTGTAGGAGACCTTGGATCTTTGTACTTAATCGGCACTTGACTTGATAAATAGGAACTCACACTTGCTGCTAAGAAGGCTTTCTTGGATAAATTGGTTATCCTTTTCTTTGTGCATAGATCATTTAGAATTTTAGCATAGGTCGGAACTTGCTGGATCATGTCAAGTAGAGGGATATTTACTTTAACTTTTTTAAATACCTATAACATTTTATTCAAGTGTTCTGATTGTTTATTAGAACTTAGTCGATTCAAAAAAGGAGCTGTAAGCTTGGTGGGTCCTGCAAGTTGGTTTGATGAATCATCGAGTGCTGATGACTCATGCTCCTTAGATTGGTTTTGATGGGTGGGTTGTTCAAAAGATGGCTTAGATGAGTCTTCTTGACTCTCAAGCATACCCACCTTATTGTCCACTTATTTCTCTAAATTTTAGGTGTAAATTGCATTCACTTGATTGACTTGGTTTTCAAATTGAGGTCATGGACCATTTTGGGCTCTCGAATTGGGTTCAGATTGGCTAGGCAACCTACCTCACTTTCTCTCAATAACAGTAGAGGCTAGTTGACCTACTTGCATTTTTAATCAGATAATGGTTTGAGTATTGGCATTTAAAAGTTGGCCTGTGGTCTACATAAAGTTATTCAAGAAGATATTGGTGTTAGCAGTTGATTTTACCAGGACTTCTGGACTATTTTCTAGTGCACTGACCTTTTTTTTATCATTATTAAATCCTGGTGCATTGTTCAGTATTGGATTGGGCCTTAGGTTAGATAGGTTAAAGCTAGAACTACCTGAGTTTGAGCCTTATGATCATAAAAAGTTTGGATGATTCCTCTATCCTGGGTTATATGTGGGTGCATAAGGATTGTTCATTGGTTTTTGGTATGTAGCTTTTACCTATGCACATGTGGTTCCGATTGGGTTCATTAGGAAAGGACATTCTTCAAGGATATGGTCTGATGCACTACATCCATTGTACATGGGTGCAGACACATGGTTTATACTGGCTGGTCTCTGCCATTCGAAGGCCTCTAACCTACGTGTTAGGATTATGATTTTAGCCCCTATAGCTAGGGATGTTGGCATTTTATGCATTCTACCTCTTAAAATGTTGGTCTTTCTGGTTTCCTAGTCATTTCTCATTGTAGATTTTTCTCGGCTAGGTCTTCTAGAAATTGCCAGGCCTCATTGGTTTCTTTATACATAAATTGATCTTGGCACATAGACTCTAGCATGGTTCTGAAATTTGAATCTAGCCCCTCATAAAATATTTGCAAACCTTTCAGGTCTCTATTTCATGGTGTGGGCATTGGATTCAGAGGTTCTCAAAATGATCGAAATACTTCTAGAATGATTCACTGGCTAGTTGGTAAAATTAGTTTATTTCATTTCTAATTCTAGCTATCTTATGATGGAGGAAGAATTTTTTTAAGAACACTTGTACAAAACCCTTCCAGGTCATGATAGATTGATTTGGCAGGCTGTACAACCACTTTTTGGCATTATCTTTAAGGACAAAATTGATTAATCTCAGTTTGATCTCATTCTCAGAAAGTTATTGCAGTCTCATGGTTGCACAAACCTCTTCAAATTTTTTAATAAATATATATGCATCCTTTATTCCAGTGAATTTTGGAAGCATATTAATTATTTAAGGTTTAATTTCAAAGTTAATTATAGTAGATTGGGGCAACCTGATGCAAGAAGGCTGGATGGACCCAGTTGGGTAACATAAATCTTTAAGGGTTTGAGGCTAATTGGTTTCTTCCATTTTAGGAACTTTAGGACTTAACACTGGAACTGAATCAATTCTAACTAGTCGACCTAAAATCCTTTCCATGAGAAAAGTGAAAATTTCACTTTTTTTCTATTTTTTTATTTTTTTATTTTTTTTTTGATTTTTTCTAAAGAAGAAAGAAGAGAAAGATAGATAAGAAAATGGTTCCAAAGATAGATCCTAAGGAATCTTAAATCTAAAGACAAAAGAGAAAAGTGAGAAAAATTAGTTAAGATTGTTTTTTCTCAATCACTTATTAAGCAAATATCTATCCTAGTTTATCTTAATTCTAGACAGCTCCTAACTGCCAAGGCCATCTTAGAGCTTTCCAAGTCAGAATCCAACAAGCCAACTAGCCAGATAAGGATAAGATCGGTGGGAGTCCCCCCGTTGCTTTCCTTAGACATCAATTAGATTGGCTAGGTAAGCGAATGGAACCAATTAAAAAACCACCTTGCTTCAGACTCTTGTCCTTGAACTCCTCTCCTAGACACCAGTCAACTAACCAATCCTGACCTAATCCAAATCTTTCGGATGCCTTATCCTAATGAGCTCGGATGTCCATAGGGTTGACATCTAATTGATTTTATTTAAGGATTAGATGAATGCAAATGAGGAAACTTGTTTGTGGGCTAAGGAAGGATGATGAAATATGTCCGTAGATGACGTCTTAATTTAGAACTGGTTTAGTCTCTAAAATGACAAAATCTATCGGAAAATAAAATTATGAACCTTAATTAACATGTCCTCTACCACTCCTTTAGGGATCCTGGAAGATTGATCTGCTAGTTGTAAGGTAATCTCTATAGGTTTTAGTTCTCCTAATCCTAATTGCTTATATACAGAGTATGGCTGAATGTTTACGCTGGCCCATAAGTCTAATAAAGCTTTATTAATATCGGTCTCTCTGATAGTGCATGAAATTGTAGGAGATCCTGGATCTTTGTACTTAATCGGCACTTGACTTGATAAATAGGAACTCACACTTGCTGCTAAGAAGGTTTTCCTGGATAAATTGGTTGTCCATTTTTTTGTGGATAGATGTTTTAGAATTTTAGCATAGGTCGAAACTTGCTGGATCATGTCTAGTAGAGGAATATTTACTTGAACTTTTTTAAATACCTCTAACATTTTATTCAAGTGTTCTAATTGTTTATTAGAACTTAGTCGATTCAAAAAAGGAGCCATAAGCTTGGTGGGCCCTGCAAGTTGGTTTGATGAATCATCGAGTACTGATGACTCAGGCTCTTTAGACTGGTTCTCATGGATGGGTTGCTCAAAAGATGGCTCAGATGAGTCTTCTTGACTCTCAAGCATACCCACCTTATTGTCCACTTATTTTCCTAACATTTAGGAGTAAATTGCATTCACTTGGTTGACTTGGTTCCATGTTAAGGTCGTGGACCATTTTAGGCTCTCGAATTGGGTTCAGATTTGCTAGGCAACCTACTTCTCTTTCTCTCACTAACAGTAAAGGCTAGTTGACCAACTTCCATTTTCAATCGGGCAATGGCTTGAGTATTGGCATTTAAAAGTTGGCCTGTGGTCTACATAAAGTTGTTCAAGATGGTATTGGTGTCAGCAAATGATTTTACCAGGACTTCTAGATTTTTTTCTAGTGCACTGACCCTTTTTTCATCATTATTAAATCTTGGTGCATTGTTCAGTATTGGATTGGGCCTTAGGTTAGACTGGTTAAAGCTAGGACCACCTGAGTTTGAGTCTTGTGACCATAAAAAGTTTGGATGGTTCCTCCTGTTAGATATATGTGCCCTAGAAGCCAGAATTGGTTGACACTTGTAGTACACTTATAGGGGCAAAATTGTAATTTTGACTAAAAGCAATAAATGGGTTATTTTCTATCACATATGTGTATTTAGTGCTTGTGATACATCCTTTGAGTTAATGGTAATGATAATTCATATTTTCAAGAGTTGAAAATTTAAGACATGAATAATCATTGTTAACTCATAAAATGCTCCCGACCATAGGATCATCACGAGGATGGTGATTGATCCGAAAGGTTGGTGTACAATCGCTTCTCTTTAGTAGATGAGTCTTAAGTCTACGGTGTGGAGACACCAGAGCGAGAGTACAGGTACTCGTTAGAGAACGAGGGCACTGAGCGTGACCACCTCGAGTAGTCATTAGGGAGTCTACCTTCTCGTCAATGACTGACTCGATGCTGCAGTAGTGTGTCTGGTTCTTTGACCTGAGGTGCATCGGCAGTTCACCTTGAGGGTGTTATAGTTTGACTACACCATTACTCGGTCTCCTAGCCATATGGAACCCTGAGGTGTATGTTGGCTATGACATGTTCATTGTAGGAACTGGATGGCATCAAGATGGAATCTATCTACCTCGGTGGTAGAGGAGCAGCCCTATGATAATCATGAGAATCAAGTCCAGAAGCCCATGGCCATGGCAGAGTGAAATAATAGAAAGAGTTTCTATTTAGATTTTCACATTGGACTCGAATCGAATGATTACATCATATGACAGAGACTAGGGTTTGACGAGTTCACCTTAACCCTAATCTGATCGGGGCTCAAGATAGAAGAACTTAATCACACAGGTAGCTGCACCAAGAGGTTCGCATTCAGCTCTGATGGGTTGCCACCATATACTGCTAGGTGTCACTGGTGGATTTTGGGAGCAATTAGAATGATTTAGATGATCGATCATTCTAGCTGTTCGAATCAGAAGAGTTCTGATCCATCGAAAGGAGTTTCGATGATGTCGATGATAGAGATCATGACATATCCCATTACCATACAGAACTGAACCTAACTGGGTCACACAAACAAGGGTTTGAATCTGGTGATCATCAATTGAACTGATCTAGTTCAATTGATCTGAATGAGATTCAATTAGGTTCAAGGAAATCGTGCTAGCACTCGATTGAACCTAACGTTCTTCTTTTGCTATCATAAATAAGTTGTCCTGTCTGAGCCAAAGGAGTTTGTGCTCAATCAGAGGCCTTCATATGGTCTGACTGGAGGTTGTCCAAGTCAGAAAAGGTTGTCTTATTTTGTAAGACATTACCTGCCATTTTTGGTCACCTGCCATTTCTTGTTCTTTGACTTTGGTCAAAAGTCTACCTTTGACTGGTCAAACATTGACCATTGACACTTTGACTTTTGACCACATGTCATGCACCTATTGGAGAGCTGGTGGGGGCCTGTCCCCCTGCCAGAACCTGGCAAGGAGAAGGGTGCACGCCACCCTAGGCGTGTGCCCAAGTTGGAGGCGCCTAGGAGTCCTTGTTGGACAAGGACTCCATCTCCTTTTTGGATTCCAATTAGAGTTCTTCTAAGAACCAACTTTGACTGGTCTTAGGCACCTCTAAGGAGGAATCCAGGGGACTCTATTCCCACCAATCAGATTTAGATCTGATTTCACAAAGGGTTGTGATTGGTTGGGAAGAAGAGGAGTTGGATCATAGCTAGTCTATAAATAAGACCCTGTATCCAACTCAGATAATATACATGATAAGATCATAGTTTCCCCATGCCCCAAGGCTGCCTCTCCCCTCCCTCTCCATGCCAAACCACCTTCTCCCCTTGCTCTCCACGTCCAAAAGGAGTTTTGGACCTTGGTTGGTGCGATTCAGATCAAAGAAAGGCGATCAAAAGTAAGAAGGCTGCGCTGCTGCAAAGGACGACTGCTCATCTTCAAAAAGAGTTTTGAAGATCCTCCAGATCAGATCCAGATCTAATTTTTGGAGGCATGATAGAGAAGAAGAGGATCTCCAGATCCAACCCAAGTGGATACCGGTAGAGGCCAGGCGCTTGCGTGGCTAAGATCCAGAACCTTCCGCTGCAAACAGGATCATCAACAGGGTAATAGGATTACCCAGATCAGGTAAATTAAATTTGATTTAATTTATCTTTTAATTTTATTTTATTAAAATAATAAGAATCAGATCTAAAACATATCAAGATCTGATTGAGATCAAGAAAAAAATTTTTGAAATATATCTCTTGATCTGATCAGATCTGAACGAACCTGGACCGAAAAATCAGGATTTTCCCTTCAACTGGTATCAGAGCCATGGTTCTAAAATTGTTTAGATCTAATTTTAAATTTATTTTAATTAGAAAATAATTGATTTTAGATGTCACATGAGATGTGATCAGATCTGAAATCAGAAAAAATTAAAATTAAATAATTTGGATCTAAGATTAGAAGATATGCATGACTAGTTCTAGAATAGAATAGTTCTATAGAATAGTTCTTGCATGTTTTTGATTTAATCTGATTAAATCATATTTTAGATCTTTTTATTTACTATTTTTTGATATTATAAGTGTTATAATAACATCTAAAAAATAGCAAATAAAAATTATTTAATTTTTGAATATCATATGAGATATGATTGATGCATGTCTAGACTAGTTGTAGAATAGTTCTACATAATTATCTAGATTAGAATTTATTTTGATTAGATCAATTTAAATCTAATTTTTTAGATTATTATGAGATAATTTAGATCTGAAAAATATGCATGATTATGATACATGAGATGTATGCAAAATATGCCATGATTAGATCTACTTTATATATGAGATATATGATATAGATCTGATAACTGTTTTGTAGTATTGAATGTTCCTGATTAAGGCGTTCCTCTTGGCCGTCCGGTCATAAGAATGAAGAAGGGTTTAAAGGCCCTCTCTTCCCATTCGATGGGGTGTTCTTATGATGTGTAGGGGTGCTGCGTGTTCGTCCTTAATCAGAAATCCCAAAACTTACTTTCTGCAAAACCCTAGATCCTGAAACCCTAGGATTTATTGTGCATATTTTGTTTATGAACCCTACTTAATTAAGAATTAAGTTTATGGAATATTAATTAGGTCTAAAATTGAGAATTTCAGATCTAAGACATATTCATAATACTGGGTTCGGGCTTGGGTAGCTCAATTAGGTCTAAGCGGTTGATCAAACCGAATCAAGAGTTGGTTAGATGGGATCAACAATGCTTAAATTGACCAGCCTAATAGGATTAAGTCTGGGTCAAGATCGAGTCACGATCAAGCAAGACCTAATTAGGCTCAGAGGTTAGAGTCTGGATTGTAGGCTAACCCAATTGGTTCTGGCTCAACAATTTGGTGTCTAAGGTAAGTTTGGCACAGACGACCGACTGGTTTTTAATTGGAAGCTACTCGACCTGAATGCGTTCTTGTATGAGTTAATGGCATATTCCTTCCACCGGTCTCACTTACCTGGCCATATCTGTTGACACAGTTCTGATCTGAGGTGGTCAATAATCCGAGCTAACCCATGCCACTAGGTTAGTCATAATTGTTATGACTAAGCCAAGTCTAGTTTAATGAGACCTGAATCAATTCTCCCTAAGAAAAGATTAAGTCTGAGGTCTTCCACCATTGTAGATGTGCGGGCCCTTCCCGGGGTTGATTGTTCTCGGCTGGATACAGTGGCTCAGTTGCACCGGGAAGATGCAACCATGTCTATTAGGCATTGGATGCTATGGGCTGGAGGATGAGTTGGGCTCAATATTCCGGATACGGTGAGAGACTCAATTAGGAACCCAGTCTATGCAAATGGTGGGTCTGACTTAACTAAGGAGTGGATCAATATTCCGGATACGGTGAGATTCATGAATTAGAGACCAAGTTTGGGTGCACCATGATTAGAGAATCATTGAACAAGAGTTGTTCACTCATTGGCTAACCCATCACCAATAACTGTTAGGTGAGGTGATGAGTCAGTTGGTGAGACCGCACCACCCACTAGAAATCATTAATCATGGAGATTTTTGCATCTCTACAGAGGGAGTGTAGGGATCCGAGAAAATAGTGGGAGCTAATTTGTTTAAAAATAAAATTCCTAAACAAATTGGTCAAGTCAAAATTACAGTATCTAACTAGAATCTTTGACTCTCTACAGAAAAATGTCTGCGTCCAACCCATTGGCACGTATCCTGGACACACATAGACTGACTGGACCCAATTATAAAGATTGGCTCAGGAACTACAAAATTATTTTGGGTTCGAGAAGTTAACCCATGTTTTGGACCAGGACCCTCCCACCTTACCAGCCCGTCCATCCACTTGAACAGAGAGCGTCTCTGGAAAAATGGATTGACGAAGATAATAAGGCCAGATATTACATGTTGGGCTCGATGTCTGATGAGCTCCAGCGCCAACATGAAGGATATCGGGACTGCTCGCCAAATGTTGGCTCACCTGCAGGAGATGTTTGGTGAACAGAGTCGCGCAGCCAAATATCAAGTCACAAAATGACTTTTTAAGGCTAAGATGCGTGATGGGCAGTCAGTCCAAGATCACTGTCTGACAATGATCAAGGACATGGAAGAGCTTGAGAAGCTCGGTGTGAAGTTGGACTTGGACCTCTGCAGAACGATATTATTCTGCAATCCTTGACTGATGCATATGGGCAATTCATCATGAATTACCACATGCATAAACTTCAGAAATTCCTTGGCCGAATTAATGAATATGCTGGTTACCGCTGAGCTTTCTATGAAAGGTTCTAAAGGCTCAGTTCTTGCTATGGAACGGACTTCTTCCAAAAGAAAGTCTTATGGAAAGAAAAAGAAGTCTGTGAAAAAGCAAAAGGTGGAAGGATCAAAGAAGAAGAAGGCAGAAGCCGAAGAAAAAGGTCCGATGGCAAAGGAAAGTGTTTCCATTGCAACAGCGACGGCCATTGGAAGCGGAACTGCCCTACTTACCTGGCCACCCTGAAGAACAAGAAGGAAGGTCCTTCTGGAGGTATGCTCGTTATTGAGTCTAACCTTACGGTTTCTTCTGCATCCAGTTGGGTGCTTGACTCTGGTTCTAGTGCTCATCTGTGCACTTCTATGCAGGGTCTTGAGGATAGCAGGAGGCTGAGGGATGGAGACATGATCCTACGCATCGGTAATGGAGCAAGAGTTGCTGCAGTAGCCGTGGGAACATACCCTCTTCGATTACCATCTGGTTTAGACTTAGTTTTGAAAAGACTGTTATTATGTGCCTGCAGCTAGCAGGAATTTGATTTCTGTTTCATGCTTAGCACAAGAAGGTTATGTGATCACCTTCTTTAAGGACCATTGTAACATTCTTTATGAAAGAAATAAAATTGCAAATGGTTTCCTTATTAATGGTCTTTATCAGCTACATATTGATGTACCTATTCTAACTATCGAGCAAAACGTGAATGCCAAACGACCTAGGGATAGTCCAAACGATAGATATCTATGGCACCTGAGATTAGGTCATATAGCAGAAGATAGGATCAACAAATTGGAGAAAAATGGGCTATTGAGTCCATTGACTTTTGAGTCATATCCAACTTGTGAATCTTGTCTTCAAGGCAAAATGACTAAACTCCCTTTTGTTGGACATGGGGAGAGGGCCACAGATCTCCTTGCCCTAGTACATACTGATGTGTGCGGCCCATTTGATGTGCCGGCTAGAGGCAATTTTGTCTACTTCATTACCTTTACCGATGATCTGTCTAGGTATGGGTATGTGTATCTTATGAGACACAAGTCTGAAGCTTTTGAAAAGTTCAAAGAATTCAGACATGAAGTAGAAAAACAAACTGAAAAACCCATTAAGGTTCTTCGATCAGATCGAGGAGGTGAATACCTTAGCCGAAAATTCCTAGACTATCTCAAGGAAAATGGCATAGTCTCTCAATGGACTCCACCAGGAACACCTCAACTCAACGGGGTTTCAGAATGGAGAAATCGGACTCTATTGGATATGGTTCGATCCATGATGAGCTTCACAGACCTCCCTGATTTTCTTTGGGGACACTTCATTGTTAACTTCAATCTATCTCTACTGAATAGGGTTCCCTCTAAAACCGTTCCTACCACACCGTATGAGATATGGCACGGTAAGAAACCAAGTCTGAGTCATCTCAGAATTTGGGGTTGTCCGGCTCATGTCAAAAGACAACAAGCGGACAAGTTAGAGTTTAGGTCCTTTAGAGCTCGATTCATAGGATATCCTAAAGAGTCATTAGGATACTATTTCTACATTCCAGAAGACCACAATGTGATTGTGAGTCGACATGCCATCTTTCTTGAAAAATAGTTTATTCAAGATAGCGGCATTGGAAAGCAGATTAAGCTTGATGAGAAAGTCTCACAAGTACAGAACGAGCTAAGGACCAAGTTGGAACCAAATCAGGTTGAGCCAATAAGAACACTACCTCCTCCACCTCGTAGATCGGAAAGAGTTTTCCCGTCCCCCTGAAAGATACTTAGGTATTATTTCAGAGGATGTAGAGGAAAATGTTCCTCGTAGGTAATGGTGCTCATGGTGATGATCCCAAAACCTACAACGAGGCGATATCAGATATCGACTCCGAGAAATGGCTAGAGGCAATGCAGTCAGAAATTGACTCGATGCACTCAAACCAAGTCTGGACCTTGGTAGATCCACCAGAAGGTATAGTACCTATTGGGTGTAAATGGATCTTCAAGAGAAAGATTGGTGCAGATGGGAATGTGGAGACATTCAAGGCTAGACTAGTGGCAAAAGGTTATAGTCAACGCGAAGGCATTGACTATCAGGATACCTTTTCCCCAGTGGCTATGCTAAAATCCATCCGCACATTGCTTGCCGTTGCAGCCTATTTCGATTATGAAATATGGCAAATGGACGTGAAAACGGCATTCTTAAATGGATATCTTGAGGAAGATATCTATATGGAACAGCCGCTAGGTTTCACATCCAGTGATACTGATCACAAGGTTTGCAAGCTGCAAAGGTCCATATATGGACTTAAGCAAGCATCTCGGAGCTGGAACACTCATTTCAATGATGTGATCAAAAAGTTTGGTTTCATCAAAAATGAAGAGGAACCATGTGTTTTCAAAAGGGTCAGTGGGAGCGCTGTTGTCTTCCTCGTATTGTACGTGGATGACATCCTCCTTATTGGGAATGATATTCCCATGTTGACATCAGTCAAGATGTGGTTGTCCAAGGAATTCTCCATGAAAGACCTAGGTGAAGCATCCTTTATTCTAGGAATTAAGGTCTATAGGGATAGACCGAATAGGATGCTAGGACTTTCACAGAAGATGTACATAGAGGAAAGTACTAAAGAGGTTTAGTATGGAAAACTCTAAGAGGGGATTAATACCCTTCAGACATGGTATTCATCTTTCCAAGAAGATGTGCCCTAGCACACCTGAGGAAATAGAACGCATGAGCAAGATCCCTTATGCTTCTGCAATAGGGAGCCTCATGTATGCCATGCTATGTACACGACCTGATATAGCCCATGCTGTGAGTGTCACAAGCAGATATCAGTCAAATCCAGGTGAAGAACACTGGACTTCTGTGAAATGTATCCTTAAGTACTTGAGAAGAACTAAGGATATGATGTTGGTCTTTGGTAATGGAGAACTCCAAGTCCAGGGATACACAGACTCGGATTTCATGTCCGATATAGATGATCGAAAGTCGACATCTGGGAGTCTGTTTGTGTGCAATGGTGGTGCTGTCAGCTGGAAGAGTTCCAAGCAAACGGTGATAGCAGATTCCACCATGGAAGCAGAATATATCGCTGCATCAGAGGCTGCGAAGGAAGCATTCTGGTACAAGAAGTTTGCTGCAGAAATTGGAGTAATGCCATCAGATGCCATTCCTCTATACTGCGACAACAATGGCGCCATAGCCCTTGCTAAGGAGCCGAGGTCTCACCAGAAATCCAAGCACATTGAGCGGCGATACCACCTCATCCGCGATTACCTCGAGAAGGGTTACGTCGAGGTCAAGAGAGTCAACTCCGCAGATAATGTGGCAGACCCACTTACAAAGCCGTTGGGCCAGCAGAAGATCGAAGCCCACCTTGAGAAGATGGGACTTAGACTTGTAGCCAATTGGCTTTAGGACAAGTGGGAGATTGTTAGATATATGTGCCCTAGAAGCCAGAATTGGCTGACACTTGTAATACACTTCTAGGGGCAAAATTATAATTTTGACTAAAATCAATAAAATGGGTTATTTTCTATCACATATGTGTATTTAGTGTCTGTGATACATCCTTTGAGTTAATGGTAATGATAATTCATATTTTCAAGAGTTGAAAATTTAAGACATGAATAATCATTATTAACTCATAAAATGCTCCCGACCATAGGATCATCACGAGGATGGTGATTGATCCGGAAGGTTGGTGTACAATCGCTTCTCTTTAGTAGATGAGTCTTGAGTCTATGGTGTGGAGACACCGGAGCGAGAGTACAGGTACTCGTTAGAGAACGAGGGCACTGAGCGTGACCACCTCGAGTAGTCATTAGGGAAGTCTACCTTCTCGTCAATGACTGACTCGATGCTGCAGTAGTGTGTCTGGTTCTTTGACCTGAGGTGCATCGGCAGTTCACCTTGAGGGTGTTATAGTTTGACTACACCATTACTCGATCTCCTAGCCATATGGAACCCTGAGGTGTATGTTGGCTATAGCATGTTCATTGTAGGAACTGGATTGCATCAAGATGGAATCTATCTACCTCGGTGGTAGAGGAGCAGCCCTATGATGAATCATGAGAATCAAGTCCAGAAGCCCATGGCCATGGCAGAGTGAAATAATAGAAAGAGTTTCTATTTAGATTTTCACATTGGACTCGAATCGAATGATTACATCATATGACAGAGACTAGGGTTTGACGAGTTCACCTTAACCCTAATCTGATCGGGGCTCAAGATAGAAGAACTTGAATCACACAGGTAGCTGCACCAAGAGGTTCGCATTCAGCTCTGATGGGTTGCCACCATATACTGCTAGGTGTCACTGGTGGATTTTGGGAGCAATTAGAATGATTTAGATGATCGATCATTCTAGCTGTTCGAATCAGAAGAGTTCTGATCCATCGAAAGGAGTTTCGATGATGTCGATGATAGAGATCATGACATATCCCATTACCATACAGAACTGAACCTAACTGGGTCACACAAACAAGGGTTTGAATCTGGTGATCATCAATTGAACTGATCTAGTTCAATTGATCTGAATGAGATTCAATTAGGTTCAAGAAAATCGTGCTAGCACTCGATTGAACCTAACGTTCTTCTTTTGCTATCATAAATAAGTTGTCCTGTCTGAGCCAAAGGAGTTTGTGCTCAATCAGAGGCCTTCATATGGTCTGACTGGAGGTTGTCCAAGTCAGAATAAGGTTGTCTTATTTTGTAAGACATTACCTGCCATTTTTGGTCACCTGCCATTTCTTGTTCTTTGACTTTGGTCAAAAGTCTACCTTTGACTGGTCAAACGTTGACCATTGACACTTTGACTTTTGACCACATGTCATGCACCTATTGGAGAGCTGGTGGGGGCCTGTCCCCCTGCCAGAACCTGGCAAGGAGAAGGGCGCACGCCACCCTAGGCGTGTGCCCAAGTTGGAGGCGCCTAGGAGTCCTTGTTGGACAAGGACTCCATCTCCTTTTTGGATTCCAATTAGAGTTCTTCTAAGAACCAACTTTGACTGGTCTTAGGTGCATCCTCTAAGGAGGAATCCAGGGGACTCTATTCCCACCAATCAGATTTAGATCTGATTTCACAAAGGGTTGTGATTGGTTGGGAAGAAGAGGAGTTGGATCATAGCTAGTCTATAAATAAGACCCTGTATCCAACTCAGATAATATACATGATGAGATCATAGTTTTCCCATGCCCCAAGGCTGCCTCTCCCCTCCCTCTCCATACCAAACCACCTTCTCTCCTTGCTCTCCACATCCAAAAGGAGTTTTGGACCTTGGTTGGTGCGATTCAGATCAAAGAAAGGCGATCAAAAGTAAGAAGGCTGCGCTGCTGCAAAGGATGACTGCTCATCTTCAGAAAGAGTTTTGAAGATCCTCCAGATCAGATCTAGATCAGATTTTTGGAGGCATGATAGAGAAGAAGAGGATCTCTAGATCCAACCCGAGTGGATATTGGTAGAGGCCAGGCGCTTGCGTGGCTAAGATCCAGAACCTTCCACTGCAAACAGGATCATCAACAGGGTAATAGGATTTCCCAGATCAGGTAAATTAAATTTGATTTAATTTATCTTTTAATTTTATTTTATTAAAATAATAAGAATCAGATCTGAAACGTATCAAGATCTGATTGGGATTAAGAGAAAATTTTTGAAATATATCTCTTGATCTGATCAGATCTGAACGAACCTAGATCGGGAAATCAGGATTTCCCTTCACCTCCATCCTAGGTTATATGTGGGTGCATAAGGATTATTCATTGATTTTTGGTATGTAGCATTTACCTGTGCACATGTGGTTCTAGTTGGGTTCATTAGGAGAGGACATTCTTCAAGGATATTGTCTAATGCACTACACCCATTGCACATGGGTGCAGACACATGGTTTATACTGGCTGGTCTCTGCAGTTCTAAGGCCGCTAACCTACGTGTTAGGATTACAATTTTTGCCTCTATAGCTAGGGATGTTGGCATTTGATGCTACCTCTTAAAGATGTTGGTCTTTCTTGTTTCCTTGTCAATTCTCATTGTAGATTTTTCTCGACTAGGTCTTCTAAAAATTGCCAGGCCTCATTGATTTCTTTATACATAAATTGACCTTGGCACATGGACTCTAGCATGGTTCTGAAATTTGAATCTAGTTCCTCATAAAATATTTGGCAAAGCTTCCAGGTCTCTATTTCATGGTGTAGGCATTGGATTCAGAGGTTCTCAAAATGATCAAAATACTTCTAAAATGATTCACAAGCTAGTTGGTAAAATTAGTTTATTTCATTTCTAATTCTTGCTATCTTGTGATGGAGGAAGAATTTTTTTAAGAACACTTGTACAAAACCCTCCCAGGTCATGATAGATTGATTTGGCAGGCTGTATAACCACTTTTTGGCATTATCTTTAAGGGCAAAATTGATTAATCTCAGTTTGATCTCATCCTCAGAAAGTTGTTGCAATCTCATGATTGCACAAACTTCTTCAAATTTCCTAATAAATATATATGCATCCTCTATTCTAGTGAATTTTGGAAGCATATTAATTATTTAAAGTTTAATTTCAAAGTTAATTATATAGATTGGGACAACCTGATGCAAGAAGATCGGACGGATCCAACTGGGTAACGTAAATCCTTAAGGGTTTGAGGCTAATTGGTTTCTTCCATTTTAGGGACTTTAGGACTTAACACTGGAACTGAATCAATTCTAACTAGTCGACCTGAAATCGTTTTCCATGAGGGAAGTGAAAATTTCACCCTTTTTTATTTTTTTATTTTTTTTATTTTTTTGATTTTTTCTAAAGAAGAGAGAAGAAGAAGATAGATAAGAAAATGGTTCCAAAGATAAATCCTAAGGAATACTAAATCTAAAGAAAAAAGAAAAAAGTGAGAAAAATTAGTTAAGATTTTTTTTTCAATCACTTATTAAGCAAATATCTATCCTAGTTTACCTTAATTCTAGACAGCTCCTAATTGCCAAGGCCATCTTAGAGCCCTCCAAGTTAGAAACCAACAAGCTAACTAGCCAGATAAGGATAAGATCGGTGGGAGTCCCCCCGTTGCTTTTCTTAGACATCAATTAGATTGGCCAGGTAAGCGAATGGAATCAATTAAAGAACCACCTTTCTTCAGACTCTTATCTTTGAACCCCTCTCCTAGACACCAGTCAACTAACCAATCCTCACCTAGTCCAACTCTTTTGGATGCCTTATCCTAATGAGCTTGGATGTCCGTAGGTGATGCATGCTAATTTATAGCTATGGCAAGTGCACCAGTCAATCAAGTAATAAAGTGAATGAGTAGAGTATCATCCCTAGAGGATTGGAAAATAAGTACTAAAAAGCTCTTTCCTATGCTTTATTTAGAAGATCGATTTATGAGAATAAAAAATTAAAGAAAATAAAAAAAATAATTAAAAATTTTTAATTAAATAGAGAGAGTGTAAATTATTAGGATTTTAAACTCAAGAGCAATGGATTACTAAGGCAATCGGTTCACCAACTCAGTCAATACAATATTCTGGTTTTTAGATTAATTTTATTTCATGTGATGGTGGAGTCTCCTAATTTATTCACTATCCTTTGGTCCAGGCATAGCAAAACTATTAATATTTATTAATTACCCTTTGGTCCAGGTGTAATTTAAATAAATATTAATGCATTAGGTTTTGTGAAACCCTCTAATTAAAATATGCTGCATCCAAAGCGCACTAAAATTTTTGCATGCATATGAATTCTAATTTGATTCATAATACAAGGTATATAATCAAGAAGCATTAACATAGATGTACTTGGTCCGTAACATCTATGTTCATCAGATCAATTAGAAGATGGCCAGTAATCTAAAAGCATTAAGATCAGATTTATATACTCCTCATGAATAAAATTTAAAAATAAATCATACTGAATATTGCATCAAAAGAGTGGCTACACCTTAGCCTTAGTAAAAGAAAATTTATTTCATAATAACAAGTACAAAAATAGTAAATAAAATAAAAAGCATAGAGAAATTAGACTGTTTGATTGTTGAAATTGATTGTCTCCTGCTCTTGATGTGGAGAACTTGGCGAAAAAGAAGAGGCTCCTTGATCGATGTCTTGATCGTCGAAGAAAAATCAAAAACTCTTTTTGATTTTCTCATAAATCACTTTTTTTTACCTCTCTCCTCTCTCTTTCTCCCTCTCTCTCTTTGTCTCTCTCTCTATTTCTCTCTTTCCATCTCTCTTTGATTCCTCTTATTTTTCACGACAACATTGGTTTTTTATAGAATAAGAGTTTGATTTCCCCCAAAATCCATCAAAAATAAGGTTTTAGACTCCCAAAATAACTCAAACTAGGATCTGGATAATTCTGCCCATTAGATCTAGATCGACAGTCCAAAAATTACTCAAAAACCCCTTAAAATAATCCAGATCAAGTCAGATTTAATATCAGCCGTTGGATCAACCGTTGGATCTAATATGGGCCATCCGATCGCGTTGAAAGAAGCCTTCTGATCTATTGTTTAACATCGAGATGAATATCAGTCGTTGGATCTCGACTGGGAGCTGTGGATGCCATCCATCAGCGCCTTCGTTTCGATCGTCCGATCGAATTTCAGTGAATACCGTCCGTTGGATCAGCCAGAATTTCCAAACTGTCCTCCGTGGACCATGCGCGAGCTCGGTGTTGCATGGACTGTCGCGTTCTTCAACCAATCAGAGCGCACCTCTTGCTGTGAAATTCCCAAAATACCCTTCAGATGGTCCATCGTGCGCCACGAAAAATGCTGACATCATCCTGACGTCAGCGTTGCGTCGGCAGTTTTTTTTTTTTTTTTGAAATTCAATTCTAGGCTCGTTTGAAGTTCGTTTTGCCTGAAATTTTTTTCATCAAAATCAAAAAAATAAGATCTTCACATTGGTGGCTTTCTTTTCTACATAAAATTAATAAAAGTATCAATTTCTAATAAAATAGATTAATTTATTTTATAATTTAATACTTTTATTAGTATATTTTTATCACTTATCACACCTTCCAACTTAGTCATTACTAGTCCCTTAGCAATGTTTTATTTAATACCATGTTTTAATAAGATTATCCAACACAAAGATAAAATCTAGGATTAAAGGTCAAAAAGTTTAGAAAATACTGCTAACTAAGCATTGAGCTTTAGAAGCAAATTTTTCAGTCAATACAATTAAAAACTTTCTTAGAGTACATCAAAGATCTATAGCACTTATGTTCATGATGACTAATTTTAGCATTTCAGTATTAAATTAAAGAAACAAAAGTATCTTCTCTTATCACTTATTTTGGTTAATTTTCTATACATTCTCAATTTTATACTCATGAATTAAGGTAGCTTTCACACCGCCTTTCTCTCTCTCTATTTATTTATTATTATTATTTTTTTTTACTGTGCTGAGCATCCTAGCCTTTTCTTCACCGTTTTACGTGAATTTCCATACTTGACCTAGGTGCAGAGACCCAGTTACTAGGCTTTGGGCAATCCATATATACTCTGTCTTTTGCACTTTATTTATAGGCAGGTAGCTCTTTCTTTAAATTCAAATTTCTTTTATTAGAATGTATATTAATTACCAATTTTTAGTGATAATTGAATCCTCAGTTGGCCTTATAATCAATACTTGCTTTGCCTTGTTAGTGTGCATGTGCAATAAAAGGTGCTAATAATCTTTTAATGACCTAAGTAGGCTGCTAAAAGTTGACCAACTAATCTACTTCTTTAACTCATTACATTCATTAGCAAATAATTCTATCTTTTATCACTTATCCAGTTTATCTTGCTCAAGATTTTCTTCTTGACACATGGTTTTTTTTTTTTTATTATATAATTATTCTACATTATCTTAAAGGAGAAAGAAAAATAAAGGGTGCAATAAAGGATAGGAAGGAATACACCTGATTTGGTTTAGTCTGGTTCTTTGGAGCTTTGAAATTTTGCTTGAGTTCTCATTGATTTTTCTGCAAAATTGAAAATACACACCAGAGCAGTAAAAGAGCAACAACAAATTACTAAAAAATAAAAGAAAAGAAAAATGATCAAAACTAAAAAGAAAAGAAACAACCTATCTAGTAGTTCTGATTTATAGTCTTCAGCTTGACTTTCTTTTAGTTCTAAAGTGGATCAATCTGGTGCCACTTCAATTGGAATACTTTCATGTTTGATCGAATCCTTTTTCAATTTGACATTGCTCGCTTTTGTAGTCTCAAACCTGTTTTCTACAGAATTCTCATATAATGGATTGTCAATAATGTCAATTAAAAAACAAGTTTGATTATCATCAGGATGTTTAGTATCTTTGAAAACATTAAAAGTAACTTGTTCATTTGGGACTCTAAGAATTAATTTTCCTTATTGAACATCTATTAAAGCTCCTCCAATAGCTAAAAAGGGTCTCCCTAAAATAAGGGGTACATCATAATCTTCTTCCATATCAAGAACAATAAAATCAACAGGAAAAATAAACTTGTTTACCTTTACCAAGACATCCTCCACTATACCTCTTGGATATTTGATGGATCTATCGGCTAATTGAAGAGTTATAGTGGTAGGCTTTGGTTCTCCTAGACCCAGCTTCCTGAAAATAGAAAAAGGCATGAGATTAATACTTGCTCCTAAATCACATAAAACTTTATCAAAACTACAATCACCAATAATGCAAGGGATAGTAAAACTCCCTGGATCTTTTAGCTTCTGTGGTAATTTATTTTGAAGTATTGCTGAGCATTCTTCATTCAAATTTATTCTCTCATGCTCCTTCAGCTTTTTCTTATTTGTTAGGATTTCTTTGAGAAACTTGGCATACTTGGGCATTTGAGTAATAGCATCTACAAAAGGAATATTAATATGTAAATTCTTTAAAATTTTAAAAAAGTTAGAAAATTTCTTATCTGGATGCTGAATTTGTCTCTCTGAAAATGATAGTGGCGGCACGTAGGGCTTCACATTTGGATCAGCAAATCGTATACCTAGAGACCATCCATCTGCTGGTTGTTTTGGTGACTGACGAATTTGAGTTGATGGTTCCTTATTTGTAGTTGGCTCTTCAGTCTCATTCTTCTGATATGGCTCCTCCAGCTTTGTTTCACTTCTTAAGGTGATAGCATTGACTTGCTCCCTTGGATTTGTCTCCGTGTTGCTGGGCAAGGATCCTTGAGGTCTCTCGAAGATTATCTTAGCCATTTGACCTATTTGCATCTCCAAGTTTCGAATTGCTGCTGTTTGGTCCTACCTAAGTTTGGCTTCCAAATTTTTTATAGTTGCTTCTTGGTTTTGCATAAATTTGACCATCAGCTCTTCCATGTTGGACTTCTTTTCAGGTATTTGAAATCCTGGGGGTGGCTGTTGTGCTGCATTTTGATTGCTCCATGAGAAATTTGGGTGCTGCCTCCACCCTTGATTGTATGTGTTGGAGTAGGGATTATTTTGTTGCGGCCTGAAAAAATTACCAATATAATTAGCTGTATCAGTTGTTTTAGCAAAAGGATTACCTGTCTGGCAATTGCTCGTATCGTGTCCTCCTCCACACAGATCACAAGTAATGCTATGAACATGCATAGCTGTTCCCTTTAAGTTGTTGACTTCGGCTCTAAGGGCTGCAATTTCAGCTAGTAAAGTTGGCACGCAATCTACTCCCTGCACAGCTGCTAGTCTTTTTGGCATCATGCGCTCTGTCTGCCATTGATAGCTATTTGATGCCATCTCATCGATCAGATCGAAAGCTTCTTCCTCCATTTTTTGATTAATGGTTCCTCCTGCTGCTGCATCAATCATAGAACAATTAGTAGGAGATAAACCATTATAGAAAGTTTGTACCTGAAGCCATACGGATAGTTGATGATGTGGACATCTCCTCAGTAATTCTTTGAAATGCTCCCAAGCCTCATATAATGTCTCCATATCCATCTGCATAAAGGAAGTGATATCGTTGCGCATCTTGGCAGTCTTGAAGGTGGAAAGTACTTGGCTAAGAATTTTTGGTCTAGGACATCCCAAGTTGTGATAGAACCTATAGGAAGAGAATGAAGCCAATTTTTAGCTTTGTCCCATAAAGAGAAAGGAAATAACCGTAATCTAATAGCATCATCCGACACCTCATTAATTTTAAAAGTATCACAAAGTTCAAGAAAATTAGAAATATGGGCATTCGGATCATCATGCACGTGTCCACTGAATTGGACAGTTAATTGAATCATCTAGATCATCGTCGGCTTTATTTCGAAGTTGTTTACTCGTACAGGCAGTCTCTTGATGCTCGAAGCTGCATCAGCTACAAATGGTGTGATGTAATCATTTAATGGATGATGTACTGGTCGAATAGGTTTATGCTGTCCTTCAGTCGTCATATCCACTCCTAGATTGATGTCGTTAGGATCTTCAGCTGTCATGTTTCTCTCTTGTTGTAGTCTTCTAATGGTTCTTTCAATTTCTGGATCTAAAGGTAGTAAGTTAATATGTCCAGTACGTGTCATGCACTAAATTTTTTTTTTTAATAATAAAAATTAAAAATAAATTTCTAAAGTAAAGCTAAGATCAAAATTTTAATATTATTTTAGACACAATCCTCGGCAACGGCACCAAAAACTTGATGCGTGCTAATTTATAGCTATGACAAGTGCACCAGTCGATCAAGTAATAAAGCGAATGAGTAGAGTATCGTCCCTAGAGGATTGGAAAATAAGTACTGAAAAGCTCTTTCCTATGCTTTATTTAGAAGATCAATTTATGAGAATAAGAAATTAAAGAAAATAAAAAAAAATAATTAAAAATTTTTAATTAAATAGAGAGAGCATAAATTATTAGGGTTTTAAACTCAAGAGCAATGGATTACTAAGGCAATCGGTTCACCATCTCAGTCAATACAATATTCAGGTTTTTAGATTAATTTTATTTCATGTGACGGTGGAGTCTCCTAATTTATTTACTACCCTTTGATCCAGGCATAGCAAAACTATTAATATTTATTAATTACCCTTTGGTCCAGTGTAATTTAAATAAATATTAATGTATTAGATTTTGTGAAATCTTCTAATTAAAATACGCTGCGTCCAAAACGCACTAAAATTCCCGCATGCATATGAATTTTAATTTGATTCATAATACAAGGTATATAATCAAGAAGCATTAACATAGATGTACTTAGTCCGTAAATCTATGTTCATCAAATCAATTAGAAGATGGTCGATAATCTAAAAGCATTAAGATTAGATTTATATACTCCTCATGAATAAAATTTAAAAATAAATCATACTGAATATTGCATCAAAAGAGTGGCTACACCTTAGCCTTAGTAAAAGAAAATTTAGTTCATAATAACAAGTTCAAAAATAGTAAATAAAATAAAAAGCATCAAAAAATTAGGCTGTTTGATTGTTGAAATTCATTGTCTGCTGCTCTTGATGTGGAGAACTTGGCGAAGAAGAAGAGGCTCCTTGATCGATGTTTTGATCGTCGAAGAAAAATCAAAAATTCTTTTTGATTTTCTCACAAATCATTTTTTTTTACCTCTCTCCTCTCTCTTTCTCCCTCTCTCTGTCTTTGTCTCTCTCTTTATTTCTCTCTTTCTGTCTCTCTCTCTGATTCCTCTTATTTTTCACGACAATACTAATTTTTTATAGAATAAGAGTTTGATTTCTTCCAAAATCCATCAAAAATTAGATTTTAGATTTCCAAAATAACTCAAATTAGGATCTGGATAATTCTGCCCATTAGATCTTGATCAAACGATCTAAAAATCACTCAAAAACCCCTTAAAATAATCTAGATCAAGTCAGATTTAATATCAGCCATTGGATCAACCGTTGGATCAAATCTGGGCCATCTGATGGCATTGAAAGAAGCCTTTTGATCTATCATTTAACGTCGGAATGAATATCAGCTATTGGATCTCGATCGGGAGCTATGGATGCCGTCCATCAGCATCTTCGTTTTGGTCGTTCGATCGAATTTCAGTGAATACCGTCCGTTGGATCAGCCAGAATTTCCAAATTGCCCTCCATGGACCACGCGCGAGCCCGGTGTTGCATGGACTGCCGCGTTCTTCAGTCAATCAGAGCGCGCCTCTTGCTGTGAAATTTCCAAAATACCCTTCAGATGATCCATCGTGCGCCGCGAAAAATGCTGACATCATCCTAACATCAGCGTTGCATCGGCATTTTTTTTTTTTTTTTGAAATTCAATTTTGGGCTTGTTTGAAGTCCGTTTTGCCTGAAATTTTTTCATCAAAACTAGAAAAATAAGATCTTCACATTGGAGGTCTTCTTTCCTATATAAGATTAATAAAAGTATCAATTTTTAATAAAATAGATTAATTTATTTTATAATTTAATACTTTTATTAGTATATTTTTATCACTTATCAGTAGGGTTAACATCTAATTGATTTTATTTAAGGATTAGATGAATGCAAATGAGAAAACTTATTTGTGCGCTAAGAAAGGATGATGAAACATGCCTGTAGAGGATATGTTAAATTGAAACTAGTTCAGTCTCTAAAATGACAAAATCCATAGGAAAATAAAATTATCAACCTTAATTAACACATCCTCTACCACTCCTTCAGGGATCCTAGAAGATTGATCTGCTAGTTGTAAGATAATCTCTATAGGTTTTAGTTCTCCTAATCCTAATTGCTTATATAGAGTATGGCAGAATGTTTACGCTAGCTCCTAAGTCTAATAAAGTTTTATTAATATTGGTCTCTCTGATAGTGCATGAAATTGTAGGAGACCTTGGATCTTTGTACTTAATCAGCACTTGACTTGATAAATAGGAACTCACACTTGCTGCTAAGAAGGCTTTCTTGGATAAATTGATTGTCCTTTTCTTTATGCATAGATCTTTTAGAATTTTAGCATAGGTCAAAACTTACTGAATTATGTCTAGTAGAGGGATATTTACTTGAACTTTTTTAAATACCTCTAACATTTTATTCAAGTATTTTGATTATTTATTAGAACTTAGTCGATTCGAAAAAAGAGCTGTAAGCTTGGTGGGTCCTGCAAGTGGGTTTGATGAATCATCGAGTGTTGATGACTTAGGCTCCTTAGACTAGTTCTGATGGATGGGTTGTTCAAAAGATGGCTTAGATGAGTCTTCTTGACTATCAAGCATACCCACCTTATTATCCACTTATTTTCCTTACTTTTAGGTGTAAATTGCATTCACTTGATTGACTTGGTTTTCATGTTGAGGTCATGGACCATTTTGGGCTCTCGAATTGGGTTCAGATTGGCTAGGCAACCTACCTCTCTCTCTCTCTCTCACTAACAGTAGAGGCTAGTTGACCTACTTGCATTTTCAATCGGGCAATGGCTTGAGTATTGGCATTTAGAAGTTGGCCTATGGTCTACATAAAGTTATTCAAGATGGTATTGGTGTCAGCAGTTGATTTTACCATGACTTCTAGACTATTTTCTAGTGCATTGACCCTTTTTCCATCATTATTAAATCCTGGTGCATTATTCAATATTGGATTGGGCCTTAGGTTAGACTGGTTAAAGCTAGGACCACCTAAGTTTGAGCCTTATGACCATAAAAAGTATGGATGATTCCTAGATCCTGGGTTATATGTGGGTGCATAAGGATTGTTCATTAGTTTTTGGTATGCAGCATTTACCAATGCACATGTGGTTCCAGTTGGGTTCACTAGGAGAGGACATTCTTCAAGGATATGGTCTGATACACTACACCCATTGCACATGGGTGCAGACACATGGTTTATACTGGCTGGTCTGTGCAGTTCTAAGGCCTCTAACCTACATGTTAAGGTGACGATTTTAGCCTCTGTAGCTACGGATGTTGGCATTTGATGCATTCTACCTCTTAAAGATGTTGGTCTTTCTGATTTCCTAGTCATTTCTCATTATAGATTTTTCTCGGCTAGGTCTTCTAGAAATTGCCAAGCCTCTTTGGTTTCTTTATAAATAAATTGATCTTGGCACATGGACTCTAGCATGGTTCTGAAATTTAAATCTAGCCCCTCATAAACTATTTGATATAGCTTTTAGGTCTCTATTTCATGGTATGGGCATTGGATTAAGAGGTTCTTAAAATGATCGAATACTTCTAGAACTAGTTGGTAAAATTAGTTTATTTCATTTTAAATTCTAGCTGTCTTATGATGGAGGAAGAATTTTTTTAAGAACACTAGTACAAAATCCTCCCAAGTCATGATAGATTGATTTGGTAAGCTGTATAACCACTTTTTGACATTATCTTTAAGGGAAAAATTGATTAATCTTAGTTTGATCTCATCCTCAGAAAGTTGTTGCAGTCTCATGATTGCACAAACCTTTACAAATTTTATAATGAATATATATGCATCCTCTATTCCAATGAATTTTGATAGCATATTAATTATTTAAGGTTTAATTTCAAAGTTATTTATAGTAGATTGGGGCAACCTGATGCAAGAAGGCTGGAAGGATCCAAATGGGTAACATAAATCCTTAAGGCTTTGAGGCTAATTGATTTCTTCCATTTTAGGAACTTTAGGACTTAACATTGGAACTAAATCAATTCTAACTAGTCAACCTAAAATCCTTCTCCACGAGAAAAATGAAAAATTTAGTTTATTTTCTATTTTTTTATTTTTTTATTTTTTTTTATTTTTGATTGATTTTTTTTAAAGAAAAGAGAAGAGGAAGATAGATAAGAAAAGGGTTCCAAAGATCCTAAAGAATCCTAAATCTAAAAACGAAAGAAAAAAGTGAGAAGAATTAGTTAAGATTATTTTTTTTCAAACACTTATTAAGCAAATATCTATCCTAGTTTACCTTAATTCTAGACTACTCCTAACTGCTAAGGCCATCTTGGAGCCCTCCAAGTCAGAAATTAACGAGCCAACTAGCCAGATAAGGGTAAGATCGATGGAAGTCCCCCCGTTGCTTTCCTTAGACAGCAATTAGATTGGCTAGGTAAGCGAATGGAACCAATTAAAGAATCACCTTTCTTTAGACTCTTATCCTTGAACCCCTCTCCTAGACACCAGTCAACTAATCAATCCTGACCCAGTCTAACTCTTTCGGATGCCTTATCCTAATGAGCTCTGATGTCCATAGGGTTGACATCTAATTGATTTTATTTAAGGATTAGATGAATGCAAATGAGGAAACTTGTTTGTGGGCTAAGGAAGGATGATGAAACATGTATGTAGAGGATGTGTTAATTTGAAATTGGTTCAGTCTCTAAAATGACTAAATCTATAGGAAAAATAAAATTATCAACCTTAATTAACATGTCATTTACCACTCCTTTAGGGATCCTAGAAGATTGATCTGCTAGTTGTAAGGTAATCTTTTTAGGTTTTAGTTCTCCTAATCCTAATTGCTTATATATAGAGTATGGCAGAATGTTTACGCTGGCCCCTAAGTCTAATAAAGCTTTATTAATATTGGTCTCTTTGATAGTGCATGAAATTGTAGGAGACCTTGGATCTTTGTACTTCATCAACACTTGACTTGATAAATAGGAACTCACACTTGCTGCTAAGAAGGCTTTCATGGATAAATTGGTTGTCCTTTTCTTTGTGCATAGATCATTTAAAATTTTAGCATAGGTCGAAACTTGCTGGATCATGTCTAGTAGAGGAATATTTACTTAAACTTTTTTAAATACCTCTAACATTTTCTTCAAGTATTCTGATTGTTTATTAGAACTTAGTCGATTCGAAAAAGGAGCTGTAAGCTTGGTGGGTCCTATAAGTGGGGTTGATGAATCATCGAGTGCTGATGACTCAGGCTCCATAGACTGGTTCTGATGGGTGGGTTATTCAAAAGATGGCTTAGATGAGTCTTCTTGACTCTCAAGCATACCCACCTTATTGTCCACTTGTTTTCCTAACTTTTGGTGTAAATTGCATTCACTTGGTTGACTTGATTTCCATATTGAGGTCGTGGACCATTTTGGGCTCTTGAATTGGGTTCAAATTGGCTAGGCAACCTACCTCTCTCTCTCTCTCTCACTAACAATAGAGGCTAGTTGACCTACTTACATTTTCAATCGGGCAATGACTTGAGTATTGGCATTTAAAAGTTGGCCTGCGGTCTACATAAAGTTATTCAAGAAGGTATTGGTGTCAGTAGTTGATTTTACCAGGACTTCTAGACTATTTTCTAGCACACTAACCCTTTTTTCATCATTATTAAATCTGGTGCATTGTTCCGTATTGGATTGGGCCTTAGGTTAGATTGGTTAAAGCTAGGACCACCTGAGTTTGATCCTTGTGACCATAAAAAGTTTGGATGATTCCTCCATCCTAGGTTATATATGGGTGCATAAGGATTGTTCATTGATTTTTGGTATGCAGCATTTATCTATGCACATGTGGTTCCAGTTGGATTCATTAGGAGAGGACATTCTTCAAGGATATGGTCAGATGCACTACACCCATTGCACTTAGGTGCAGATATATGGTTTATACTGGCTGGTCTCTGCAGTTGTAAGACCTCTAACCTATGTGTTAGGGTTATGATTTTCTCCTCTGTAGCTAGGGATGTTGGCATTTGATGCATTCTACCTCTTAAAGATGTTGGTCTTTTTGGTTTCCTAGTCATTTCTCATTGTAGATTTTTCTCAGCTAGGTTTTCTAGAAATTGCCAAGTCTCATTGATTTCTTTATACATAAATTGATTTTGGCACATGGACTCTAGCATGATTTTGGAGTTTGAATCTAGCCCCTCATAAACTATTTGGCATAGCTTCCAGGTCTCTATTTCATGGTGTGGGCATTGGATTAAGAGGTTCTTAAAATGATCAAAATACTTCTAGAATGATTCACCAGCTAGTTGGTAAAATTAGTTTATTTTATTTCTAATTCTAGCTGTCTTATGATGCAGGAAGAATTTTTTTAAGAACACTCATACAAAACCCTTCTAGATCGTGATAGATTAATTTGGTAGGCTGTATAACCACTTTTTGGCATTATCTTTAAGTGCAAAATTGATTAATCTTAGTTTGATCTCATCCTCAGAAAGTTGTTGCAGTCTCATGGTTGCATAAACTTCTTCAAATTTTCTAATGAATATATATGCATCCTCTATTTCAGTGAATTTTGGAAGCATATTAATTATTTAAGATTTAATTTCAAAGTTATTTATAGTAGATTAGGGCAACCTGATGCAAGAAGGTTGGACGGATCCAACTAGGTAATATAAATCCTTAAGGGTTTGAGGTTGATTGATTTCTTCCATATTAGCGCTTAACACTAGAACTGAATCAATTCTAACTAGTCGACCCGAAATCCTTTTCCACGAGGATAGTAAAAATTTCACTTTATTTTATTTTTTTATTTTTTTATTTTTTTTTGATTTTTTTAAAGAAGAGAGAAGAGGAAAATAGATAAGAAAAGGGTTCCAAAGATAGATCCTAAGGAATCCTAAATCTAAAGATAAAAGAAAAAAGTGAGAAGAATTAGTTAAGATTGTTTTTTTTTCAAACACTTATTAAGTAAATATCTATCCTAGTTTATCTTAATTCTAGATAGCTCCTAACTACCAAGGCCATCTTGAAGCCCTCTAAGTTAGAAACCAACAAACCAACTAGCTAGATAAGTGTAAGATCGGTGGGAGTCCCTCCGTTGCTTTTCTTAGACTTCAATTTGATTGGCCAGGTAAGCGAATGGAACCAATTAAAGAACCACCTTTCTTCAGACTCTTGCTCTTGAACCCCTCTCCTAGACACCAGTCAACTAACCAATCCTGACCCAGTCCAACTCTTTTGGATGCCTTATCCTAATGAGCTTGGATGTCTGTAGGGTTGAAATCTAATTGATTTTATTTAAGGATTAGATGAATGCAAATGAGAAAACTTGTTTGCGGGCTAAGGAAGGATGATGAAATCCTCACCTTATCTTGTTTAGATTTGTGCCCTTAAAGTAATTTAGATATGCTTATGAACAATCAATAAGAACAAAAAAGTTTTAATTAAAAACTAATAATCAAATTAGTATGCTAAATGAAAAGAAAAAGATCAAATTATGTACCTAATTTTCAGCACTTATCAATTTTCTGTAAATCAAGATATGAAAGTTAGAAAGATCAGACTGAAACTAAACTAAAAGCATGAAGAACAAGAATTTAGAACACGCCAATTCTCTGACAATGATGCCAAAAATTTGTTGTCTTAAAATTAATCGTAAGCACACGGTGCGCAAAGTAGCACATCCAACGAGTTCGGGTTGATCCTATGAAGAATTATATTTGAATTATATTCAAACCCTTGCTCAGGCAAGATTTAACAAAGATTTTAGAAGATTATTTATTACTTACTACTAAATAGTAAATTAATTGTAGATAATAATAATCTAGAGATCTAGGACTTTTGAATCCACTAGACTAATAACTTAGGGAGCCTTTCTAAGATTTTTCTTATGATGTCCTTTGATCAAGGTGTAATGCATGGACAAGCATTCACCCTAATTAAAGAACTCTCCTTTTAACTACTTCTCTTGTATGACCCAAGTATGGACTATGAAGAAACTTTGACCCAACAATAATCCAAGTTTTCTACATGAAAGAAGAGCAAAGGATTTAACAAAATTATAGGCCTTCTTCCTATTATCCTTCTTGCATCAACTCAAATATGAACTATAAAGGGATTGAAATACAATGATAGTCCATCAAGTTTCTTAGCAAGAAGCTTGAAGAAAGAAGAACTCTAAAAAATTAAAAGCCAAGAAAAAATTCTAAGAAAAAGCTTCTAATCATGATTTAGCTTCATCGCAAACCCTAGAAGATTTCTTAACTAAACATGATTTGATAAAAACTATAAACCTGATTAAAAACATAAAAAAATAATATACTAATTACTAAAATTTAAAATTATAATAAATAAAAAAGATGTAGAAAGTAAATAAGCATAAAAATTAAAATATCTTATCTACTAAAATTAAACTATAAAATTAAATTGTACAAGTGATAATTAAAGAAAAATAAAATTTTATTACTGAAAAAAAATAGCTTGATATAAAATACTAACTTCTAAGCCATTAACAGGACTTGGAGTTGAAATAAGAAAAAAATATAAATTCTCCTCTGGAACACCTTTTCCTAACTAACTCTCCTTCTATGATGTTGGAAGGATAGAAGAGAGTGGAAAAAAGATGGATAAAAATTTTATGAGTAGGTATTCCTGTCTATCACATGGGTCCCTTCAAGAGTTGTGGCATGGAGAGAAATATTTCTTAGTAGAGGCATTGGGTTTAATTTATAGGTGTAGAAGAGAGGAAGATTTTTTATATTTTCTATGTGAGACTAATTAAAAGAAGAGGCAATAAGAAATGAGCTATTGGATTAGGGAGCTTGCTTCTCATCCATTGATTTTTAAGTCATGTTCACACTTAGTTCCATGTGAAAGATTATCTTTTAATCTAGGCTCTTGCTCTTTAAGTCGTGTTCACACTTGGATTCATGTGAAAGGTCTTCTTTAATTCTGGGCTCCTGATCAAGAGGAGGTTGCTTCTCATCCCTTCATGAGTAAGTCGCGTTCATATTTGAATAAAAGCTGGTTACATGGTTCACTTGAATCTAAGCCAATTTGAGTTCAAATTGAATTCTATGAGCCCAAACTCTTAATTACCTGTAAAGTAGATTAGAGAATATTAAATTCTTAATAAATAAGAAGTAATTAAATTAAATTTATGCCTCTAAGGACTTAATTTAAGTGTTTATCAGTATCCTAATGACAACATTGTGCTCTTATCAAGTTTTTGGCATCATTATCGGAGAAGGCATGAGCATTACATTTTTTAATTTCTTTGATTTTCTTGTAAATAAAATTATAAATAAAATTTTAATTTCTTTAATTTCTTGTAAATATTGCTTACTAACTTTTTTTATTTATTTCTTTTATAGAAAAAAATAAAAAGATTAGGAAAAGGAGGAAGCTTCCAGTCCTATTTGGTGAGATCAATCCTAAACCCTAAATTTTTTTTATTATTTATTTTATTTTTAAATTAATTAAAAATTATCCACTTAAATTTAATTAAAAGCTTCATGACAAGATTAGAAATGATAATTACTTAGAGCATCCATCATATTAGTTTTATTTTTATTTTTATTTTTTTGATAATTGTTGGAGGCAAGGTAAGCTTCTCAAAATTCAATTAGTTGCATGCATCTAGTTTAAATTGCATAGAACTCCTTGTCTGAAGGTGATTATGCATACTTATCTCTAAATCAATTTAAGGGCATAACCTAATTAAACAACATAAGGTGAAGATTTGATCATCCTTCCTTGGCCCACAAATAACTAACTAGTATCCTGTATTGACCTAAGCCTTTAAATTAAAATCAATTAGACATGGGCCCTAGGAACTTGAGCTTAATAGGACAAGGAATCCTAAAAATTGGACGAGATTAGAGTTAGTCAGTTTGACTGGTGTCTAAGGCAAGTGGTTCAGAGATTGCATCCCAAAAGAAGGTGGTTACTTAATTGGTTCCGTTAACTTACCTGACCAAGCATAATTGGTATCTAAGGCAAGCAATGAGGGGACTCCTACAAATCTTACACTTACCTAACTAGTTAAATGGTCGATCTTACACTTGAATAATTTGAAGGTAATCCTGAAAATTAGGAGCTGTCTAGATCTAGGACAACCATAGTCAGAATTGATTGCCTAACCTGATTGCTAACCAACTTTAAACCTAATTAAAACTAATTTTTCTCTCTTGTTAGCTCTAGGACTCCTTAGAACCTCTTCTTGAAAATACTTCTTTCTTTCTTCTTCTTTTTTCCTTCAAAAATAAAATAAAATAAAATAAAAATTAAATTAAATTAAAAATAATAATTAAATTAAATTAATAAAAAATTATAAAAAAATTTAATAATTAAAAAAATAAAATAATTAAAAAAATAAAAAAACTCTTAAAAAAATTTTGAACCATTCATTAGGGTTGCACTAATACATGCATGGTAGGAGATCATTTTTCTGATCTAGTTGAACCCAATTATAAAATTAAATGGCTGAACCATATTAAACCCAATAACCAAATGGCTAAAAATCCTAGAGAATCACCTAGGTAGATGAAAGAATATTTTGTTCCTTTTACTTATAACCCATCGACTTGTATCCAATTATTTGATATCCATGCTACACACTATGAGATCAAGCCGACTACAATCTAAATGCTTCCATCTTTCTATGGAAACATCAATAAAAATTCTTACAAGCATCTAGATGAATTTTTAAAAGTCTGCTTTATGGTGAAAATCTAAAATTTGACTAATGATGACCTTAGACTGATCTTATTCCTCTTTTCCTTAAAAGACAAAGCCAAGTACTAGCTTGGCATAATAGAGAGACCAATCCAAACATGGGCTGAATTACAAAGTGAATTTCTTAAGAAATTTTATTCCATAGGCTGAACCAATACCATGAGACGAGCTATCACTGGATTTGCTCAACTTCTAGAGAAACAAATCATGAGTTAAGAAAAAGATTTTAGAAACTTCTTAGAAAATGCCCACACCATGGTTTATCTAAGTGGCAAATAGTTTAAGCTTTCTATGAGAATTTAGGAGATCAATATAAATAAATGGTAGATGCATCCTGTGGTAGATGCATCCTATGGAGGTGCATTTATGAGCAAAAGTAAGGAAGAAGCCTAGGCCTTATTTGAAACTTTGAGTGAAAACTCAATTAATCATGCTTCGTTATCTTTTTACTAAAAATGGGTAGGGATCCATGAATTTAAACATCCAGAATCTAGTTTTAAGACTGATTTGAACTTGATAAATAAAGTAAACCTTCTTTCCCAGAAATTAGATCAACTCCTAACCCTAGGTCAACAATCTCCTACAAAATACACACCATCTTCTAATTATTGGAAGATTTATTCTATTTGTGCTAGCCCAACCCATCATGTGAGTGAATGTTCTACGATTGCAAAATTTTTATCTTTTATCCAAGAACAAGTTCAAGCTACACATGACTACTCCAAATTGATTAATGACCCTTTTTCAAATACATATAACCCAGATTGGAGGAATCACCCTAATTTTTCATGGATATCTCAACAGACTCAGGCTCAGACCCAAATTTCACCATGCAAAATTATCAAAATAGGCCCTAATTTTAGAACTATGCCTATAATAGAGATCAACCTAGTCAATCTTCCCAGCCACCATATTATAATCAACCATCATACCCATCTCCTCAACAAAGCAATCTAGTCGATGATAGATTTAATCAACTACAACAATTGATCCTGACTCAATAGCAATCTATCACCAGACTAGAAACATAAATAGGATAATTAGTTGAGTCTAACATAAGAAGGAAACTAGGTCAACTATCGAGCCAACTGATTCTTATAAACAATCCACCTAATATCAACCAACCATCTGGACCAAATTATCAATCTAATATCCCATCTAAGAATTTTCAATTAGAGAATGCTAAAGCAAAATCTAAATTTAAAAATTATATGATTCTTATGGAACCATACCAAGACCAAGTGAGAGAGGCTAGTACTGATGCTAGCCAAAATGAAAATTTAGAGAAATAGATTAGTACTAAAGCTAACCACATAGAAGAACCTAGGTTCAGAATCCATATTGATGTTGGTTCCAATTTAAATAAGATAGATAAAGGAGAGAAGAGAATAGATGATTTACCTGAGATCTATAAACCTAAAGTCCTGTTCTCTTTGACCCTAGAGGCCAGTTCTTCTTGCAAAATTCGTGAGGCATGTAATGAAGTGTCAATAAAGTTGTTTAAATAAGATCATATTAATTTACCTCTAGAATTAAATTCACCATTAGATATCCTCCCAATACCTATTGCATCATACTTAACTTCTAAACCAAAAACTCAATTTATGAGCATTCTACATGAACAAATAGGAGAAATTCTTGATAAATAAGGGTCTAAGAATGTGGTCATAAATTATCTTTCCAAAATTAATGATAAATATATTAATAAAAGGATTCCAAACTATCTTTTTGAGATTGGCAATCTAAAACTATTAAAATTTATCAATCCAGTATTTGATACGGGATAGTTAAGCTATCTTGTATCTGACTGAAGATAGTAAACTTAGCGCTTGTTAGGAGGCAACCCAATATTTAGTTTCTTATGTCTAATTTATCTTTTTAGTCTATTTTCTTTTTAGGATATTTTGAATAAGTTGGAAGAAGAGCTAAATTTTTAAAGACATATGCTGGACTACAAACATATCGAGTCAGATGTATTCCTTCCTATTCTTTATTACATTCTTTACTTTTTTCTTTTTCATTGAGAATAATATCGATTAAGTTTGAGGAGGAGAATAATAAAATTTTTTAAATTTTTTAAGTTCTTGAATAAGTTAGTTTTTAGTATTTAAACACCCGATTATGCTTAAGAATCGAGTTAAACTAAGATTTTAAAAAAAAAATGATGCACAGATTAGAAAATTTATGAGATATTGAGGAACCAAGTATTAAGAAAATCCAATAAAGAGTTAAGCTTACAATATAAATAATATTTCTTTGAGTACTTCTAATTTTTTTCTACCAACATTAAAGAAAAGTCTACTTTCTATGGGCTTGTATAAGGTAACTATACTTTTCTTCATAAAAAAATTATTCTTAAAATAAAATAATTTTTTAGTACTTCTCACTGAGTAACTGGGCTTCTTTGCCTAAGCAAGCATTGAGATTTGTATCAAAAAGTAGGAAGGATAAAGAAGCTCTTTGTAAAGCTAGTCTTAACTCATAGCTTGTTTGATTCGAGCTAGTAAGTCTGAGGGGTATTTTATACCTAGTGCCCTAAAGTCAACTAGCTTGGGAGTCATTAGCCCAGGACTCGCTACATGGATTCAATAGAAATCTTAAGGAGTTAAGATACTCAATGGTGGTACAATGTTCAAAAAATAATACATATTAATTTTTCATCGAGTAACCAAGTCTCGTTGCCTAAGTAAGCAATGATATTCGCATCAAAAAATGGACAATGTGAATAAAAATATTTAATAAATAAAGAATGGAAATAACAATACACTTGCCCATATACAAGGTTGGACAATTCAGAGATAAAGATAGTGATAATTTAGAAAAACTTTAGAAAAATTTAATATTCTTTACTTAATTTTTATATTGGTAAGTATTAATACCCCAATAACATACCTCATTTATACTCTACTGAATATCAATAGCCATTTTAAAATTACTTAGTAAAATTTAAAATTTTAAAGTTAAAAGGTACATAAAACTAAATTCTTTCTTTACTCGAGGACGAGCAAAGCTTAAGTTGGAGGGTGTGATAATTACCATAAAAATATTATTAAAAGTATTTATTTATTAATTAATTAATTTTTATTTTTAAAAATTAAATATTTTTATTTATGATTTTAAAAATATATATTTATCAATGAAAAGAACTTATTTTTTTAGTCACAACAAAATAAGTTTGGAGCAAAATAGAGTTAAAATGGATCCGATATGAATTTTCAAAAGAAATAAAAAAATTTAATTCGGCTCAGCCGGCTCATCCAGCCAAACTGGCATGCTCAGCCAAGCCACTAAAAGTAGATCAGTCGGTGCATCCCAGCTTAGCTGGCATGTCGTTCAAGCTGACTTAATCATAAAAGCCAGTTGCCGGTCCATGAAACCAGGTGTAGACCACCAGCTCAACAGAAGGCAACGAATCAGCACATGCCATGTGGTGGACCAAGATCCTTAAAGGATTAACCAAAATTCTCACATGGCGTTCAAGGGTAGTTTCAAAATTTTAGGTGGTGCGGCGCTCGTTGATTGATTACAGTCTGCGGTATACCTTTGTGATCCATATGCATAGTAAAGGTGCGATCATGTGGCTATGGTTGTTTGCGATGAAGATCCAATGGTTGCTGTGTTTTCTCATGTTGATTGTAATTCCGTCAGCTTCCCAATGCATGATCGGATGGTTGCATGCATTCCAAGTGATGATCCAATGGTTGATATAAGATTCGATGGTGATTAAGGCATCCTAAGCGATGATTCGATGATCGTAGAGCTTCATCAGTGCAATCAAATGGCTAGAATTATTTTTGACTTGATTAAGGAGTCCAAGCTTCCGATTTACGTGAGCTAAGGATCCAGATCTTCCTGATAACCTGATCTAATGGTCAAAATTGAATCCGACCTAATCTAGGATGAGTAAAAATGATTTTTGGCAATTTTGGGATCGTTTGATCAGGATCTAATGGCCATATTTCATCCAGGAGAACATAATTCGACCAGGCTTTACCAGACAGTCTTTTAATCCGATTTTCACTTGGATTTCCTCTAAAAAAGTATCGATCAACACTCCTTTAGTCCTATATTGCCTAACAAAAAAGATCTCTCCTCTCCAATACTCTATAAATAAGTCACTAGGCTATCAAATCAAGTCATCTTCGATCATGGAGAGGAGTTTGGTAAAGGATAAAGCCATGCTTAGGTTAAAAGCTGCTTCGAAGCAGATAGTGCCAGGAGGAATAGCTGACTTCTACACCATCTCAACGCTAATATCGATCCGAGATCAAGATCAACACTAGTTTTTATTTTTTTCATGTCTTTTTAATTTCATGTATTTAATTTTTGAATATTAATTTTAATACCTAATTTCTTTTATGCACTTTAAATTTTAGCTCTTTATTTTTAATTATAATTTAATTTATGCTATTTAATTTTATTGCACTTTATTTTTATTGCAAGTAGATGCTAAGGTCTAGGTAGTAGATCTTAGTACCAAGTTTATCTTTCTGTATCTTTTAAATTCTATTTTTTATTTATAATTATTTTTTACTTTAATTTTTTTTTAAATTTTTACTTTTTTTATATAAAATTCAAAGATTTCAAAACTAAAACATTGCCTTCTCTATAAATTCGACCCGACTTACTACTTACTACCTATTTTTAATCGATTTAAGAAGTCAGAATTAAACTAATAAATATGGTGTCCTAACGACAACATCATGATCTTATCATAGAATAATCAATATATGTTATTTTTTATGAGACTAATGATCTTCCAACAAGAAAGAGAGATGGTATTGATGATGTAGGTCAATTGTTGAAGGCATAAATGAGCTCACTATAAAAGAGTCATCAATCCAAAATGACAAGGAACTTAAAGACAAAAAAGAGGATAAAGATGAGGAACAACAAGATCAACAAGAACAATCCAAAGGTACAAATGACCTTTCAAAAGAATGGAGCTATATTCACAATCATCCTAAAAAACTTATTATTGGTGATCCTACACATGAGATAATAACCTGATCCTCACTTAGAGATGTAAATAATTATTTTGCTTTTGTCTCTTATTTTGAATAAAAAACTATTGATATAGCTGAAAAAGATCATAATTGGATAAATGCAATGCAAGAAGAACTTAATCAATTTAAAAGAAATAATGTATGAACCTTAGTTGAAAGACCAAAAGATCATCCTATAATTGGAACTAAGTGGGTATTTAGAAACAAGTTAGATGAAAATGAAAATGTTATTAGAAACAAAGCAAGACTAGTAGCTGAAGGGTATAACTAACAAGAAGAAATTGATTTTGATGAGACTTTTGTACCCATTACTAGATTAGAAGCTATAAGACTCATGCTCGCATATGTTTTATAAACTTTAAATTATTTCAAATGGGTGTAAAAAGTACTTTTCTAAATAATTTTATTATGAAAGAAGTATATGTAGAACAGTCCCCTCGTTTTGAAAATCATGTTTTTCAAAATCATGTTTTTAAATTAAACAAAGCTTTATATGGCTTAAAACAAGCTCCTAGAGCTTGGTATGAAAGATTAAGTAAATTTTTGCTAGAAAATGGCTTTTCAAGAGGAAAAGTAGATACAACTCTTTTCATAAAAAGAAAGGATGATGATATTCTTATGATATAAATATATATTGATGATATCATTTTTGGATCCACTAATAAAATCTTGTGCCAAGACTTTGTCAAGCTCAGATAGGGGGAGTTCAAGATGAGCATGATGGAAGACCTCATTTTCTTCCTCGGATTATAAATTAAATAGTCTAAAGAAGGAATCATCATTTGCCAAAACAAGTACACAAAAAAATTATTAAAAAAATTTGGGATGGAAATCTCCAAAAGCATTGGCACACCTATGAGTCCTTCATGTAAGCTTGACAAGGATGATAATGGTAAGAGTGTTGATTTAAAACTTTATAGAGGCATGATAAGATTCTTGCTATATCTTCTAGTAGATCTAATATCATGTTCAATGTTTGAATGCGTGCAAGATTTCAATCCAATCCTAATAAAAATCACACTTAAATGCTATTAAAAGAATCTTGAAATATCTAAATGAAAGTCAAACATTAGGCTTATGGTTTTCTAAACATTCATCCATAAATTTAATAGGATACTCGGTTGCAGACTTTGTAGGATGTAAGTTAGATAGAAAAAATACTAGTGGAACTTGTTAATTTCTCGGTATAAACTTACTTTCTTGGTTTAGTAAGAAATAAAATTTGGTGGCATTTTTTATGACCAAGGTCACATACATTACAACTAGAAGTTGTTGTACTCAAATCTTATGGATTAAGCAACAATTCAAAGATTTTAACATAAAACTTAATAACATTCCCATAAGATGTGATAATACTAGTACCATTAATCTAACTAAAAATTCAATTCAACACTCTAGGTCAAAAGACATTGAAACAAGATACCATTTCATAAGAGAGTATATGCAAAATAATGATATATTGATTAACTTTGTTTGCTTTGAAAATAATTAGTGGATATCTTTACAAAACTTTTAATTGAAGATAGATTTTGTAAAATTAGGAGAGAATTAGAAATTTTAGATCCTTTTGCTTAAATATCCATCTTTTGATTCTAACTTATCCTCCTCTAACATTTTTGGATTAATCTTTTGAGATTTAATTTTATTGCTTTAAGTTAAAAATTATCCATCCTTCTTATCTTTTTCTTGAATTTAAGAAGAAAAAATATTTTTAAGCTAAAAAAAATCATGGATAAGTAATTGTACTTTATTTATCTCATGGATTTATTTGAGTATTCTTATTGTTTTGGTTGTTTGATTCATTTTGAGCAACTATTTATACTTCATATATTTTGATCATATCATCATTCTTTTAATAATTAATTGGTATCAATAAATAATTTTTGATTTTAAAAGAGAATTATTGATGAACATTTATGTTTTATTCCGATTGATTGATTTTGGAAAATACTCTTCTTGAATCTTTTGATATTGATATCAAGAAAAATATTTCAAGGAAGTTATCATATACCTTTAAAGCTAAATATTTAAAGACATCTTTAGTTTTAATCAATTGATATCAGATAGCTTACTATTTGTCTTGTATTTTATTGATTTATCTTTCATAAAAAAAAAGAAAATACTTCATCTTAAACCTATTTTTGCCTTGCTATATCTTTATCTTTAAGATAATTTCTAAAATTGATATTTTGCATAAAATTGGTTGATGCTTATCAAAAAAAAAAAAAGAAATGATCCTTGAAAAACTAAATATATCTTATAATTTACTTTGAATGATCTATTTAAAATCATTTATCATTAAAAAAATTTCATCTCTCTTGATTCCTTGAAGTTCAAAATAATTTTGTTTAATGCATTTATTTTATCCAAAAAGGGGAGATGTATTTTTAATCCATATTGTTCATAAATTGAATTCAAAAAGGAAGATATTCATTCTGAATTTGTTGTATACTTTCAAAAAGAAAACATTAAAAGATAAATTTATCTTGCAATAATTATAAAAAAAAGGAGGGAAAAAATATTATGTGATAAATTTTCTGGTATATGCTCATAAAAACAAGGAGAAAGATGTATGTTTGTTAAATATTATCTAATTAGCCTTGATTGAAAATTCTAATTAGTTTGAGTTAAGAAAAATAAACTTTGATTGTTTTATGATATTCTTAACTTAAGTCTTTCTATGATTATTCAGTTTAATTCAATTGATTTTATTGCCAAATCATGTTTGATAACTAATTGGAGTTAAAGCAAATTTAAAATATATTCTCACTCCAAACAAATTAATTTTGATATATACTTCTAATTTTGAAACTCATTTAAAAATATGAATATAATACAAAATTTTTGATATGCCTTCAGAAATCTTTGTAAAATCATTTTTGCTTTGGTACTATGTTTGTTTTACTTAAAACATTTCTGATATATATCTTTTTCAAACTTAATTAACTAAAATTTATTTTAAAAAAAATATTAAATTAAATGTTGTGCTTGATTTTACTATTCAAATCATTATAAAGCTCTATTATTCTTAAAGCTTAAAAGTATATATTTGAAAATCTGATCAAAGAGTTATATTTATTCAAAAAGGGGGAAAGCCTTTGATATTTGAATTCAAGCAAACTTTTAAAAGAGAAGCGATATTTTAAGCATGTTTTTAAATCAAAAGATAAGTTTTCAAAAGGGAGATGATTCATTTGGCTTTATTTTTTGAATTTGATACGTCTCTTATTTGATATACTATTACATCTTATTGATTTTGATTCCTTCACGTGAGGTTTTTGATGCTATCAAAAAGGGAGAGAGGAATGGTATGAATGTTGAGTATATACTTAATGAATTAAAACTTAAAATACTTACTAATTTGATGCTTAAAATCTTGAAACTCATTAATTTGAATTGAAACATTAAATGTAATGAGTATATAAAAATGTATAATGAATTAAAGATAAATTGAGAATATTCATGAAGTATGCATTCATATGTTAATCAATTACTTTATAATATATGTTGGCCAATTTTGATTGTATATGGTGTTTATTTTGTATGGAAGGAAAAATCCAGATTTCTTGGATCAGGTTTGTTCAGATCTGATTGGATCAAGAAAGATATTTTAAAAATTTTTTTTTTGAATTCAAATCAGATCTGAGATATTTTAGATCTAATTTTATAGATCCAATAAAATAAAATAAAAGTAAATTAAATCTAATTTAATTTTGTATCTTTTGTTGGATAATCAAATTATCCTGTGATGATCCTGCTGATTGCTTGAGGTTCTGGATCTAGCCACGCAAGTGCCTGGCCTCTATCGATATCCACTTGGGCTGAATCTGAAGATCTTCTCCTTCTTTATCATCTCTCCAAATATCAGATCTAGATTTGATTTGGAGGATTCTCAAAACTCCTTTTGAAGATCTGGAATCATCTCTTGCAGTAGTGCTGCCTTCTTCCTTTCTCGTCACCTTTCTCTTACCTTGATCGCACCAAACTGGAGCCCAAATCTCCTTAGGCATGGAGAGGAGAGAGGGGACCTGAAGATGGCATGGAGGAGGGAGAGGGGTAGCCTTATGGCATGGGCTATTGGAGATCTTCTCTAAAGCTTGGTGCATACAGGATTTTTATAGACCCTGCCGCGCCATGCAATGCCACATCATCGCGGCCAATCATGTTGCTACATGCAATCAGATCTAAATCTGATTGATGGGTTGACATCACTTGATCCAATCAGATGAGAGCCCCTCTTAATCATCCTTAGATGGCACCTAAGACTGGTCAAAGTCTATTCCTTGGCACCACCTAAGTAGATACCTCGAAGTAACTAGAGTCCCATCTGTATGGGACTCCAGGCGCCTCTATCCATGGGCGCACACCTCCCTAAGCATGCACCTCTGGTCCACCTACTTTTTAGTAGGTTGACTAGTCCAAAATAAATCTCCTATGGGTGCATGACACATGGGCAGATGTCAAGTGTCAAAGGTCAATGTTTGACTAAAGTCAAAAGATAAGAATTAGCAGGTGATGGAAAATGGTAGGTGTTGTCTCAAATTTATCTCATAAATTAAGACAACCCTTTTCTGACTTGGACAAGCTCTAGTCAGACTAAGTAAAGGTACCTGAGTGAGCACAAACTCATTTGGTTTAGTCGAGACAACTTTTAATAATTATAGAAGGAGAATGTTAGGCTCATTCATGTGCTGGCATGATTTTCTTGAACCTAATTGAATCTAATTCAAATCAATTGAACTGGGTTAGTCCAATTGATAATATCCAAATCCAAAATCTTATTTGTGTGATATAGTTAGGTTCAGTTATGTATGATAACGGGATATGTCGCGATCTCTATCATCGACATCATCAAAATACCTTCCAATGGATTAGAACTTTTCTGATTCGGACAACTAGAACGATCGATCATCCAAATCATTCTAATTGCTCCCAAAATCCACTAGTGACACTTAGCAGTATATGGTGGCAACCCATCAAAACTAAAAATGAACCTCTCGGTGCAGCTACCTATGTGATTAAGTTCTTCTATCTTGAGCCTCAATCAGATTAGGGTTAAGATGAACTTATCAAACCCTAATTTCTGTCATATGATTTAATCATTTGATTCAAGTCCGATGTGAAAACCTTAATAGAAACTCCTTCTATTATTTCACTCTACCATGGCCATGGGCTTATGGTCTTGATTCTCATGATCATCATAGGGCTGCTCCTCATCTACCGAGATAGATAGATTCTCTTTTGGTGCAATCCAATTCCTACAATGAACATACTATAGCCAATATACACCTCAGGGTTCCAAATGGCTAGGAGACCGAGTCATCGTGTAGTCAAACTATAACACCCTTAAGGTAAACTATCGATGCACCTTAGGTCAAAGAACCAGACACACCACTATAGCTTCGAGCTAGTCATCGACGAGAAGGTAGACTTCTATATGACTACTCGAGGTGGTCATGCTCAGTGCCCTCATTCTCTAACAAGTACCCATACTTTCGCTTCACTGTCTCACACCATAGTCTTAAGACTCATTTACTATAAAGAAGTGATTGTATACCAACCTTTCAGATCAATCACCATCCTCATGATGATCCTATGGTCAGGAGCATTTTATGAGTTAATAATGAAAATTCATGTCTTAAATTTTTAACTCTTAAAAATAAGAATTATCATTTCTATTAACTCAAGGGATGTATCACAGACACTAAATATATATTTATGATAGAAAATAATCTATTTTATTATTTATAGTCAAAATTATAATTTTACCCCTAGAAGTGTATTACAAGTGTCAGCCAATTCTGACTTCTAAGGCACACATATCTAACAAACTTTCACTTGACATAAAGCCAATTGGCTACAAATCTAAGTCCCATCTTTCCAAAATGGGCTTCGATCTTCTGCTGGCCTAATAACTTTATGAGTGGGTCCACCACATTGTCGCAGAGTCGACTCTCTTGACCTCGACGTAATCCTTTCGAGGTAATCATGGATGAGGTGGTATTGCTGCTCGATGTGCTTAGCTTTCTGGTGAGACCTTGGCTCCTTAGCAAGGGCTATGGCGCCATTATTGTCACGGTATAGAGAAATGGCATCTGATTGCATCACTCCTATCTCTGTGGTAAACTTCTTATACTAGAATACCTTCTTCTAGCTTCTAACGCAGTGATGTATTCTACTTTCATGGTGAAATCTGCTATCACTGTCTGCGTAGAACTCTTCCAACTGATAGCTCCATCATTACACATAAACAAACTCCCAGATGTTGACTTTCAATCATCTACATCAGACATAAAATCCAAGTTTGTATATCCCTAGACTTGGAGTTTTCCATTATCAAAAACTAACAACATATCCTTAGTTCTTCTCAAGTACTTAAAAAAATATTTCATAGAAGTCCAGTGTTCTTCACCTGAATTCGACTGATATCTGCTCGTGACATTCATAGCATGGGCTATATCAGGTCGTGTATATAACATGGCATACATGAGGCTCCTTATTGCTGAAGCATAAGGAATCTTGCTCATGCATCCTATTTCCTCAGGTGTGCTAAGGCACATCTTCTTGAAAAGATGAATGCCATGTCTGAAGGATACCAAATTCCTTTTAGAGTTTTTCATGCTAAAACTCTTTAGCACTTCCTCTATATACATCTTCTATGAAAGTCCTAGCATCCTATTCAGTCTATCTCTATAGATCTTAATTTCTAGAATAAAGGATGCTTCTCCTAGGTCTTTCATGGAGAATTCTTTGGATAACCATATTTTAACTATGGTCAACATGGGAATATCATTCCCAATAAGGAGGATATCATCCACGTATAATATGAGAAAGACAACAGCACTCCCACTGACCTTTTTAAAAATATGTGATTCCTCCTCATTCTTGATAAAACCAAATAATTTGATCACATCATTGAAATGAGTATTCCAACTCTGAGATGTCTGCTTAAGTCCATATATGGACCTTTGCAATTTGCATACCTTGTGATCAGTATCACTGGATGTGAAACCTAGCGACTGTTCGATATAGATATCTTCCTCAAGATATCCATTTAAGAATGCCATTTTTATGTTTATTTGCCATATTTCATAATCAAAATCGGCTACAACAGTAAGCGATGTGCGAATGGATTTTAGCATAGCCATTGGTGAAAAGGTATCCTGATAGTTAATGCCTTCGCATTGACTATATCCTTTTGCTACTAATCTAGCTTTGAATATCTCCACATTCCTATCTGCACCAATCTTTCTCTTGTAGATCCATTTACACCCAATAGGTACTATACCTTCTAGTGGATCTACCAAGGTCTAGACTTGATTTAAGTGCATCGAGTCAATTTCTGACTTCCTTACCTCTAACCATTTCTTAGAGTCGATATCCGATATCACCTCGTTATAGGTTTTGAGATCATCACCATGAACCCCATTACGTACGAGGAATATTTTCTCTGAAATAGTACCTAAGTTCCTCTCAGGGGGATGGGAAACCCTTTCTGATCTATAAGGTGGAGGAGGTAGTTATTGTATTGGCTCAACCTGATTTGGTTCCATTTGGTCCTTAGCTCATTGCTCTTGTGAGACTTTCTTATTGAGCTTGATCTACTTTCCAATGCCGCTATCTTGAATGAATTATTTTTCAAGAAAGATGGCATGAAGACTCACAATCGTATTGTGATCTTCTAGAATGTAGAAATAATATCCTAATGACTCTTTAGGATATCCTATAAATGAAGCTCTAAAGAACCTAAAGTCTAACTTGTTCGCTTATTGTCATTTGACATGAACTAGACAACCTCAAATTCTGAGATGACTCAGGCTTGGTTTCTTACCATGCCATATCTCATATGGTATGGTAGGAATAGTTTTAGAAAAAACCCTATTCAATAAGTATATTGCAATTAACAAACAATGTCCCCAAGAAAAATCAGAGAGGTCTGTGAAGCTCATCATGGATCGGATCATATCTAATAGGGTCAGGTTCCTCCATTTTAAAATCCTATTGAGTTAAGGTGTTCCAGGTGGAGTCCATTGAGAGACTATGCCATTTTCCTTCAGATAGTCTAGTAATTTTCGACTAAGATATTCACTTCCTCGATCTGATCAAAGAATCTTAATGGGTTTTTTAGTTTGCTTTTCTACTTCATGTCTGAATTCCTTGAACTTTTTAAAAACTTCAGACTTGTATCTCATAAGATACATGTACCCATACCTAGATGAATCATCGGTAAAGTTTATGAAGTAGACAATGTTGCCTCCAGTCGGTACATCAAATGGGCCACACATATTAGTATGTACTAGGACAAGAAGATCCGTGGCCCTTTCCCCATGTCCTACAAAAGGGAGCTTAGTCTTTTTTCCATGATGATAAGATTCACAAATTGGATATGACTCGAAAGTCAACGGACTCAATAGCCCGATTTTCTCCAATTTGTTAACCCCATCTTCTGCTATATAACCTAGTCTTATGTGCTATAGATACCTATCATTTGGACTATCCCTAGGTCGTATCATGGCATTCACATTTTGCTTGATATTAAAAATAGATACATCAATATGTAAGTGGTAAAGATCGTTAATAAGGAAACTACTTGCAATTTTATTTCTTTCATAAAGAATATTACAATGGTCCTTAAGAAAACTAATTATATAGCCTTCAAATGCTAGGCATGAAACAGAAATCAAATTCTTGTTTGCTGCAGGCACATAATAACAATCTTTTAATACTAAGTCTAAATTAGATGGTAGTTGAAGAGGGTATGTTCCCACACCATGGTAGCAACTCTTGCTTCATTTTCGATGCGTAGGATCATCTCACCATCCCTCAGCCTCCTACTATCCTCAAGATCCTACATGAAAGTGCATAAATGAGCACTAGAACCAAAGTCAAGCACCCAACTGGATGCAGAAGAAACCGTAAGGTTAGACTCAATAACGAGCATACCTCCAGAAGGACCTGCCTTCTTATTCTTCAGGATGGTCAGGTAAGTAGGGCAGTTCCACTTTCAGTGGCCGTCATTGTTGTAATAAAAATACTTTCCTTTGTCAGCGGCCTTCTTCGTCAGCTCTGCCTTCTTCTTTCCTCCTTCCATCTTTTGCTTTTTCATAGACTTCTTCTTCTTTTCAAAAGACTTTCTCTTGAAAGAAGTCCATTCCATAGCAAGCACTGAGCCTTTAGAATCTTTCATAGAAAGCTCAGTAGTAACCAGCATGTTTATAAGTTCAGCCAGAGAATTTTGAAGTTTATGCATATGGTAGTTCATGATGAACTACCCATATGCATCAGTCAAAGATTGTAGAATTATATCATTCTACAGATCCAGATCCAACTTCACTCCAAGCTTTTCAAGCTCTTCCAAATCCTTGATCATCATCAGACAATGATCTTGGACTGACTGTCCATCACGCATTTTAGCCTTGAATAGTCCTTTTGTGACTTGATACTTGGTTGTGCAACTCTATTCACCAAACATCTCTTGTACGTGAGCCAACATTTGATGGACAGTCTTGATATCTTCATGTTGGCGCTGAAGCTTATTAGACGTTGAGCCTAATATATAGTATCTAGCCTTGTTATCTTCATCCATCCACTTATCAAGAGACGCTCTCTATTCAGCAGATGGATGAGCTGGTAAGGTGGGACGATCCTGATCCAAAACATGAGTTAACTTCTCAAAATCCAAAATGATTTTGAAGTTTTAGAACTAATCCTTGTAATTGAGTCCGGTTAGTCTATGGGTGTCCAGGATTCGTGCTAGTGGGTTGGATGCAGATATTTTTTTGTAGAGAGTCAAAGTTTCTAGTTAGATATTGTAATTAAGACTTAACTAATTTATTTAAAAGTTTTATTTTTAAATAAATTAGCTCTTACAATTTTCTCAGATCCCTATACTTTCTCTATAGAGATGCAAAAATCTTCATGATTAATGATTTTTAGTGGGTGGTGCGGTTCCACCAACTGACTTATCACCTCACCTAACAATTATTGATGATGGGTTAGCCAATAAGTGAACAACTCTTGTTCAATGATTCTCTAATCATGGTGCACCAAAACTTGATCTCTAATTTATGAATCTCATCGTACCTGAAATATTGATCCACTCCTTAGTTAAGTCAGACCCACCATTTGCATAAGTTGGATTCCTAATTGAGTCACTTACTATATTTGGAATATTGAACCTAATCCATCCTCTAGCCCATAGCATCTAATGTCTAATAGATATGGTTGCATCTTTTCGATGCAACTAAATCATTGTAACCAGCTAAGAATAATCAATCTCGAAAAGGACCCACACATCTATAATGGTGGAAGACCTTAGACTTAATCTTTTCTTAGGGAGATTTGATTTAGATCTCATTAAACTAGACTTGACATAGTCATAACCATTACGACTAACCTAGTGGCATGGGTTAGCTCGGATTATTGGCCACCTCAGATCAAGACTGAGTCAACAAATATGGCCAGGTAAGTGAGACCGGTGGAAGGAATATGCCATTAACTCGATAAGAATGCATTCGAGTCGAGTAGCTCCTAATTAAAAATTAGTCGGTCATATCTGCCAAACTTATCTTAGACACCAAATTATTTAGCCAGAACCAATTGGGTTAGCCTACAATCCAGACTCTAACCACTATGCCTAATTAGGTCTTAGCTTGGTTGATCACTCACATGACTCGATCTTAATCTAGACTTAATCCTATTAGGCTGGTCAATTTAAGCACTATTGATCCCCTCTAACCAACTTTTGATTCAGTTTGATCAACCGCTTAGACCTAATTGAGCTACCCAAGTTCGAACCCAATTTTATGAATATATCTTAGATCTAAAATTCTCAATTTTAGTTCTAACATATTTCATAATCTTAATTCTTAATTAAGTTTAGGCTTCATAAACAAAATATGTAAATAAAATCCTAGAATTTTAGGATCTAGGATTTTGCAAAAAATAAGTTTTTGATTTTTGATTAAGGATGAATGCACAGCATCCCTATACATCATAAGGACACCCCATCAAATGAAAGGAGAGGACATTTAAATCCTACTTTGTTTTTATGACTTGACAGCCAAGGGGAACACCTTAATCAGAAATATAAGACTACAAAACTAGTTAGATCTACATTATATATCTTATATATAAAAATTGATCTAACTTTAAATAAATTTTGCATACATCTCATGTATCATATCATGCATATTTTTAGATCTGAATTATCTCATAATTATCTAAAAAATTAAATTTAAATTGATCACATCAAAATAAATTTTATTCTAGATAATTATGTAGAACTATTCTACAACTAGTCTAAACATGCATTCATCATATCTCATATGAACCAAAAATTAAATAATTTTATTTACTATTTTTTAGATCTTATTATAATATTTATAACATCAAAAAATAGTAAATAAATTGATCTAAAATCATAACTTAATCAAATTAAATTATGATCATGCAAGACTATGTATAGAACAATTCTATTTTACAACTAGTCATGCATCTTATAAAACATAGATCTAAATTATTTAATTTTAATTTTTTTAATTTCAAATCTAATCACATCTCATGTGACATTTGAAATCACCTAATTATTATATTAAAAATAAATTAAAATTAGATCTAAATTATTTATAGAAACCTGGCTCTGATACCAGTTGAAGGGAAAATTCAGATTTTTTGGATCAAGTTCATTCAGATCTGATTGGATCGAGGGAGATATTTCAAAAATTTCTCTTTTGAATCTAAATTAGATCTAAGATATTTTAGATTTAATTTTATAGATCTAATAAAATAAAATAAAAATAAATTAAATCTAATTTAATTTTGTATCTTTTGTTGGGTAATCAGATTATCCTATGATGATCCTACTGATTGTCTGAGGTTCTGGATCTAGCCACGCAAGTGCTTAGCCTCTACCGATATCCACTCAAGCTAAATCTAGAGATCTTCTCTTTCTTTATCATCTCTCCAAATATCAAATCTAGATCTGATTTAGAGGATCTTCAAAACTCCTTTTGAAGATCTAAAATTGTCTCTTGTAGCAATACTGCCTTCTTCCTTTCTCGTCACCTTTCTCTTGCCTGGATTGCACCAAACTAGAGCCCAAATCTCCTTGGGCATGGAGAGGAGAGAGGGGACCTAAAGATGGTATGGAAGAGGGAGAGGGGCAGTCTTGTGGCATAGGCTATTGGAGATCTTCTCTAAAGCTTGGCGTAGATAGGGATTTTATAGACCTTACTGCGCCATGCAGTGCCACATCATCCCGGCCAGTCACATTGCTTCATACAATCAGATCTAAATCTGATTAGTGGGATGACATCACCTAATCTAATCAGATGAGAGAACCTCTTAATCATCCTTAGATGATGCCTAAGATTGGTCAAAGTCTATTCCTTGGTGCCACCTAAGTAGATACCCCGAAGTAACTGGAATCCCATCTGTATGGGACTCTAGGCACCTCTATCCATGGGTGCATGCCTCCCTAGGCATGCGCCCCTAGTCCACCTACATTTTAGCAGGTTGACTGGTTCAAAATAAATCTCCTAATGGTGCATGACACATGGGCAAATGTTTAAGTGTCAAAGGTCAATGTTTGACCAAAGTCAAAAGACAAGAATTAGCAGGTGACAAAAAATGGTAGATCTTGTCTCAAATTTATCTCATAAATTAAGACAATCTTTTTTTGACCTAGACAAGCTCTAGTTAGACCAAGTAAAGGTACCTAAGTAAGCACAAACTCATTTGGCTTAATCAAGATAACTTTTAATGATTATAGAAGGAGAATGTTAGGCTCAATTGTGTGCTAGCACAATTTTCTTAAACCTAATTGAATCTAATTCAAATCAATTAAACTGGGTTAGTCCAATTGATGATAGATAGATCCAAACTCTTATTTGTGTGATCCAGTTAGGTTCAGTTCTGTATGGTAATGGGATATGTCATGATCTCCATCATCGACATCATTGAAACTTCTTTCGATAGATCAGAACTCTTCTGATTCAGACAACTAGAATGATCGATCATCTAAATCATTCTAATTACTTCCAAAATTCACCAGTGACACCTAGCAGTATATGGTGGCAACCCATCAAAATTGAAAATAAAACTCTCGGTGCAGCTACCTGTATGATTAAGTTCTTCTATCTTGAGCCCCGATCAGATTAGGGTTAAGGTAAACTCGTCAAACCCTAATTTCTATTATATGATTTAATCATTTGATTCAAGTCCAATGTGAAAACCATAATAGAAACTTTTTCTATTATTTCACTCTGTCATGGTCATGGGCTTATGAACTTGATTCTCATGATCATCATAGGGCTGCTCCTCATCTACCGAGGTAGATAGATTCTCTCTTGGTGGAATCCAATTCCTACAATGAACTTGCTATAGTCAACATACACCTCAGAATTTCGAATGGCTAGGAGACTGAGTCATGGTGTAGTCAAACTATAACACACTCAAGATGAACTACCGATGCACCTCAGGTCAAAGAACCAGATACACCACTACAGCTTCGAGTTAGTCATCGATGAGAAATAATAAAATTATAATTTTATGTACCCTAGAAGCCAGAATTGGTTGACACTTGTAATACACTTCTAAGGGTAAAATTATAATTTTGACTATAAATAATAAAATTGATTATTTTCTATCACATATGTGTATTTAGTGTCTGTGATACATCCCTTGAGTTAATGGTAATGATAATTCTTATTTTCAAGAGTTAAAAATTTAAGATAAGAATTTTCATTATTAACTCATAAAATTCTCCTGACCGTAGGATCATCATGAGGATGAAGATTGATCCAGAAGGTTAGTATACAATCGCTTCTTTATAGTAGATGAGTCTTGAGTCTACAATGTAGAGACATCGAAGTGAGAGTACAGATATTCGTTAGAGAACGAGGGCACTGAGCATGACCACCTCGAGTAGTCATAAGGAAGTCTACCTTCTCGTCGATGACTGACTCAAAGCTGCAGTGGTGTGTCTGGTTCTTTGACCTAAGGTGCATCAACAGTTCACCTTGAGGGTTTTATAGTTTGGCTACACCATAACTCAATCTCCTAGCCATTCAGAATTCTGAGGTGTATGTTGGCTATAGCATGTTCATTGTAGGAATTGGATTACACCAAAATAGAATCTATCTACCTCGGTGGATGAGGAGCAGCCCTATGATGATCATCAGAATCAAGTCCATAAGCCCATGGCCATGGTAGAGAGTGAAATAATAGGAAGAGTTTCTATTAAGGTTTTCACATCGGACTTGAATCAAATGATTAAATCATATGATAGAAATTAGGGTTTGACGAGTTCACCTTAACCCTAATCTGATCGAAGCTCAAGATAGAAGAACTTAATCACACAGGTAGCTGCACTGAGAGGTTCATTTTTAGTTTTGATGGGTTGCCACCATATACTGCTAGGTGTCACTGGTGGATTTTTGGAGCAATTAGAATGATTTAGATGATCAATCATTCTAGTTGTCTGAATTAGAAGAGTTCTGATCCATCGAAAGGAGTTTCGATGATGTCAATGATGGAGATCACAGCATATCCCATTATCATACAGAATTGAACCTAATTGGATCACACAAATAAGGGTTTGGATCTGGATATCATCAATTAGACTAACCCAGTTCAATTGATTTGAATAAGATTCAATTAGGTTCAAGGAAATCATGCTAGCATATGATTGAACCTAACATTCTCCTTTTTCTATCATAAAAGTTGTCTCGACTGAGTCAAATATATTTGTGCTCACTCAGGTACCTTTATCTAGTCTGACTGGAGCTTGTCTAGGTTAGAAAAGGGTTGTCTTAATTTATGAGATAAATTTAAGACAACCCCTGCCATTTTCCATCACCTGCTAATTCTTGTCCTTTGACTCTGATCAAACATTGACCTTTGACCGTTGGACATCTGCCTATGTGTCATGCACTTATTGGAGAGTAAATAGGGGCTTGTCCTCTTACTAAAAATTGGAAAGAAGGGGGCACATGCCTAGAATGGTGTGCGCCCATGGATAGGGATGCCTGGAGTCCCATATGGATGGGGCTCTAGGTTGCTTCTTGGATTCAAACTAGGTGACCCTCACCTATAGACTTTGACCAGTCTTAAGCACCATCTAAGGATGAATCTATGGGTCTCTCATCTAATTGGGTCAGGTGATGTCATCCCACCAATCAGATTTAGATCTGATTGCATGAAGCAACATGATTGGCTGGGGTGATGTGGCACTGCATGGCGCAGCAGGGTCTATATAAAAACCTGTCTGCGTTTACTTTTTAAAGAGTTCCTCTTAGCCCATGCCCTAAGGCTATCCCTCTCCCTCTTCCATGCCACCTTTTTGATCCTTTCTCTCCTCTCCACATCCAAGAAAGTTGGGCTTCAGATTAGTGCGAGTCAGGCAAGAAAAGGCTGACGAGAAAAGAAGAAGTCAGCACTGCTGCAGTGACGATAGCAGATCTTTGAAAAAAGTTTCGAAGATCCTCCAAATCAGATCCAAATCTAATTTTTGGAGACATGATAAAAAAGAAGAAGATCTTCAAATCCAGTCTAAGTGAATATCAGTAGAGGTCAGACGCTTGCGTGGCTAGATCCAGAACCTCAGTCTATCGGCAGATCATCAACGGGTAATCAGATTACCCATATCAAGGTAAAACTAATTTAGATTTAATTTAATTTAATTTTTTTATTATTAGATCATAAAATTAGATCTAAAAAATATCATATCTAATTAGGAGCTAAGAAAAAATTTTTGAAATATGCCTCTCGATCCAAAAAGATCTGAACGAACCTAACCCCAGGAAATCAGGATTTTTCCTTCAATTGGTATCAGAGCCAAGTTGCATAAAATTTATTTAGATATAATTTAATCTAATAAATTAGTGATTTTAGATATCATATGAGATGTGATTAGATATAAAATTAGAAAATTAAAAAATTAAAATTAATTAATCTAGATCTAAAATGTATGAGATACATAACTAGACTAGGAATAGAATTATTCTATGTATAGTCTAGTATAATTATAATTTTTATTTGATTAAATATAATTTTTAGATCTATTTATTTACTATTTTTTGATCTTATAAATATTATAATTAGATCTAAAAATAGAAAATAAATTAAATTTAATTTATTCATATGAGATATGATAGTTGTATGTTTAGACTAGTTGTAGAATAGTTCTACAAAAGGGTCTAGATTAAATTTTATTTGATGTGATCAAATTTAAATTTAATTTTTTAGATAATTATGAGATAATTTAGATCTGAAAAATATGCATGATATGATACATGAGATGTATGCAAAATATGTTTTAATTAGATCAATTTTCTTATATGAGATATATGCTTATATCTAATTAGTATTGTAGATTAGTTATATTTTTGATTAAGGCGTTCCCCTTGGCCGTCCGGTCATAAGAATAAAGTAGAATTTAAAGACCCTCTCCTTCCATTCAATGGGATGTTCTTATAATGTGTAGGGGTGCTACGCGTTCATCCTTAATCAAAAATTGAAAACTTATTTTCTGTAAAATCCTAAATCCTGAAATCCTAGGATCTTATTTACATATTTTGTTTATAAACCCTAACTTAATTAAGAATTAAGATTATGAAATATCAAATAGGTCTAAAATTAAGAATTTCAGATCTAAGACATATTCATAATATTGGGTTCGGGCTTGGGTAGCTCAATTAGGTCTAAGCGGTTGATCAAACCGAATCAAGAGTTGGTTAGATGGGATCAACAGTGCTTAAATTGATCAACCTAATAGGATTAAGTCTGGGTCAAGATCGAGTCACATGAGTGATCGATCAAGCTAAGACCTAATTAGACTCAGTGGTTAGAGTCTGGATTGTAGGCAAACCCAATTAGTTCTAACTCAATAATTTGGTGTTTAAGGTAAGTCTGGCTGATACGATCGACTGGTTTTTAATTGGGAGCTACTCGACTTGAATGCATTCTTATCGAGTTAATGGCATATCCCTTCCAGCGGTCTCACATACCTGGCTATGTTTGTTGACTGAGTTCTGATTTGAGGTGGTCAATAATCCGAGCTAACCCATGCCACTAGGTTAGTCATAATGGTTATGATTATGTCAAGTCTAGTTTAGTGAGACCTAAATCAAATTTTCTTAAGAAAAGATTAAGTCTAAGGTCTTCCACCATTGTAGATGTGAGGGCCCTTCCCAGGGTTGATTGTTCTCGGCTGGTTACAGTGGCTCAATTGCATCAGAAAGATGCAACCATGTCTATTAGGCATTGGATGCTATAGGCTGGAGGATGAATTAGGCTCAATATTCTGGATACGGTGAGAGACTCAATTAGGAATCCAATCTGCGCAAATGGTGGGTCTGACTTAACTAAGGAGTGGATCAATATTTCGGACATGGTGAGATTCATGAATTAGAGATCAAGTTTAAGTGCATCATGATTAGAGAATTATTGAACAAGAGTTGTTCACTCATTGGCTAACCCATCACCAATAACTGTTAGGTGAGGTAATGAGTCAGTTTATGGGACCGCACCATCCACTAAAAATTATTAATCATGGAGATTTTTGCATCTCTATAGAGGGAGTGTAGGGATCCAAGAAAATAGTGGGAGCTAATTTATTTAAAAATAAAATTCCTAAATAAATTGATTAAGTCTTAATTATAATATCTAACTAAAAACTTTGACTCTCTATAGGAAAATGTCTACATCCAACCCAATAGCATGAATCCTGGACTCCCATAGATTGACCGAACCAAATTACAAGGATTGGCTCCGAAACTTCAAAATTATTTTGGGTTTCGAAAAGTTAACTCATGTATTGGACCAAGACCCTCCCACCTTACCAGCTCGTCCATTTGCTGAATAAAGAGCATCTCTAGATAAGTGGACAGATGAAGATAATAAGGCCAGATACTACATGTTGGGCTCGATGTCTGATGTACTTCAGCACCAATATGAAGATATCAGGACTGCTTGCCAAATATTGGCTCACCTATAGGAGATGTTTGATGAACAGAGTCGTGCAGCCAAGTATCAAGTCACTAAACGACTATTCAAGACTAAGATACGTGATGGGCAGTCAGTCCAAGATCATTATCTGATGATGATCAAGAATTTGGAAGAGCTTAAGAAGCTTGGAGTGAAGTTGGACTTGGATCTACAGAATGATATAATTTTGCAATTCTTGACTGATGCGTATGGGCAGTTCATCATGAACTACCATATGTATAAACTTCAAAATTTTCTGATCGAACTTATGAACATGCTGGTTACCGCTGAGCTTTCCATGAAAGGTTCTAAAGGCTCAGTGCTTGCCATGGAATGGACTTCTTCCAAGAGAAAATCTTTTAGAAAGAAGAAGAAGTCTATGAAAAAGTAGAAGGTGGAAGGAGAAAAGAAGAAAAAGGCAGAGCTAAAGAAGATCGTTGATAAAGAAAAATATTTCCATTGAAACAACAACGGTCACTAAAATCGGAACTGCTCTACATACCTGGCCACCCTGAAGAATAAGAAGGAGGCTGATCCTTCTAGAGGTATGCTCATCATTGAGTCTAACCTTATGATTTCTTCTGCATCCAGTTGGGTGCTTGACTCTGATTCTAGTGCTCACTTGTGCACTTTTATGAAGGATCTTGAGGATAGTAGGAGGCTGAGAGATGGTGAGATGATCCTACACGTCGAAAATGGAGTAAGAGTTGCTATCGTTACCATGGAAACATACCCTCTTCAACTACCATCTGGTTTGGACTTAGTATTAAAAGACTGTTATTATGTACCTACAGCAAGCAGAAATTTGATTTCTATTTCATGCCTTGTAGTAGAAGGCTATGTAATTAGTTTTCTTAAAGACCACTATAATATTCTTTATGAAAGAAATAAAATTGCAAGTGATTTTCTTATTAACGGTCTTCATCAGTTACATGTTGATGTATCTATTTTTAATTTTGAGCAAAATGTGAATGCCATAAAATCAAAATGAACTAGGGATAGTCCAAACGATAGGTATCTATGGCACCTAAGACTAGGTCATATAGCAGAAGATAGGATTAACAAATTAAAGAAAATTGGGCTATTGAGTCTATTGACTTTTGAGTCATATCCAATTTATGAATCTTATCTTCATGGCAAAATGACTAAGCTCACTTTCTGTAGGACATGGGGAAAGGGCTACGGATCTTCTTGTCCTAGTACATACTGATGTGTGCAGCCTATTTGATGTACCAATTAGAGACAACTTTGTTTACTTCATAATCTTTACCTATGATTTATCTAGATATGGGTATGTATATCTTATGAGACACAAGTTTGAAGCCTTTGAAAAGTTCAAGGAGTTCAAACATGAAGTAGAAAAGCAAATTAAAAAATCCGTTAAGGTTCTTCGATCAGATCGAGGAGGTGAATACCTTAGTTGGGAATTTTTGGACTATCTCAAGAAAAATGGCATAGTCTCTCAATGGACTCCACCTGGAACACCTCAACTCAATGGAGTTTCAGAATGGAGGAACGGGACTCTATTAGATATGGTCCGATCCATGATGAGCTTCATAGACCTTCCTGATTTTCTTTGAAGATACTATTTGTTAACTGCTATATACTTACTGAATAGGGTTCCTTCTAAAACCGTTCCTACCACACCGTATGAGATATGGCATGGTAAGAAACTAAGTCTGAGTCATCTCAGAATTTGGGATTGTTCAGCTCATGCCAAAAGACAACAAGTGGACAAGTTAGACTTTAGGTCCTTTAGAGCTCAATTTATAGGTTATCCTAAAGAGTTATTAGAATATTATTTCTACATTCCAGAAGATCATAATGTGATTATCAGTCGACATGCCATTTTTCTTGAAAAATAGTTTATTCAAAATGGCAGCATTGGAAAGCAGATTAAGATCGAAGAGAAAGTTTCATAAGAGCAACGAGCTAAGGACCAAATAGAACCAAATCAGGTTGCCAATCCATTCACTACCTCCTCCACCTTGTAGAGCAGAAAGAGTTTTCCATCCTCCTAAGAGGTACTTAGGTATTATTTCGGAGGATGTAAAGGAAATATTTCTCATAGGTAATGGGGTTCATGGTGATGATCCCAAAATCTATAATGAGGCGATATCAGATATCGACTCCAAGAAATAGTTAGACGTAATGAAGTCAGAAATTGACTCGATGCACTCAAACCAAGTCTAGACCTTGGTAGATCCATCAGAAGGTATAGTACTTATTGGATGTAAATGGATCTACAAGAGAAAGATTGGCGTAGATGGGAATGTGGAAACATTCAAGGCTAGATTAGTGGCAAAAGATTATAGTCAATGTGAAGACATTGACTATCAGGATACCTTTTTGCTAGTAGCTGTGCTAAAATCCATCCGCACATTGCTTGTTATTGCAGCCTATTTCGATTATGAAATATGGCAAATGAACGTGAAAACGACATTCTTAAATGGATATCTTAAGAAAGATATCTATATGGAACAGCCGCTAGGTTTTACATCCAGTGATGATGATCACAAGGTTTGCAAGCTGCAAAGGTCCATATATGGACTTAAGCAAGCATCTCGGAGCTGGAATACTCATTTTAATGATGTGATCAAATTATTTGGTTTCATCAAAAATGAGGAGCCATGTGTCTTCAAAAAGATCAGTGGGAGCACTGTTGTCTTTTTCGTATTGTACATGGATGACATCCTCCTTATTGGGAATGATATTTCCATGTTGACTATGGTTAAAATATGGTTATTTAAAGAATTCTCCATGAAAGACCTAGAAGAAGCATTCTTTATTCTGAGAATTAAGGACTATAGAGATAGACCAAATAGGATGCTAGGACTTTCACTGAAAATGTACATAGAGGAAGTGCTAAAGAGGTTTAGCATGAAAAACTCTAAGAGGGATTTAGTACCCTTTAGGCATGGCATTCATCTTTCTAAGAAGATGTGCCCTAGCACACCTGAGGAAATAGAATGCATGAGCAAGATTTCTTATGCTTCAGCAATAGGGAGCCTCATGTATGCCATGTTATGTACATGACCTGATATAGCCCATGCCATGAGTGTCATGAGCAGATATCAATCGAATCCAGATGAAGAACACTGGACTTTTGTGAAATATATCCTTAAGTACTTGAGAAGAACTAAGGATATGTTGTTGGTTTTTGGTAATGGAGAACTCAAAGTTCAGGGGTACATAGACTCGAATTTTATGTCCGACGTAGATGATCGAAAGTCGACATCTAGAAGTCTGTTTGTGTGCAATGGTGGAGCTATCAGTTGGAAGAGTTCCAAGTAGACAATGATAGCAGATTCCACCATGGTGGCAGAATACATCGCTATGTCAGAAGCTGCAAAGGAGGCATTCTAGTACAAAAAATTTGCCACAGAAATCGGAGTGATGCCATCAGATGCCATTCCTTTGTACTGCGACAACAATGGCGCCATAGCCCTTGCTAAGGAGCCAAGGTCTCACTAAAAATTCAAGCACATTGAGCGACGATACCACCTCATCCACGATTATCATGAGAAGGGTTACGTCGAGGTCAAGAGAGTCGACTCCACAGACAGTGCGGTGGATCCGCTTACAAAGCCGTTGGGCCAGCAGAAGATCGAAGCCTATATTGAGAAGAAGGGACATAGATTTGTAGCCAATTGGCTTTAGGTCAAGTGAGAGTTTGTTAGATATATGTGTCCTAGAAGCCAGAATTGGCTGACACTTGTAATACACCTCTAAGAGCAAAATTATAATTTTGACTATAAATAATAAAATGAATTATTTTCTATCACATATGTGTATTTAGTGTCTGTGATACATCCTTTGAGTTAATGGTAATGATAATTCTTATTTTCAAGAGTTAAAAATTGAAGATAAGAATTTTCATTATTAACTCATAAAATGCTCCTGACCGTAGGATCATCATGAGGATGATGATTGATCAGGAAGGTTAGTGTACAATCACTTCTTTACAATAGATGAGTCTTGGGTCTACGGTGTAGAGACACCGAAGTGAGAGTACAGGTACTCATTAGAGAATGAGGGCACTAAGCATGACCACCTCGAGTACTCATAAGGAAGTCTATCTTCTCATCGATGACTGACTCGAAGCTGTAGTGGTGTGTCTGGTTCTTTGACCTAAGGTGCATCGGTAGTTCACCCTGAGGGTGTTATAGTTACTACACCATAACTTGATCTTCTAGCCATTCGGATGCCTGAGGTGTATGTTGGCTATAGCATGTTCATTGTAGGAATTGGATTGCACCAAGATGGAATCTATTAACCTCGGTGGATGAGGAGCAACCCTATGATGATCATGAGAATCAAGTCCGTAAGCCCATGGCCATGGCAGAGAGTGAAATAATAGGAAGAGTTTCTATTAAGATTTTCACATCGGACTTGAATCAAATGATTAAATCATATGATAGAAATTAGGGTTTGATGAGTTCACCTTAACCCTAATCTGATCGAGGCTCAAGATAGAAGAACTTAATCACGTAGGTAGCTGCACCGAGAGGTTCATTTTTAGTTTTGATGGATTGCCACCATATACTGTTAGATGTCACTGATGGATTTTGGGAGCAATTAGAATAATTTAGATGATCGATCATTTTAGTTGTTTGAATCAGAAGAGTTTTGATCCATCAAAAGGAGTTTCGATGATGTCGATGATGGAGATCATGACATATGCCATTACCATACAGAACTGAACCTAACTAGGTCACACAAATAAGAATTTGGATTTAGATATCATCAATAGGACTAACCCAATTCAATTGATTTGAATAAGATTCAATTAGGTTCATGGAAATCATGCTAGCACATGATTGAACCTAACATTCTCCTTTTTCTATCCTAAAAGCTATCTCGACTGAGTCAAATGTGTTAGTGCTCACTCAGGTACCTTTACCTAGTCTGATTGGAGCTTGTCTAGGTCAGAAAAGGGTTGTCTTAGTTTATGAGATAAATTTAAGACAACACCTGCCATTTTTTGTCACCTACTAATTCTTGTCCTTTGACTTTAGTCAAACGTTGAGCTTTGACCCTTGGACATCTGCCATGTGATGCAACTTATTGGAGATCAGATAGGGGCTGTCCTTATATTATTAGAAAGAAGGGGCACGCCTAGATGGTGTGCGCCCATGGATAGGATGCTTGGAGTCCCATTCAGATGGGACTCCAGGTTGCTTCTTGGATTCAAACTAGGTGACCCTCACCTATAGACTTTGATCAGTCTTAGGTGCCATCTAAGGATGAATCTATGGGTCTCTCATTTGATTAGATCAGGTGATGTCATCCCATCAATTAGATTTAGATCTGATTGTACGATGCAACGTGATTGGCCGGGGTGATGTGGCACTGCATGGCGCAGCAGGGTCTATATAAAGACCTATTTGCACCCACTTTTTAAAGAGTTCCTCTTAGCCCATGCCCCAAGGCTGGCCCTCTTCCTCTTCCATGCCACCTTTCTGATCCTTTCTTTCCTCGCCATGCCCAAGGAAGTTGGGCTTCAGATTAGTGCGAGTCAGGCAAGAAAAGGCTGACGAGAAAGAAAGAAGGCAGTACTGCTACAGTGACGACAACAGATCTTCGAAAGAAGTTTTGAAGATCCTCCAAATCAGATTCAGATCTAATTTTTGGAACATGATAAAGAAGATCTCCAAATCCAGCCTGAGTGGATATCGGTAGAGGCCAGGCGCTTGCGTGGCTAGATTCAGAACCTCAGGCTATCAGCAGATCATCAATGGATAATTGGATTACCCATATCAAGGTAAAACTAATTTAGATTTAATTTTATTTAATTTTTTTATTTATTAGATCATAAAATTAGAACTACAAAATATCAGATCTGATTAGGATCTAAGAAAAAGTTTTTGAAATATGCCTCTCGATCCAATCAGATCTGAATGAACCTGACCTTAGGAAATCAAGATTTTCCCTTCATGCTGCTCATCTACCGAGGTAGATAGATTCCCTCTTGGTGCAATCTAATTCCTACAATGAACATGCTATAGCCAACATACACCTCAGAATTTCGAATGGCTAGGAAACTGAGTCATGGTGTAGTCAAACTATAACATCCTCAAGGTGAACTATCGATGCACCTTAGATCAAAGAACCAGACACACCACTGCAGCTTCGAACCAGTCATCGATGAGAAGGTAGACTTCTTTATGACTGCTCGAGGTGGTCACGCTCAATGCTCTCGTTCTCTAACGAGTACCTATACTCTCGCTCTGATGTCTTTACACCATAGACTTAAGACTCATCTACTATAAAAAAGTGATTATACACCAATCTTCTGGATAAGTCACCATCCTCATGATGATCCTACGGTCAGGAGCATTTTATGAGTTAGTAACAAAAATTCATGTCTTAAATTTTTAACTTTTGAAAATAAGAATTATCATTACCATTAACTCAAGGGATGTATCACAGACACTAAATATATATTTATGATAGAAAATAATCTATTTTATTATTTATAGTCAAAATTATAATTTTGCCCCTAGAAGTGTATTACAAGTTTCAGCCAATTCTAGCTTCTAGGGCACACATATCTAACATTTAAATCAAAAGATAAGTTTTTAAAACAGAGATGATTCATTTGGCTTTATTTTTTGAATTTGATACGTCTCTTAATTGATATATTATTACATCTTATTGATTTTGATTCCTTCACATGAGCGTTTTGATGCTATCAAAAAGGGAGAGAGGAATGGTATGAATGTTGAGTATATGCTTAATGAATTAATGCTTAAAATACTTACTAATTTGATGCTTAAAATCTTGAAACTCATTAATTTGAATTGAGACATTAAATGTAATGAGTATATGAAAAATGTATAATGAATTGAAGATAAATTGAGAATATTCATGAAGTATGCATTCATATATTAATCAATTACTTTATAATATATGTTGGCCAATTTTGATTGTATATGATGTCTATTTTGTGTGGCTAACTATTTGTACTATGATATGTAATATAAACTTCATATCATATCTATATATATTTTGGCTAGAATTATTTACTTGATGTATGACTCTTGTGACTCTTATATATTTTGAATATTGGTATCTTATTTTATCATGAATATGGAATGTTTATATATATATATATATATATATATAGTATCAATTATATTATAAATCATCTTTTAAGGAGCAGGGTCTCCCTTCTTATTAGAAAGGGGGAGTAAATACGTCGTTTGGTAATTGATGATGTTAAAAATACATGCTTGATGATTGACAATTTTTTTTGTAGCCCCTAACCTCTCTTCTAAAAAAAGGAAAAACTAAGTCATTTTGTAGAAAATGAGGTTTATACTATGATTTCTCTATTTTTTATGGTAATGATGTACTATGATCATCTACCTGTAGGTATTGCTATTATGTCTTGATATTATAAAGCACATGCCTTAAAAATTTGCATCAATTGAATACACTTATATATTATCTTGGTTTAACTTCAAAATCCCTAATGGCACTATTTTTACTCCAATGTTCTATACATGTCTTATATTTTTTTGATATATTGCATCTTTTTTGCTTATGCAGATTTTACAAATTTAAAATCTTTAGGGAGAGTATTGTCTTAAATCTAAAATTTTTTTGCTTTCCTCTTCCCTCTTTGATGATGTCAAAAAGGGAGAGTGGTATAGCATGTTCTATATGTAATGGTATAAGCAATAGTCAAAGTCATCAATTGCTAAAGTTTCATATATGTTTCATGCTTGAATAACTTTCGTACTTAAATATTAAAGTTTCATACTTAAATGTTAAAGTTTCATACTTAAATACTATATGATCAAATGCTTAAAGGGTAGATATTATTTGCTGAATGTTAAGATCTTTCACACTTCAATGTTAAAGTTTCATACTTAAATGTTAAAGTTTCATACATGCTTCATGGTTGAATGAGTTTCATACTTAAATGATAAAGTTTCATACTTAATTGCTAAAATTTTTCATACTTAAATACTATATGTTCAAATGCTTAAAGGGTGGATATTATTTGCTAAAACTCACAAAACTATATGCATGAAATATGACCAAAAGTTAATACCTTAATGAGATGCATTGAAGCGATCACTCACATATATTGGTTTTGAGCTCCTTCATTTAAAATTTTCTCTCACTTTTTAATATTAATTTTATTTCATTTTTTCTTATACTTAATTATTTTATTATCATCAGACTGAGGGAGATTATTATTCCTAGAATTTATTTTGATGAGCACAAAATAATTGAGAGGGATACTAATGATTTTTATCCTTAAAGAGATTTTAGAAAGTTATTTCAGGAGCTTCAAGAAATTTTGCATTGAAAGAAATGATTGGAGATGGTCAAAATAGAAAATTCCTTAAGTCGGAGATAAAATTAAAGTTTTTTGGAAGCCTGAAGTTCTTTCAAGATGACATTAATTCATTTAGAGGCATTCTCAAACTGCTTGGAAGCTTAAAAATAATGAAATGATAGTTTCGAAAAAAGCAGGCGACCTCTTAGTTGACCCTTTTTGATTTGGTATGCTAGCATGCAAGATTAAAAATGGCATGCAGAAAAGAGGCAACCCCTAGGTCATCCCATGAAAAAGAAGCGACCCCTGGGTCATCCCCTGCTAGTCTTAAGTGTAGAACAAAAACTTGGTTTCTTGTCTATTGCAAAAGGGGCATCCTATGGAGTGACCATTTTCTAAGGGTCGATCCATGGGTCGTCCCCCTGCAGTGGAAAATTCTATGATGACTAGTTTTTTCCCCATTTTGATGCATTTAATGCTACCCAGATTATTTGTAATGGCTACAAAATAGCTACTATTAATCTTTCAACATTTAATAAAGGTTTAAAAGCATTCAAAAAGAAAAAAAAAAGAAAATCAAGAGAATATTCAGTTCAAAGAAATCACAACCCTAGATAAGAGAAGCATTGATTTCAAGTTCAACCACTTCTCCAATGTGCATTCAATTCTCCAATCCTTTTGAGAAGGTTTCTAAAAGCTTCTTCCACTCTGTGTAAAGTGTATTTAAGATTTTATTATGCTCTTTAAGGAGCTAACTATGCTGAAATTAAATTTTCTCTTTATATTCTGTTCACTATTTTGGGGTTTAAGTTTTGGGGATTCCAAAGCTTTGAAAGATTGATCTGAATCTTGAATTAGAGTATTGTAGGTTGGCTTGTATCCAAAAAATAAGATTCTAACTTGAAATAGCTAGGGTCAAAACATCTGATATTGTATTCAATTGAATACATATAGTAGATTGAAATTTCCAAATAGAAGCTTGAAGAGTAGATATAGGTACAAGATTGGCACTGACCCACTATAAATTCTTTTATTTTTGTTGCTTTCTCTCTATCTTCTCTATTTGCTCTATTGTGCTAACTCCATTGCTTTCAAATTAAGCTCTTGCATGTTACTTGCTTCACTCTCCACACTTCACTTAAATTATCATCCACACAGCTTTCAATTCTATTTTTTAACTTAAAAGTTTTAAAAAGAAACCCAATTCATCCTTCCTCTGGGGTTACATGGCTAGGCAATATTTAGTAATTAGAAAATATATTTAGATAATTAAACTTTTTAGTTTAAGTTTTTCTTATAGCAAAATTGATATGAGAAAGCTTAAATATCATACTAAAATTTAAAATACTTTCATTTTATTCATAACATGATATATAGAGAAGAGCATATTGATCTTTAAAAATCAAAGTATTCAAAACAAGGTACACATCAAGATTAATCAATCATACCAATACATGAGAACATCAAAGAGGATATAGCAAGAAAACAAAACAATATTGATAGATCTTTAGAAACAATAAAAATCAATTAAGATAACTTTTACAAACATCGATGGTATGATGTGAGGAAGGTTTAGATTATACTAACTATCATCATCCATCCGATTTCATTTCCAAAGCATCCATCTACAATAAATTTCTCTCTTCATTCTATTGGATCCTTAGTGTACCAGCAAGATCATAAAAGTTAAAGTTCAAGGTTTCTTTTGGAATCTAAATTTATTTAATTAAAATTTGGTCAATTCTTTTAAAATTACTTTCCAAAATTCTATGGTCAATTTGATTGCATTTAAAGCACTTAATAGTATGACCTTTAGTTAAAGTCTTATAATAATATTTCTAGCATTTTGCTATTTTCTTGAAATATTAAAATTAGTTTCCATTTTATTGAAAACAGCCCCATTAGTTTTTACCAAAGATTGGAGATTTTTCATTTCAAAACTTGACATTAGCATTAATTCATTAAGGCATCAAGTAATTCATCAAAAATAAAATTGAATGAGTTTTCAGAATTTACCTCATCTTCCATAGCCATGAGGCAAAGGTTTGTATTTTCTTCTTCCTTATCCAAGCTTGACATGTCACCACTTTCCTAAATTCCTAATAATGCACTCTTCTTCATCTTTTTAGGATGCATTTGATGGCTAGTGATAATTTTCTTTTCTTCTTTTTCCTTTTTCTTCATATCTTTCTTTATAAGAAACTTCTTAAATTTTCTTGAAAATAATACTATGCCCTCATCTCTTCTTCTTCATCTTCCTCTAACTCATCCCTTTCTTGAAAATTGGTAGTAGACTTGAAGGTGATGATCTTCAATTTTCTTGGCTCCTCTTCTTCTTCTTTTTGAGCCATATGCATCTCATGGGTTATAAGAGAACCCACGAGCTCTTCTAGGGATAGCTTGGTGAGATTCTTTGCTTCTTATATTGCTTCACCTGAGCTTCTCATTCTTTAGGCAAAGACCTAAACACTTTGCAAACAAGATCATAGTTAGAATAGGTTTTGCCTAGGCTATTAAGAGCATTGATAATTTTAGTGAATTTGGTAAACATACCAGAAATAGACTTATATTTTTTTATTTTGAATATTTCATATTTCTGAACAAGCAAGTTAATTTTGGACTCTTTGACTTGACTTGTTCCTTCATGAGTTATTTCTAATATATCTCAAATTTTTTTAGCCAATGTGTAAGATGATATTCTATTAAACTCATACACATCTAAGAAACAATAAAGCACATTGATGGCTTTTATACTTAATTGAGCCATTTTTTTATCAAATTGATCCCATTCATTTTTTGGCTTGGAAAAAGTCATGCCATTTATAGTTATTGGATGTGTGAGGTCCTCTAGTTATGATTCTCCATAAATCATAGTCTAGAACTTATATAAAAATTCTCATTTTAATTTTTCAAAAGGTCCATTTAGTGCCATCAGATAGTGGTGGTCTAAAAGTTGATTGACCCTTAACAAATGAAATACCACTTGAGATTGCCATTGATCTTTTGCCATTTGACCAGTAGGTCAATAAATAATATTAGAACACTCGCTTTGATGCTACTTGTTGCCTAGAGATAGCAACCCAAGAGGGGAGGTAAATTAGGTTCTTTTAAAATTTTAGCCAAATTAAACTCTAAGTAAATATGTGCTTCAACTTAAGCTAAACTTTAGTGGATGTGAGGTGATTACAATGTGCAATAGTGGAAACCAACTATAATTTAAGCTATGCAAGGATTAAAGTAATGCAAAACAAAAATTAAAAGCTAAGAAAAAAAAAAAAGGAAGGCCAACCTAAATAAACAAAATTTTTGTAGTGGTTCGGTGCAACCTCCACCTACGTCCACTCCCCAAGTCCACTTTCCAAGCTACATCTTAAAAATTTTACTATAATTCCTAAATTATAATATGTTTGTTTTAATTTAGGATCATAAATAAATTCAGTTGGTTTTGCCAGGCTCACCAACCACAATCCTATACCGATAGTTTTGTAGATTTACTATCAACCTAGTTGGTTTTAATGTAGGAGCACTAACCATAATCTTTACAAAATCTAATTATCAATTTGGACCTTCCTACATTGCAAGTTTCTTTCCTCCAAAGAAACTTATTAAGAAATACAAATACAAGAGAATAAAAAATTTAGTACAAGAATAGAAGAGAAAAAAAATTCTTTTTGAAGCTTGAAGGAGAGGTGGAGAGATAGTTCTTGATGCTTTGTATTCTATCATTTGAAGGCTAAGAGGAAGTTTAAATGATTGAGGATGATCATACTTGGCAGCTCTCTGAATTTGATGCACAAAGTCCTCTCTTTTCTCTCTTTTTTCTTAGATATTCAATAAACCTCATAATTTAAATGATTTCTACTTTCAATCCTCTTCTCTCCTTTTTCTTATTGATTCTCTACCTTTAAATAATCTTTATAATGGTTGGAGAGTGAGTTTGGATCGTTGGAGGGCTTGAACTAGCCATTTGGAATGAAAAAGGCCCATTGAAAAAGTGTAGAAAACTAGCCGTTATAGCTTGTCCCATGCTTAGGATCGATTCCATTTCTCTTGGGATAGACACTTTTCACTCTGGGGTTGACTCCATTTTCTTGGGATCGACACTTTTTAGGATCCAAAAAAATCTTGTTTTCTATCTTTTATTCCGTGCAATAGAGGTCGATCCATGGATTACCCTCTAGAATAGGGGTTGACCCATGGGTCGTCCCTTCTGCATGCCAGCATGTGTTGAAATCTGATATCACTCTAATATCAATTATTATAATATTCGATAGCTCTGATACCAAATATTGAGAACCATGGTATTGATATGATACCATATTTCAGGAACTCAGGATCTTTAGCATAGACCTAAGGGGACTTTTGACGTTCTCTAAGGACAGTGAACCACCGATCCACCACCTAGATCTATGATGGGGCACCTCCCTCCTAAGGCTTAAGGGAGATACCCCTCCTCTCTAAGTCTTCTTCAAGAATCTTTGGGGCGGCACCCTAGGAGAAGGAAGAGATTGGAGGGAGAAAAGATTTGTATTCGTCCAATTCCTTTTTGTTATGAAAATCCTAATACAAATCTATACTGTATTGTATATATACTTGAATTAGAAACTTAACGACAAAAACTTTTGGCAACCCATACAAGAAAGCCATCACCAGAGCCCATGTACACCCATGTCTCTCATGCTCTCATCCTTTAGATCTAAAGCCTTGACCCATACGTGAGTTGGCCCCCTTAAGACCTTATGAAATCAGGCCTTAAGACCCCTTGGATTAAACCCAATCCAAGATCAAATAGAAAATTTCATTCAATTTTGTTCACCACCGTCGAACCAGCTCTATCAAAAGTCAAGCTGGTTCGACAATATCTCACTTGAATATTGTCTTCTATTTACCTAAGAGAGCCTGCTCAAATTTTCCCTGATCTGAGCCAGCCTACTTGTATGCCAGCCCCTTGTCTGGCTAATAATTTCTTGTGGCTCTAGTCCTTGCTCTATCTTGTGTTCCAAGTCTCCAAAGTACCTACCAAGTCTCTTAAGATCCTCACACCTGAACCTCAAGTTTGTGGAGGGCTATACACTACCGCTATACTAGGATAACTTCTATCCTAGCCCTAGGACTCACACCCATCCTAGTATCCGGAGCCAACACCCTGACTCTTTCTGTGGCCTCCCAAAGCTTGAGAGTATCATAAATCCTAAATATCTCCATCTTGATGCCTCAAGCCTTGGCAAACCCTTAGCAATATCCTCTTGCACGATCCTACTATCGCTATGTACGCTTGATATAGCCCCTTGTGCAAATATCCCCTCCATCAATCTCTCTGAGCTCAACTCTTGTTGTACCCTTTGAGGGCCTTTGTGATGACCCCCTTCATCGCGAAGACCTTGGCTTGCTTCTTTGCTCCATCTTGATATTGTAGGATCCCTTTTGCTTAGTAGCTGCATCACTTTTCTTGGATTTCTCTAGAGAATCTACAGTGTTTCCATACTGGCACTCGCTACATCACTTGATACGATCTCCTCAGAACTATACTTATCCTCCTGTACATGTTGCTCCACCTAGAACTGTGCATCTTTTGATGCTAATGGCTAGGATATAGGTCCTCCCACACCTCTCCGCTTCTGAACTCAATTATTCACATTCTCCACTTGGTGAAGCCACCTCTACTCTATGCTCACCCTGACACCAAGTTCCATCTGATCCATAGAAGAATCTGACACTATAACCAAGTCACCAAAGATCAACCACTCAATGCTTTACTGCTGAGCCTACTGCTACACTTCGAACACTGTCACTACCCCTTTGAACTCTCCATACTCCATAGACCACTTCGAAGCTGACTTGGATACCTCCGCAACATCCTGGGAACCCTCTGGAAACCCAAGAGCTCATCCAAACTCTTTTTAAACCCAATGATTGAACCCTAAGGAATTGCACCCTAGGCCCTCCCTCTTTCTGCCTCTGCAACCAACCCATACTTTGTTACGCCCGAAGGAACTTATAGCTCCAAACCTTGTTCTAGGTCAGACCATCATCTCATCCGAGGTTCTTGAGACCCCTTTGGCTCTTCCTAAAGACCTACTCCAGTTTTTCTTGAGATGCCTGCTGACACTTCTGTACTGAGTACCTCCCTTGGCGTGCATCGGATCGGCCTCTCTTAGCCCCGTGCCTCCAAGAGTCTATACAAACACTTTCTAACGCTTTTCTATCTTGTCTCGAGACCACCTTTCCTCATAGGTATCTGGGTCCTCTCTTGCTGTATACAAACCATCCTCCATCTAAACTGTGACTCTTTCTAGTACTCCTATAGAAGAAACATAATCCAAGATCAGCCATCCAGCCCTGACCTGCTGGACCTCCACTATTGCATCTCCCATCTTGGATACTCTGCAACCCCATGGGCACCTCCAAAACCATCGAGGATCTTTCTCTCCTCTAAACCTACTATGATGTTTCATGGATCAATCATCTCCATCACCCCTAAGGCTTCGCAAAACCATGCTCTAGTCGAACCACTGAATGCATCCCTAATTACTTTCTTGCCTTCTTGCAACTAAGGATGTATAGTCACTTTTTCAGCCTTCCTTCGATCATTATCCCTTGAAAAATCTCTTTTCAATCATTAAACAGCCCCATGCTACCCATCTTCTTAGAGAACCCTCGTCACCTAACCATCATACACCCCGATCTTTCCATCGAGATCAATTAGCAAATCAAGCACCTAAAGTTTTCACCCCAAGAAAAATCCTTCCCATTAATCCTCTCAACCTCCACCTTCAACCCGCTGCTCTCGATTGGCCAAACCATAGCAATAACAATGGTGTGAGACCATTACTATGGAATAGTGTGCACAGTTTTTTGATTTTCTTTCTATATGACTTCTTCCTTCATTTCACACACCATTCAGCGCTTCTGATACTAATTGTTGAACGATATCACATCTGATATCCAATATCAATTATATACATATTTCGATAGCTGGATTACCAAAATATTGTAAGAAACATGGTTATCGATATGTAATACCAATATTGCAAAAACTCAGGATCTTTCATAGACCTAGGAAGACCTTTGACGTTCTCTAAGACATAACCACCGATTCCACCATATGATCATGATTGGGACTCTCCCTCCTAGGGCTAGTGGGAGAACCGCCTCCCTCTTCTAGTCTTTCTTCAAGAATCCTGGGGCGGGACAACATTAAGAGAGAGAGAAGAGAGATTACCCGCGTAGAAAAGATCTGTATTTCTAATCCATTTAATTATGAAATCCTAATATAATCTATGATTTATACATAGTTAAGGGACTGGGGAAAGAGCCACAGGACCTACTTGCCCTAGTACATTACTTGATGTGTGCGGCCATTTGATGTGTCGGGCTAGAGCAACTATTATCTACTTTCATCATTCTTTATCGATTAATTATCTTCAGTTATAGATATGTATATTTGATGCAACATAAATCTGAAGCTTTTGATGAAGGAAAATCCTAATTTTTTGAACCAGGTTTGTTTAGATCTGATCAGATCAAGAGATATATTTTAATTTTTTTTCTCTTTGATCCAAATCAGATCTGAGATATTTCAGATTTAATTTTTATTATTTTAATAATAAAAATAAAATATAGATAAATTAAATCATATTTAATTTACCTTGATGTAGGATAATCCTATTGCCCGTCGATGATCCTGTAAGCAATGGAAGGTTCTAGATCTAGCCATGCAAGTGCCTAGCCTCTACCGGTATCTACTCGAGCTAGATCTAGAGATCCTCTTCTTCTCTATCATGTCTCCAAAAATTAGATCTAAATCTAATTTGGAGGATCTTCAAAATAGCTTTTAAAGATCAGTAGTTGTCCTTTGCAACAGCACAGCCTTCTGGCTTTCTATCGCCTTTCTCTCACCTAGATTGCACCAACTAAGATCCCAAACTTCTTTGAGCATGGAGAGGAGAGGGAGAAGATGAAGCTTGGCATGGAGGGCAGGAAAGAGAGACAGGCCTTGGGGGTGTGGAAAATTGCACATGCTTTTTGAGTTTGGGGCAGGGTTCTTATTTATGACTTGCGATGATCCAACTCCTCTTCATCCCAACCAATCACAATCCTTTACGAAATCAGATCTAAATCTGATTGATGGGAATAGAGTCCTTTGGATTCATCCTTAGATGGTGCCTGAGACCAGTCAAAGTTGGTTCTTAGGAGGAGTCTAATCATAATCCAATAAGGAGATGGAGTCCTTGTCTAATAGGAACTCCTGGGTGCCTCAAACTTGGGCGCACGCTAAGGGTGGCGTGCGCCCTCCTCCTTGCTAGGTTCTGATAGGGGGGCAAGCCCCCACTAGCTCTCCGATAAGTGTGTGACACGTGGATAGAAGTCAAAGTATCAATGGTCAGCATTTGACCAGTCAAAGGTCAACTTTTGACCAAAGTCAAAGGACAAAAAATGGCAGGTGGACTAAAATGGCCTAGGTATTGTTCTTACAAAAATAGACAATCCTTTTCTGACCTAGACAGGGCTCAGTCAGACCAGTTGAAGAAGAAACTCTAATCGAGCACAAACTTCTTTGGCTCAGTCCAGGATAACTATTTATGATTAGTATAAAAGCAAAGAAACGTTAGGTTCAATCGAGGTGACTAGCATGATTTTTCTTGAACCTAATTGAATTCTCATTCAGATTAATGAATTGGTATTGCTCAATTGATGATCACCAGATTCAAAACCCTCCTTTTATTTGTGTGCTGATCCAGTTAGGTTCAGTTCTATATTGAGTAAGGGGATATGTCATTGATCTCCTATCATCGATATCATCGAAACCCCTTTCGATGGGATTAGAAACTCTCTGCATTTGAATAGCTAGAAATGATCGATCATCTAAATCATTCTAATGCTTCCAAAATCCCTCCTAGTTGATCACCTGCATATTTGGTTGGCAACCATCAGAGCTGAATGCGAACCTCTTGGTGCAGCACTTGTGTGTGATTAAGTTCTTCATCTTAAGCCTATCGATCAGGATTAGGCGTTAAGGTTGAACTCGTCAAACCCTATTTTCTACTCATTATGATGGTATTCACTTCGATTCAGTCTGGATTGTTTGAAAACCTTAAATAGAAACTCTTTCTTTATTTTCCTCTTGCCATACCTATGGGCTTCTGACTTCATTGCTCATTGGATCATCATAGGGATGCTCCTTCTACCACCGAGGTAGATTAAATTCCATCTTGAATGCAATCCAGTTCCTACAATGAACATGCTATAGCCAACATACACCTCAGGGATTTTCGAATGGCTAGGAGTTGAGTTATGTGTAGTCAAAAAACTATAACACCCTCAAGGTGAACTATCGATGCACTCAAGATTAAAGACTAGGACACACTATACAAGCATCGAGGTCAGTCATTGACGAAGAAGGGTAGACTTTCCTAATGAACTACTTTGGAGGTGGTCCGCTCAATGCCCTCATTTCTCTAACTAGTACTTGTTACTCTCGCTCCGATGTCTACCACACTTGTAGCTCAAGACTCATCTTACTAAAGAGGAAGCCGATTGTAACCAACCTTCCGAATCAATTCACATCCTCGTGATGATCCTAATGGGTCGGGAATTTTATGAGTTTAATAATGATTATTATGTACTTAAATTTTCAACTCTTAAATATGAATCATTCATTACCATTAAACTCAAAGGATGTCATCACCAGGATTACTAAATACACATATGTGATAGAATATAACCCATTTATTGCATTTATAATCAAAAAAATATTAATTTGCTCCTGAAGTGTATTTAAAAGTGTTCACGCCGAATTCTCTGGCTTTTAGGGCACATATATCTAATAATCTTTCCACCTGTCCTAAAAGCCAATTGTGGCTACAAGTTTCTAAGTTCCCATCTTCTTAAGGTGGGCTTCGATCTTTTATTATCCTAACGGCTTTGTAAGTGGGTCTGCTTACATTGTTTGCGGAATTGATTCTCTTGACCTGCGGACGTAACCCTTCTCGAGTAATCGCAGATGAGGTGGTATCGCCGCTCAATGGTTGCCTAAATTTTTGGTAGACCTCGGCTCCTTAGGGCAAGGTCTATGCGCCATTGTTGTCGCAGTTATAGGGGAATGGCATCTGATGGCATTACTTCTCAATTTCTATAGCAGAAACTTCTTTGCTACCAGAATGCTTCCTTCGCAGCCTATGATGGCAATGCATATATTCTGCTTCTATGGTAGAATTTAGCTATTACAGTTGCTTGAAACTCTTTCAGCTGACAGGCACCACAATTGCACACAAAACAACTCTCAGATGTCGACTTTCGATCATTCTACACATCGACATTGAAATTCGAGATTCTGATGTATCCCTGGACTTGGAGTTCTCCGTTATCAAAGACCAACTTCATATCCTTAGTTTTCTTTAAGTACTTTAAGGGTTACATTTCATAGAAGTCCAGTGTTCTTTCATCTAGATTTTACTGATATCTGCTTGTGACACTCACAGCATGGGCTTATTAGGTCTGCTTACATAGTATGGCATACATTGAGCTCCCTATTGCCTAGAAGCATAAGGGATCTTGCTCATGCATTCTATTTTCCTCAGGTTGCTAGTGGACACATCTTCTTGGACAAGATGAATTACATGTGTGTAAGGATTATTTAATCCCCCTTAGAGTTTTCCATAACTAAACTTCTTATAGTACTTCCTCTATGTACATTTCTCGTGAAAGTCTTAGCATCCTAATTCGGTCTATCCTTATAGACTTAATTTCTTAGAAAAAAGGTTATGCTTCACCTAGATCTTTTTCATGGAGAATTCCTTGGACAACCATATTTTTTTGACTGTCGTCAACATGAGAATATCCATTCCCAATTAAGCAAGATGTTTCATCCACGTATAATACGAGGAAGGACATAGCTCTCCACTGATCTTGTTTGAAGAACGTGATTCCTCTTCATTTTTTTATTGAAAACTAAACATTTTGATCACATCATTGAAATGAGTGTTCAGCTCTGAGATGCTTGCTTTAGTTCCATATATGACCTTTTGCAGCTTGCAAAACTTATGATCAGTTATCTGGATGTAGAAACCAGCGTTGTTCCATATTAGATATCTTCCTCAAGCTTATCCATTTTAGAACGTCGTTTTCACATCCATTTGGCCATATTCATAATCAAAAAGCTGCAACAGCAAGCAAATGTGCGGATGGATTTTAGACATAGCCCACTAGGAAAAAGGTTTCCTAATAGATCAATGCCTTCACGTTTGACTAAACCTTTTGCCACTAGTCTAGCCTTGAATGTCTCCATATTTCCCATCTGCCACCAATCTTCTCTAGATCCATTTACACCCAATAGATACTATACCTTCCGTATGGATCTACAAGGTCCAGACTTGGTTTTGAGTGCATTGAGTCAATTTCTGACTACATTGCCTTTTATTGATTTTATTTCTTATAGATTTTAGCCCTACATTAAACACACTAAAAAATATAAAATGAGAATAACATTTCTCGGAGTTCAATATCTGATATCGCCTCTCTTTGTAGGTTTTGGGATCATCACCATGAGCACTATTACCTACGAGGAAATTTTCTCTACTTTCTCTGAATAAATACCTAAGTTATCTTCAGGGGGACGAAACTCTTTTCCGATTCTATGAGTGGAGAGTGTATTCTTATTGGTCAATCTTAATTTTTGGTTCCAATTTGGTCCTTAGCTTGTGTACTTCTGAACTTTCTCATCAAGCTTAATCTGCTTTCCAATGCCGCTATCTTGAATTAAACTATTTTTCAAGAAAGATGGTATGTCGAAACTCAACAATCACATTATGGTCTTCTTGAATGTTTGAAATAGTTCCTAATGACTCTTTAGATATTCCTAGAATTAGCTCCTGAAGGAACCCTAACTCTAACTGTCTGCTTGTTTGTCTTTTGACAATGACCAACACCCCAAATTCTGAGATGACTCAGACTTGATTTCTTATCATTGCCATATCTCATACAGTGTTAAGGGTAGCAATTATAATTTTAGGACCCTTATTCAGTAGATAAATTGAAGTTAACAATGAGGTTCCTAAAGAAAATTAGAAGGTCTGTGAAGCTCATCATGCGATCCGGATCATATCCAATAGATAGTCCGATTTCTCCATTCTGAAATCCCGTTTGAGTTGAGGTATTTCTGGTGGAGTTTTTTTGAGAGACAATGCTATTTTCCTTGAGATAGTCTAAGAATTCTCGGTAAGGTATTCACCTCCTCGATCTGATCGAAGAATTTTAATAGGATTTTTAGTTTGTTTTCTACTTCATGTTGAATTCTTTGAAACTTTTCAAAGCTTCAGATCTGTTCTCATTAAGATACACATACCATACCTAAATAGATATCGATAAAGATTAATGAAGTAGACAATTTGCCTCTAACCTGCACATCAAATGGGACCGCACACATCAGTATGTACTGGGCAAGAGATCTTCATGGCCCTTTTCCCCATGTCCTACAAAAGGAAGGTTTCCAGTCATTTTGCCTTAAGACCAAATTCACAAGTTGATATGTCCGGAAAGTCAATAGATCCAATAGCCCATTTTTCTCTAAATCTCTCTCTTTTTTT